>OY992886.1:66952043-67154981 GCA_963921405.1 Cepaea hortensis
CAACATCATGTGTAACAACCCCTTTGTCGCATCAACATCATGTGTAAAAAACCTGATTGTCTCATCAACATCATGTATGAAAACCTCGTTGTCTCATCAACATCATGTGTAAAAACCCCGTTGTCCTCATCAATATCATGTATGAAAACCTCGTTGTCCTCATCAACATCGTGTGTAAAAACCTCGTTGTCCTCATCAACATCGTGTGTAAAAACCTCGTTGTCCTCATCAACATCATTTGTAAAAACCTCGTTGTCCTCATCAACATCATGTATGAAAACCTCGTTGTCTCATCAACATCATGTGTAAACACTCGTTGTCTTCATCAACATCGTGTGTAAAAACCTCGTTGTCCTCATCAACATCGTGTGTAAAAACCTCGTTGTCCTCATCAATATCATTTGTAGAAACCTCGTTGTCCTCATCAATATCATGTATGAAAACCTCGTTGTCCTCATCAACATCGTGTGTAAAAACCTCGTTGTCTCATCAACAGTATGTGTAAAAACCTCATTGTCTCATCAACATTATGTATAAAAACCTCGTTGTCTCATCAATATCATGTGTAAAAACCTCGTTGTCTCATCAACTTTGTGTAAAAACCTCGTTGTCTCATTAACATTATGTATAAAAACCTCGTTGTCTCATTAACATTATGTAGACCTAGGTATCAGTATAGAACAAGGCAGGTGGTCGTTTCCATGGTCCTCGACACTCCACGTGGGATACAAGTGCCAGGTCGATGGCCGTGTCAGGGTCCCCCGGTCTCATTGCTAGCCTAGTGGATGTCCCGTCATTTATACAGACAACATTCGACTCAAGCAAGGCCTCAGCAAGAGCAGTACCCTGCCTGTTCTTTCCCGACCTGTCCCACTCTTTGGTGCGTGCATTGAAGTCATCACATATCAGATATCTGGTGCCAGGGGTATCCACTGAACCTTTCAACCAGTCCCAACTCTCTCTGCTTACGCAAGATTCCCCGCTTACAGATATTGGCTGTTGCCAAAGGTATCGAGCACAAAGCACGCAATCCGTTGCTTTGGCGATAATTAAATTGTAGGTTCTATCCATCATCGTCATTTGGAGGTGACAGGTTCGAATCCCGATGTGGTAACTAATGCTTTCAATGTTTATGCTGTATGGTGTGTCCTCTAATATCTACTTCCTCTTCTGTTTCTATGAGCGCCAGCCAATGTTTGTGAATTTATTTATATGCTGTTCGTGAGTCCCCGTGGCGAAGTGGTCAAGCCGTCTGCCTCGCGCTTTGAAAGTTGTGGGTTCGATTCCGGACTACATCTTTCGGTTTGCATTTTTCTCGGAGACTCCTGGGGATCGTTGCTGGAGATACGGAGTTCGTGCTTTGTGCGACGCTTTCGGCAGGCCGCCCTGCGGAAAGAGACAAGCCATATGGGATAAAAATGGGTGCAATGAAGTCGATCCTTTCGACGTTTAAGCGACTTTTTTTTTTTACACGCTGTCCTAGTGGCCTCACGGGTTCCCAAATTTATATTTCTGTGTATTACGTTTACCACATGGGAAAATTACCAATTATATCCCTTCTTTTAATGTTAGTTGTATCTAGACACAGCAATACGGTCTGGTGTGTTTGTGTGTTTGTTATTTGACCTATTCTTCTGCCTCTTCATTTGTCCGCTATCGTCCATTGGGGCCTAGACCCCCAGCCAGCTCATTCCAAGATGTAATATCTTTAACTATCCCAGGCATCTCTGTCCGTGTTGTTCTCTTATTGTTCACTTCTGTTTCTACTTCTCTTTTCCGTGAGTAGTTAGGTCTTCCTCTATTTCTTCTGCCCTGTGAGTTTCAGATTGTGGTATAATAAAACGTCCTTACCCTTTCCTATTTATGGACTCCCTTAAAAATAAACAAACCCTTACAATTACTGTTTAAGTAACTTACTTAATGCAGGAGAAAATAAAACAGCGATAGACTGACCGTGGCACAGCTAAATTTATTTTGGCTTGTTTTCTCTCCCGTATCTGGCCAATCCTGGCGAGGGGGAAAAACAAAGACTGAAGCGGCCATTTCTAGTCAAGAGAACACACAAGAAAGTCGACCTTTCCCTTCGGGGAGAAGGTAGTTTGCCTTAAAATCATGATTCTATTCAAGCTATTGGTATGTTATCTACATTATTAAGATATATTTATGTATTACATAGACCAGTATGTTTAATTAAGAATTAGTTACAATTCTCTTAAACCAGGCTGGATGATGTTTACCAAAGAAACACATGTGGGCGCCATGCTGTAATTTTTCCTATGTCTTACAATTTCAAATCTATATGTTAATATCTTGTATAGGCATTATGAACTTATGTCTCACTAGTAGTGCTATAATCTATGAATATTATGTGTACTGTAAAGTATCAACTCTCATGTCTGAAACACATTCTAGAGATTTTCTCAATGTAGGAGCAGACCCCTGATTTATGCTTCATAGTAAAGAACTAGTGTCTGTCAATTTCATATTCCTATGTTAAAACTTCTAGGCACTGTGAACAATATCTCACTATTTATGCTTAGAAATCTGCAAATAATCTATGTACTATAGAAAGGTGTTTTATCCATGCGGGGACATACAAATGATTACGCGTATTCCTGACTCTTAGTCAGGGGATAAAATGCTTCGCCACATCATAATCTGTAACTTGGAACTATAGTGTTAAATTTTAGTACTATCCTTTTGTTAACAGATTAGTAACCACTCCATATGAGGGTGAACATATAATCATTTCATAAAATAGTGTTAGGGACAGGCCATGTTTGAATATAAATTCATGAAGAATTAAAGTAAACGCGTGATGTAAATGCATGTTTGGATAGGATTCACTCCGCATCGCCTCACCGTAGTAGAAACAGAAGCGAAGATTTATGTGAATAAATTGCTTGCAATATTCAGAAGACTGGACCATGCGGCATAAGTTATTCTTATAAATACCCTCCGAATAATAGCAGTCATTGGCAAAACATATCACAGCGATTACTATCCTCATGTGCTGTACGCAGTGGGGGAAAACAATGGATGTTTTAGTTCATGAAGATAATTCAAAAACCTAGGCTCACTGCATCATCATTATGATTATTATGTATGATTATCATGTACTTAATATCAGAGAAATGTACATGTATGTTTTTTTTTTTTGGTATGAGAATTTTCTTTGTTCTGATTGTTACTTTTTACTGTGGGAATATACATTTTAATGTTGCACCTTGGGATTAGAGGATATTGATGTAAGAATACATATGTATGTCAGTACTTAAGAAGCCAATGGTGAATAGTCTTGACCTAGTGATGATTATAGTGCCGAAATGAAGACGCGGCATTAGAAACCACAGGGATTCTGTATAGGCTATTCTCTTCAAGTAATGAGAGAGACAATATCAACATGTTGGATGGACAGAATGACTTCACCCATCCAATAGTCCCAGTAACAACAGAACAAAATATAAGTGAGAAAATACCTTACTCACTAGGAAGGGTCAGAATGGCTCTACTCAGCAATGAGGGACAGTGGAACATGGACACCCACTCCTTTCCCCTTCTCCCCTTGTTGTTTTGTATTTGTGTTTGTAATTGTGTTGTAAACCTTTTATCATAACACAGTAGGTTAATGCTAGTGTTGTATTCTTTGTCATCCCTTTTCTGTAGAAGAGAAGCAGGTGGTGATTGAATTTGGTGGGACTATATCACTAACACTGGATCCTGGGTCAACAGCCATAAAGTGAATGTCCAAACCATAGTCTGGATCTAGCAATACCTCCATGTTTACTGCGGCGCTCAATAGCTCCATAGCGAGCAACAGATAAATTAGAAGACAACTGATTGGGTGAGTGATTAAGTCCTAGGTTAGTAGGAAGATCCAGGATGGACTTCAAGATCTAATAATCTACAAAGATGAAGACCAACAAAGTAACTGACAACAGTGACTCGTCAGTTATACGTTTGAGAAGTATCATCTATGGCCTCATCATTCAACAAAATCAGTGAAACTATGGGACAATCCTTCTACAAGTTATTAAAACTAACAACAGTGAGTAATCTTCAACTGTTGGTTGGATTACCAAGTTAATATCCACAATGGATAAGTCTTCGAAAGAACATCTCACAGCTGCAAAAGTCAAACATAAGGTTCCAGCCATGCAACACCAAGTTCTAGCTATGAACACCAACTCAAACAAATGGGAAGAAGACATTGAACCAATACAACCAAGGTGCCAACTGAAAACCATACCTACACCAGATTACCTCAAGGTTCCCAAACCTGAACACACAAAAAAAAGGACCATATGAAAGCAGCTAGCGGAGTAAATGCCTCTACGCCTGCAACCACAGGAATCACCTGATGGCTTGCAACCCTGGATATGTGGTGCAATCAATATTCTTCAGTTCCATGCCTGCAGCAGAATCCTGGAATTAATTCCAGATGAACCAAATGAATAACAAGCAGAATTGTATGTCTACACTGAAAGTAAATACTGAATCAGAACTCTGTGCTGGTCCCATGTCAGCCTAAATGCCAATAACGGTGGAATAGGTTATAGACTGATGACTAGGTGGGTGAAAAATCTGTGGGAACAAAATTGAGATTCGGATATTATAAGCCGAGACGCTGAAAGGTAGGCATCCTTTTCATCAGATATGGTGATATAGGGAAGAACCTTAGTCCAAGACCAAAGATGCATCTCCTGAAGGTATGACCAACCCAGGCCTCAATTTCACACTGACACCGAGCCGTTCGCAAAGAAGATTCTTGAATTCAGCTCCACGGAGGAGATATGTGGTGAATTTATTTCCTAAGGATTATAAGTAGTTCGCAACCAACTTCAGTGGACATTAAACATGACTGTGAGTATTTATTGCTGTCACGGGTAAATATGGACATTAACTGCTGTGCACTGGAGAAGAATACCCATCCGCAATGCCTAAATGAACACTATAATTAATTAATTTAATTATTAGTATCAACTGTTTTCATGTGTGTGTTTTTTTCTTCTATGACATATAAAGAGTGTTAGTGTGTAATGAGGTATAACCAATGATGGTTAAGGTAAATAGTATTTTGACATCAACTCATTATTTTTAAATATGATAATTGTACATGGTGTCAGAAACAAAAATATATATGTTGGGTTTCTGCACCTAGACCAATGTGATTTTATCTAGGTACAATGAGTCGAGTAAGCAGAACCAATTTGTGGTTGTTGTGTTGTTTGTAATAACCTGGTTTTTTTCTGGGGTCACTGGGTACTATGTTGTAATACTGCATATCATTCCCATGCCTGTCTGAAAATGCATAGTGTTTATTACACATCTATATATGTAATTGCAGATCTTGAGTTAATACCTGAACTGTTTGTCCAAAAGTGTCGTGTACATCAAGTAAATGTGGTGTCCAATAAGTGGTTGTTTATATGTTGTGAGCAATCAATCTCCTTCTAGCATCTATAGTTAATTTAAAGGGTGATGAAGTGGGAAGGGAAACCTACACACAGATGCCATTGTTTCAAGGATTGAACTCTTTTCTCCTGGGATTTGTGGTAAATATCCCTGATCACCCTGCATTGTGACCAGTGACCAGAGAATCAATAATACCCCCTAGACATTTTAACTAATTATTCTCAGGAATTAAAATCCACATCCCACACAGATGAAGGCTTTTCTAGTTATACTATTCTCGGGTTTTCTCAATGTTTAGTCTACCTAGATTTGACCTATGCTGGGCTAATATAAAATTCTGAGAACTGTAGTGCTATGTCAAAGATTAGATACGAATTCTATGTATTTTTCATGGTTGAAGGCTCATGGGATGAGAGACCTAGCTAATGTTGACACCTTCTTTTAGGGGTGTATGGTTGGTCATGCGAGTAGCCGTCGTCATGTGGAGGTTACAGTTAGTTGCATGTTCTTTACAGCACGTCGCAGTAAATCCCAGCATTTTTTGGCTGTTTGTTATTTCTTGGCAAGTATACGTTCAGTAGTTTGCCATTGATTTCTGAACGATCGGCACTCATACCATAGTATGGAAACCATCGCAAGGCAATCTTCTGCCAAATCGCCTTCAGCTGTTATTAGAAGGCGGTATCCGAGATGACTAATTGCGCCCGTAGCGCTACAGAGCCAATCATGTGGAGGTAGCAGGTTCAATTCCCGGTGTGGTAACTAGCTTTCAATGTTTACGTTATCTGGTGTGTCCTCTAATATCTACTTCCTTCTTCTGTTTCTGTGGGCGCCAGCCAATACTTGTGAATTATTTATGAGCTGTCTGATACACAAACAACATGTCTACTCACAGTGAGTTTATGTGTTTACTGAAAGTGTATTTATGAATATAACTGACCGTTTTCCCAAAGAAGAACGACTCACAATCAGTCTTTTCATAGGCGGTACGTGAATATAGGATATCGTCATGTAAAAGATATCCCATGCTGAATAAAACCGTGGCAGAGTTATATGCGCATCTCTTGTGTACGCCAATTCGTGCTTACGCTGTTATTTTAATCAGAACTGGGATACACAATATGCATCCCCTATACTCGCTCTGACGTAGTCTTGAAGCCTGAAGTGTAAGGATATATTTCCTTCGAAATCTATTCTTCCTTGTTAAGAAAGACAGTTTTATTACAGTTCGTACGGTGTGCCGTTGGTGATCATGTCTGTCCACAGCATTTGGTCGCATGTGCTGCTGATAATTTATGATCATGGTGTTTCTTGTGTTATGATGTCAATTTTTGTTGGTGACAGGTCTTAGTCAGATATGACTGAGCTACCGTATGACAGTAGACGGTACTACCTGCTTTCTGTTAGCGCCGAATGTTGGGAGGCGCTTACCAAACCCAACACCTCAAATTGTGCCAACGGCTTCGGGCGGAAGAGCGCAATGGGGGTGGGGGGGGGGCGGTATAAGCCTTATCCTGGTGCGAGGAAATGCAACCTAAAGACTAAATGTCATAGCAGGGCAGGCCAAGCCCTAAGCCTTGGCTGGCAGCTGGTCTCGGATCGAAGCTCGGACAGGCGGACAGTTTGAGCATTGCTTTGCTGATCCGGCAGCTTCTGCAGCTTATCGTTTTCCAGATGTTTAGGTGTTTCCTTTCCTCTGGAGTGAACTAGGCAGGCCGAGAGAGGGATCATGCTGCGTGGGTAACACATGGTCTCTATATTTTAGCCCAGGCTTTGTGCTATGGTGAGGCAATAACCCCATCCCTGGTCTTAACCGGTCTCGGAATCAAAGCGGGAGGTAACATTTACGGGTTATAAGTCCTTGTCAATTGGCGTAGTTATGGGGCGCCACGGGTTGCCTCTGACGGTGGGAGACACCTACAGGTGTCACTGATCAGCTACCGCCCGCCTCAAGCTGGGCAGCCACCGGCCATTTGGGTGCTGATCCGCCACAGCCTGCCTGCTTCAATGGGTGCTTGGAGCTAGAACAAAATCTGTATCGCAGGCTGTAAAACCAATGCACCAGACACTAATAAAAATAAAAATAGAAACCTCAAGCTACGGCTTGCAACCTGGAACGTAAGAACTATGTGTCCAGGATTTTCCACTGACTTGACCAATATTGACGATGTGAGAAAGACGGCTGTGATTGATGCCGAACTCAATCGTCTTAACATTGATATTGCTGGCCTGCAGGAGACTCGCCTCGCTGAGGAAGGGTCACTCAGGGAAAACAATCACACCCTTTTTTTTGGAAGGGTAGAGGGCAGGCAGAAACAAGCAACATGGTGTGGGCTTTGCAGTGATTAATTCGCTATTGGGAATGATTGAAATCCCAGCTGGAGGTAATGAAAGACTATTATCCCTGCGCTTGGCAACCTCTTGTGATTTTGCCACCATTACTACTGCATATGCCCCTGCACTCGCTTCCTCTGATGACGTGAAGGATTCGTTCTACGAGGAGTTAGACTCTGTGATCAAGGGAGTTCCAAAATCCGACTACATTTATATGCTCGGTGATTTCAATGCTCGTGTTGGCAAGGACTCGAGTTCAAGGCCAGTGTGCCTTGGAAAATACAACATCGATCGCATGAATGAAAATGGCAAAGGTTGCTGGTGCAATGCACCAGAAATGACCTATGCATTACAAACTCCTTTTTTTAGAACAAAAGAGCTGCATAAGGTCACATGGAAACATTCAAGATCCGACCATTGGCACCAGCTGGACTTCTTCATCACATGGAGACATCTGAACCATATATCATTAACTCGAAGCTACCACAGTGCTGACTGTGATACGGATCATTCTTTGGTTGTTGCAAGAGTTAGACTTAGACCAAAGAGAATCTACACAGCTAAACATAAATCTAGCCCCAGGATTAATATTATTATTGCCCGCGACCCTGAAAAGTGCTTTGAATTACTGATACATCAGAAAATGGTACAGTAAGTGAAAAGTGGGGTAAACTTAAGTAAACTCTTTATAAAACTGCGTTAGGGGTTTACGGCACTGTGGATCACAAGAGGCAGGACTGGTTTGCGGCAAACAGCCAGACACTGTAGCCTTTGATTGATAAAAAGAAGATAGCTCTCTTAAGAAACAAGGAAAGATCAACGCGTAACACTCTGAGTGAGCTGAAGCAAGCCAGGAAGGATGTGCAAAAGGCTGCCAGCAGTGTGCAATTGATTATTGGATCAAGTTATGTGAGTCCATTCAAATCGCAAGTGATAAGGGAAACATCAGAAGCATGTATGAAGGGATAAAGACAGCCTGTGGTGAGTTCCTGCTTTGTGCGACGCTTCCCGCGCTGCGGACAGAGACGGATAAAAACGGAATAAAGGGATAAAAACCCGGTGCAATGAAGTCGACCCTGTCGACTTTTAAGCGAATGCCTTAAGCAGAGTGAGAACATATTCCTGGAGGTAAAGACGATCCAGGGGATAATGGCTACATTACTTATCATCGAGTATCATCGAGTTTCATTGAGTATCGTCGAGTTTCATCGAGTGCCCGCTGGTTGCCACCCCCTCCCCATCTCCCTCCTGGGCTTTGGGTTGAGGTCTGTTAACAATGAAATACCTCAAACCCCAATAGTGTGGTCAACACGGCCGAATGAATAAGAGATTCCGTTCTTAATAATCCGGTGTGCTGACGCAGAAGTAGCGGGTTCAACCCCTGTACTGGTCAGATGAACTAAAATGTTGACTTTATGCCCTTCACTTGAGGGCGTAAATTACAAGTACCCCTGTAGTCGGAGCGAGTTGGCCTGTTGACGAAAGACACCGGTAATATGGGACGGTAATCCACACGCACAATTCAGTCCAGTGCACTAGAAGTAGTGGCACGTGTGTTGACTACGCTTGTGTTTGAGCGAACGCAAACAAATACACCCACCTCTAGAAGCAACATGATCAACCTAGGCCTATTGCCAGCCAGTCCCTGGGGAATGTGCCTGATCACGCAAACAAATACACCAAACTCTAGAAGCAACATGATCAACCTAGGCCTATTGCCAGCCAGTCCCTGGGGAATGTGGCTGATCACGCAAACAAATACACCCACCTCTAGAAGCAACATGATCAACCTAGGCCTATTGCCAGCCAGTCCCTGGGAAATGTGGCTGATCACGCAAACAAATACACCAAACTCTAGAAGCAACATGATCAACCTAGGCCTATTGCCAGCCAGTCCCTGGGGAATGTGGCTGATCACGCAAACAAATACACCAACCTCTAGAAGCAACATGATCAACCTAGGCCTATTGCCAGCCAGTCCCTGGGGAATGTGGCTGATCACGCAAACAAATACACCCACCTCTAGAAGCAACATGATCAACCTAGGCCTATTGCCAGCCAGTCCCTGGGGAATGTGGCTGATCACGCAAACAAATACACCCACCTCTAGAAGCAACATGATCAACCTAGGCCTATTGCCAGCCAGCCCCTGGGGAATGTGGCTGATCACGCAAACAAATACACCCACCTCTAGAAGCAACATGATCAACCTAGGCCTATTGCCAGCCAGCCCCTGGGGAATGTGGCTGATCACGCAAACAAATACACCCACCTCTAGAAGCAACATGATCAACCTAGGCCTATTGCCAGCCAGTCCCTGGGGAATGTGGCTGATCACGCAAACAAATACACCAACCTCTAGAAGCAACATGATCAACCTAGGCCTATTGCCAGCCAGTCCCTGGGGAATGTGGCTGATCACGCAAACAAATACACCCACCTCTAGAAGCAACATGATCAACCTAGGCCTATTGCCAGCCAGTCCCTGGGGAATGTGGCTGATCACGCAAACAAATACACCCACCTCTAGAAGCAACATGATCAACCTAGGCCTATTGCCAGCCAGTCCCTGGGGAATGTGGCTGATCACGCAAACAAATACACCAAACTCTAGAAGCAACATGATCAACCTAGGCCTATTGCCAGCCAGTCCCTGGGGAATGTGGCTGATCACGCAAACAAATACACCAAACTCTAGAAGCAACATGATCAACCTAGGCCTATTGCCAGCCAGTCCCTGGGGAATGTGGCTGATCACGCAAACAAATACACCCACCTCTAGAAGCAACATGATCAACCTAGGCCTATTGCCAGCCAGTCCCTGGGGAATGTGGCTGATCACGCAAACAAATACACCCACCTCTAGAAGCAACATGATCAACCTAGGCCTATTGCCAGCCAGTCCCTGGGGAATGTGGCTGATCACGCAAACAAATACACCCACCTCTAGAAGCAACATGATCAACCTAGGCCTATTGCCAGCCAGTCCCTGGGGAATGTGGCTGATCACGCAAACAAATACACCCACCTCTAGAAGCAACATGATCAACCTAGGCCTATTGCCAGCCAGTCCCTGGGGAATGTGGCTGATCACGCAAACAAATACACCAAACTCTAGAAGCAACATGATCAACCTAGGCCTATTGCCAGCCAGTCCCTGGGGAATGTGGCTGATCACGCAAACAAATACACCCACCTCTAGAAGCAACATGATCAACCTAGGCCTATTGCCAGCCAGTCCCTGGGGAATGTGGCTGATCACGCAAACAAATACACCAAACTCTAGAAGCAACATGATCAACCTAGGCCTATTGCCAGCCAGTCCCTGGGGAATGTGGCTGATCACGCAAACAAATACACCAAACTCTAGAAGCAACATGATCAACCTAGGCCTATTGCCAGCCAGTCCCTGGGGAATGTGGCTGATCACGCAAACAAATACACCAAACTCTAGAAGCAACATGATCAACCTAGGCCTATTGCCAGCCAGTCCCTGGGGAATGTGGCTGATCACGCAAACAAATACACCAAACTCTAGAAGCAACATGATCAACCTAGGCCTATTGCCAGCCAGTCCCTGGGGAATGTGGCTGATCACGCAAACAAATACACCAAACTCTAGAAGCAACATGATCAACCTAGGCCTATTGCCAGCCAGTCCCTGGGGAATGTGGCTGATCACGCAAACAAATACACCAAACTCTAGAAGCAACATGATCAACCTAGGCCTATTGCCAGCCAGTCCCTGGGGAATGTGGCTGATCACGCAAACAAATACACCAAACTCTAGAAGCAACATGATCAACCTAGGCCTATTGCCAGCCAGTCCCTGGGGAATGTGGCTGATCACGCAAACAAATACACCCACCTCTAGAAGCAACATGATCAACCTAGGCCTATTGCCAGCCAGTCCCTGGGGAATGTGGCTGATCACGCAAACAAATACACCAAACTCTAGAAGCAACATGATCAACCTAGGCCTATTGCCAGCCAGTCCCTGGGGAATGTGGCTGATCACGCAAACAAATACACCAAACTCTAGAAGCAACATGATCAACCTAGGCCTATTGCCAGCCAGTCCCTGGGGAATGTGGCTGATCACGCAAACAAATACACCAAACTCTAGAAGCAACATGATCAACCTAGGCCTATTGCCAGCCAGTCCCTGGGGAATGTGGCTGATCACGCAAACAAATACACCAAACTCTAGAAGCAACATGATCAACCTAGGCCTATTGCCAGCCAGTCCCTGGGGAATGTGGCTGATCACGCAAACAAATACACCAAACTCTAGAAGCAACATGATCAACCTAGGCCTATTGCCAGCCAGTCCCTGGGGAATGTGGCTGATCACGCAAACAAATACACCAAACTCTAGAAGCAACATGATCAACCTAGGCCTATTGCCAGCCAGTCCCTGGGGAATGTGGCTGATCACGCAAACAAATACACCAAACTCTAGAAGCAACATGATCAACCTAGGCCTATTGCCAGCCAGTCCCTGGGGAATGTGGCTGATCACGCAAACAAATACACCAAACTCTAGAAGCAACATGATCAACCTAGGCCTATTGCCAGCCAGTCCCTGGGGAATGTGGCTGATCACGCAAACAAATACACCAAACTCTAGAAGCAACATGATCAACCTAGGCCTATTGCCAGCCAGTCCCTGGGGAATGTGGCTGATCACGCAAACAAATACACCCACCTCTAGAAGCAACATGATCAACCTAGGCCTATTGCCAGCCAGTCCCTGGGGAATGTGGCTGATCACGCAAACAAATACACCAAACTCTAGAAGCAACATGATCAACCTAGGCCTATTGCCAGCCAGTCCCTGGGGAATGTGGCTGATCACGCAAACAAATACACCAAACTCTAGAAGCAACATGATCAACCTAGGCCTATTGCCAGCCAGTCCCTGGGGAATGTGGCTGATCACGCAAACAAATACACCAAACTCTAGAAGCAACATGATCAACCTAGGCCTATTGCCAGCCAGTCCCTGGGGAATGTGGCTGATCACGCAAACAAATACACCAAACTCTAGAAGCAACATGATCAACCTAGGCCTATTGCCAGCCAGTCCCTGGGGAATGTGGCTGATCACGCAAACAAATACACCAAACTCTAGAAGCAACATGATCAACCTAGGCCTATTGCCAGCCAGTCCCTGGGGAATGTGGCTGATCACGCAAACAAATACACCAAACTCTAGAAGCAACATGATCAACCTAGGCCTATTGCCAGCCAGTCCCTGGGGAATGTGGCTGATCACGCAAACAAATACACCAAACTCTAGAAGCAACATGATCAACCTAGGCCTATTGCCAGCCAGTCCCTGGGGAATGTGGCTGATCACGCAAACAAATACACCAAACTCTAGAAGCAACATGATCAACCTAGGCCTATTGCCAGCCAGTCCCTGGGGAATGTGGCTGATCACGCAAACAAATACACCAAACTCTAGAAGCAACATGATCAACCTAGGCCTATTGCCAGCCAGTCCCTGGGGAATGTGGCTGATCACGCAAACAAATACACCAAACTCTAGAAGCAACATGATCAACCTAGGCCTATTGCCAGCCAGTCCCTGGGATATGTGCCTGATCACGACCTAGTTGAATCTTACTCTGCCTCACACCAGAAGTGAAGTAGAAGTGGAGTTCGTGCTTTGTATGACGTTTTCGGTAGGTCTCTTTTGCGGAAAGAGACCGAGCCATATGGGATAAAACCTGGTGCAATGAAGTCGATCTTCACGATTTTTTTGTTTTCCCACACCACAATGGTTTCTGAACTTGGAGAGGGGAAGCATAGCCCAGCAACGCAGCCCCAGTGGAGATGCTACTGTGCTACCGAGGCGGGAGGCAAGTCTCTATCCCACCCTCACCCGGACGCATGCAATCCATTTTTGTGGTTTGAAAGACATGAACACCTAGGTTAAAACTCTCTATATGATGCACAACAAGCCAGTGAACCAACTAATCAATCATCCAACCAGGTTACCAACCAGGCAGTCAACCAAATCTCCAAAACTCCATTGTGGCATGTACACGCTGTCTTGATCGTGTATCATTGTATGAACACATTCCTTTATAACTCTAAAAATGTTGTATGTTCTTTTCAGAACGTTGCTAGTTAGTTACTTAGTTAGTCGCAGTTCCAACTTCACAGCAACGGGTCGTCCCCATTATGCTCCGTTCCTGTGCCAGTGAATATCATACAAAACGCTCCCCACTGCCCAATGTGAAAAGTGGACAAACAACAGCCCGAACAGATACACTGTGCATAATGCCGCCGCCAGAATGTCAACACACCAGTCCCCCACGAAACACCCAATTCACCTCTGATGGAATCGGCAGTCATTTTCCTATCTGAATGTTTCCTAGATGTTCACCTACACAGTCCATGAACATACAGTTCATCACCGACGGCAGTGGCAGTCAACCAGAAGCCCAGCAGCCACGCATTTCTGCTTAAGGCAAAAACTGGTCAACTCTGGGACATAGCCACCTGCCATCGCTCCGAACATGCAGTCACGTTCTAAAAATAAAAACTTGGGCAGATTCAAAAGCACTTCACATGAAACTCACAGCTCACAGTGTCGCGCCACGCACTCACTCAGTAGCAGGGCGACGGAACCATCAAGCCTCCTTAGTCGCCTCTTACGACATGCGTGGTAGGCTACAGTGTTGCTATTCTTTGCTTCCCTTATGGGCCCCGGCAACACACGTTGCTAATTACACCCCAGTCTGGTTTCGTATAGAATTCGATGTTCAGTAGTTTGCCATTGCTCTCTGAACGAGGAATCAGCGGTTCAAGTCCAACAGACCGGTGTGTGGAATGAACCCGCTACCCCTCCGTCAACCCACACAAAGTTTACGCGCGAATACAATACACCTTTCGGCCACGCTGTACTCTTACACAGTCATCAGTACATGTAGCTTCCTCTGAGAAATCAACCCAATTCTATGTGTTCTAAATTATTTTGTAACTAACAATGCTTGGAATTGTCCAGCATTAATACTATTATGAATAATAATGCAGTTCAGCATGGCCGAATGGACAAGAACGCGTGTTCTTAAACATCCGGTGTGCTGATGCCGAGGTAAGCAGTTCAACCCCTACACCGGACAGCTGGACTAAAATGTTGACCTGTCGTCCTTGACTTGGGGACGTAAATTACAAATACCTCTGAAGTCGGAGTGGGTTCGCCTGATGGCGAGGGACACTGTTAATAGGGAAAGCTAATTCACGCGCAAAATTCAGTTCAACACTACTGGAAGTGGTGTGGCTGGACTACGCTTAATTTCAAAGAAAAACAAAACAAAAAAACAATGAGTAATAAATAACGAAGTTGCTTTTACATTGAAAGATAGTCACCCTTGTTTAGGTGTGATAAACGACCTATGTTTTAAAAACATGTTGGCGTAGAATGGGCTTTGAATAGATGAAGGTTGTTTTAACAAAGTCTAGTATTGGCTGTTTGGACCAAAAAAACTACTAAATATATTCACATGGTACATCCGTGGCGAGGGCGTTACAGACGCAGTTCGTAATCTCGCATACATGTGTTTCAAACACTGCTGTGGTCGATTTTGTAGCAGTCTGCCTTACGTTGGTTTTTTATGAAATGGTATGGCTGCCGGTCGTTCAGAAATCAATGGCAAACTACTGAACAGGAATCACGAACAGCCAAACAATGCTGGGGTTGCCTGCAACGTCCTGCTAACTAAAGTACATGTTTTATCTGCCGACCTGTGTTTATGTTTGCAATCCTTATAGACGCAGATGGTTTCTTAAAACTAAATTGGGCTCGCAGGTCGACCCAGCCTAAAGTGGATAACTTGGGCTCGCAGGTCGACGCCGCCTAAAGTGGATAATTGGAAATGTCACGGGAAGTAAATGAGGCCGGCGTGATATGGACCACATTAGCCACCGAGTACCGATTGGTTTGTACAAATGTGAGACTTGCACTATATACCGAATTGACCCCTATGCTCGGAAAGAGGTCATTAACTTTTTCCTTAAGTTTATCTCTTATTGACATACTTGAATAACGTCCTCCATACTTTCAAATTCTTGATTGGATGATTTGATCTTGTAATAACACTCCATTCCCAAAAATCTCTACTTTAGTCTTGTAACAACACTCCATTCCCAAAGACTTCTACATCGTCAATCGACCTTCGCCGTGCAGTCCGCACCCACGAGACAGGCGTCTGGCAAATATCTCAGTTCAGGAAGACTAAGCATAGCCAAGCGACGGCGGTTTGAGAACATTCCAGGTGTTGCAGTTCACTTTACACCCGCGCGTGCAGGTGTGAAACGGTTCCTTCTTTCCACGAGAGACCTGCAAGGTGAGAAAATTGTCACTGATACCCTGGCATGGGCGCCGCTGGGGTTGCTATGTCAATTTATAAAACCGCATTGGCAAAATCCGACCTGGAGGAGAAATGTGAAAGACATACGGGGGGAGAACAGTTGCACGATGATATCACAAACTTGCGAAGGATATTGTTGACTTCGAGGACAAACTTGACAACGGCCACAAGAAATGTTTGAATTCTCGGATAGAATTTTGCAGGCAGATCAGTTCTGTCCTTGCACTGATCTTTGTCATGGCAATATTTGTAAGACACAGTGCAGTTAACACATTTAATTATTTGTGAATGAACGGCTGTGCAAATTCAGGCCAATATAAATAAAGGTGGTGAACAAATAGCTTGGTTCTAAAACAAAATATTTACTGTGATGGTAGAGACAAGGGTTTGTAGGGATAGAAGATGCTGAGTGGTTTGACAGGTTGTTATGAAAAACCACTAGCGATCGAATTTACCCTGAACACATAGGACAGATGTTTGTCGAGGTACATCATCGCATGTGAAGCTCGCCATGATACATAATGTTGATGATGATGTCGGTGCCACTATACACACCGACAATTATTCTACTTCAGCCCTCGAAATATATCTCCCCGAAGTAGGTTCATTAGCTCTTACTTCCATGATAAAGACCGAAACCTGGGCAAATGTCGAAAGTATACACATTAGTTGGGTTCACTCCACACACCAATCAGTTGGACTTAAATGTTGACTTCTCGTCCTTGACTTGGGGACGTAAATTATAAATACTTCAGACGCCGGAGAGGGTTCGTCTGATGGCGAGGGTTCACAGTGAGCGAACGTAGAACAACATGTTAAAAGCCCAGTTTCCATGCCGTGCGACACATTATGGTTCAAAACGCACAATTTATTTTAGGTCTATTGGTATTCAGTGGGTGATGTGGTCAGTAGGAGGATGATCTCTCTTAATGTCCGGCAATGTGTGGTTAGTGCCAGGATGACTTCTTTTAATGTCCTAAAACATGTGGACAGTACAAGGATGACCTCTCTTAATGTCATAAAACATGTGGACAGTACCAGGATGACCTCTCTTAATGTCCTAAAACATGTGGACAGTACCAGGATGATCTCTCTTAATGTCGTAAAACATGTGGACAGTACCAGGATGGCCTCTCTTAATGTCGTAAAACATGTGGACAGTACCAGGATGACCTTTTAATGTCCTAAAACATGTGGACAGTACCAGGATGACCTTTCTTAATGTCCTAAAACATGTGGACAGTACCAGGATGACCTCTCTTAATGTCCTAAAACATGTGGACAGTGCGAGGATGACCTCTCTTAATGTCATAAAACATTTGGACAGTACCAGGATGACCTCTCTTAATCTTAATGTCCTAAAACATGTGGACAGTGCGAGGATGACCTCTCTTAATGTCATAAAACATGTGGACAGTACCAGGATGGCCTCTCTTAATGTCCTAAAAAATGTGGACAGTACCAGGATGACCTCTCTTAATGTCCTAAAACATGTGGACAGTGCGAGGATGACCTCTCTTAATGTCCTAAAACATTTGGACTGTACCAGGATGGCCTCTCTTAATGTCCTAAAACATGTGGACAGTACCAGGATGACCTCTCTCAATGTCCTAAAACATGTGGACAGTACCAGGATGACCTCTCTTAATGTCCTAAAACATGTGGACAGTACCAAGATGACATCTATTAATGTCCTAAAACAGATGGACAGTACCAGGATGGCCTCTCTTAATGTGCAACAACATATACAGTTCCAATATTATGAGACTTCATCAAAGCCGAAGACACGCCAAGTAAAGAAATACCGGCCTCGCAAAGGATTTAAGATTCTGATCGCTGAGTTGGTAACTGAGAATACTAGCCACTGCACCACCCAGGTTTCTGGAAATACCGGTATCAACCTGGTTCTGAGTAAAACAAATGAGGCAGAGTTCACTCACATCTGCACGCACTTATTCCTTGTTAGTGAGAGCCTGCCTCTCCATCTCAATGTCTGTCATGATTGTTTTTCTGTTCATCTTTTAATTTTTTACACACACACACACACACACACGCACGCACGCACGCACGCACGCACGCACGCACACAATTCTTACTTGTTGCGTGAAACCAATCATAATAATAATAATAATAATATATCCAATGAGCTATTTTCTACCAGTCCTCTAATATTAACTTCTTTTGTATTCTTCAGATATCCATCCATCTGTTGTCGAGAGAAATACAAAAAGAAAAAAAGGGAGAGAAAGAAAGAAAGAAAGAAAGAAAAGAAAGAAAGAAAAAAAAAGAAAGAAAGAAGAGAGAGAGAGAGAGAGAGAGAGAGAGAGAGAGAGAGAGAGAGAGAGAGAGAGAGAGAGAGAGAGAGTTTACCATTGCTTTCTGACCGGCCGACACTCATACTATTTAGAAAATCAACGACAAGCGATCTACTCTCAAATCGCCTACGGCTGACGTCGAGCCCAATGTCTTGATTGTTAAACAGCGCCCACTGTCCCCAGCCACAGCCTCCGATAGGGAGCGCGCTGTACTGCAGAAACAATCCAGTTTTAGACACATCGGTCTTCCCATTTCACATCTACAATGACTATTGTATTGTGAGTAGGTTTTCACATTTGTGAAATGTTTGTCAAAGTAGTTATATACGGCCTACACTTTACAATTTACAACGGCGAAGGGAATTTTGAATGTGTGCAACGTGCCCACGTGACCTCCAAATAAATACATTTGCCGGAGAAGGTCCAGCTTCCAATTGTGTACTCATATAGTTCCTATGTGAACGGATATCATCAACTGGGTAAAAAATACCACTTTTCGGACTAAAAGAGGATGCCATCCCTCTAGGTCATTACGATGCTGTACAGTAATTTAAGAAAAAGTAGTAGAAAGCTATGTGTCATTAGTTATCTTCTTAGAAGAGCTGAGTGGTCTCGAGGTATGGTGTCCACCTCGAGTGTTGGAGATTCCGGGTTCAAGCCCCGGTGAGGGCCGGGATTTTGTCACGCAGACTTCTAGTAATAAAATTTCCCCTGGTCTCTGGGTAGTGAGATCGGACGTCCGTGTGTATTGTCTGCGCACGTAAAAAAAATCCTCTGGCAGTTGGAAATCGAAAAAGAGTAGCCTAACGGCGCTGCCCGGGCAAAACTTCGAGTTAAAAATCTACCCAAAGTATTTCAGGATCCTCGCCGGTGCTACGGAGTTCGTGCACTGAGCTGAGAATCTCCGGACTCAGGCTTGAGTTAGAAGTCGAACGGAGCACTTATGGGTTACACCCGTGTGCCATGATGTTGGTCCGTCGACTAAACTAAACTAAACTAAACTAAACTAAACTAAACTAAACTAAACTAAACTAAACTTACTATTCATGTGCCTTTTATTCGCCAATTGGCACACAGACTCTGAACCAACCCACATCAATCTGTCCTATGTTTCGCTATAGCCTGCGGATCCCCGTCCCTATTCCCATGTGCTCCCATTATTATTAATCTCTGTCTGTTATCCTCTGTTCCGTGTATTTTTTAGTTTTCCCGATATTTCTAGTTATACCTTGTTATATTGTCGTCAGGTTTTCTCAGTGTGTGTCATACCTAGGGCCGGCGTCCTTTTTCTCGCATCTTTATTCACCGGAATTTGTTTAGATCTCTCTGTATTCTCTACATTGGTGATCCTGTCGAACCATGTTATTCCTATTAAGCTGTTTTTTGTTTGTTTTGCATATCCTTTACAGGACATCGCTGTCAACATCAGCATCTTTCAGCTGTATGTTGATTTCTTGGCAAGATTACGCTCAGTAGCTTGCCATTGCTTTCTGAGCAGCCGGCTCAGTTAGCCCGCAAGTCATCAGCGGGGGTTGAACCGCTCCCAGCTCTCGCTCTGCTACGAGACTCTGCGTGATAAACGGGATTACGGAGAAAGTGTTGAAACTCCTCGGCCAGAGAGACCGGCCCTATTATGCTACTAAGGCATTAATTTTAATTAGTGAATGATTGTATGTTATTAATCATTATTGTAGTTGTTCTTCATATAAATCACTGTTATATTAGTAACGATTTCACACAAAATTTTTTTATCTTGTAAGGGAAATAATGATATACAATTTAATATCGCAAGTTCGGTAAAGTATTATATATCACATTTTAATAATAACTATTTTAGTTGTTCTACATGTACGTGACCACTACATTAGCAACGATTTCACGTTGGAGTTTTAAAAAAATATTTATAGGCTAAGGGAAACAACTATATAAAATGTAATATCAGAAGGCTTGGTAAAATTATATACCTTTATTTTAGCTGGCGCAATGTCAACTTATCACAAACATCAGACAGAAGCAGTCGTCATTTTTGTTGGCGATAGTTAGTTTAAACTTACCGTGGTAGACAATATGTGAGTATGTGTGTTGTATATTTCAGCTGGAAGGATTTATCTAATTGCTTTAGATTATGTTGTGTGATTTCTACATTATGTGCTAACCGAGATGCAGCAAAAAATGCCAGGCAATAAATCGTGCAACCTGTTGCTTGTGTCGTCTTTATTCAGATATACATTTATCTCTCTGTCTCTGTCTCTGTCTCTGTCTCCCCCCCTCTCTCTCTCTCTCTCTCTGTCTGTCTGTCTGTCTGCCTCTCTCTCTCTCTCTCTCTCTCTCTCTCTCTCTCTCTCTCACACACACACACACACACACACACACACACACACACACACACATTAAACAACGATTTCCTACTACCAAACAGATGCAGTGATAGTAGCAACGAATAGAAGATTGACAAGTAGACATACTTTTGTCAACGTCCATTACCCCATATGGACGACAATCACCTTCCGATTAATAAGTATGTGAGGGTAAAACCGTGGACACAGCTGTTTTTCAGGCTGACTCAGTCACAGGACTATCATTCTGAGCCGGTGATGGACCCTAACATAAATTCTCCTTGGCGTTGAACGGGGTAGGGGTAATGGTGAAATCGAAATCAAATAGACATACATATAATTAACATCCCAGATTATAATACTCGTGATAATAATACTCGTATGTCTAAATTTCGGAAGCTCCACTAATGGTAGCATATTTTACCATAGAAAACAGAACCGAACAGGACAATGCCAATTGTCAATGGTAATATTAGACACTATACCAAGAATAATTATAGCACATGTTACTCTGTTATACACACTTAGAGCTTCGTCGATATTCTGAATTTGTGCACCGTGCTAAGGTTTCATTTGTGATCAGTGATAAGAAACGGGATCGTATATGAACATGTTCGTGTGAAATAAAAGTTATAAACCGAAACCAAACGAAAACTAGAGAAAAATCAGTTTACGGTTTGTCATCGTCATTATCACCACCACCACCACCACCATCATCATCATCATCATCATCATCATTATCATCATCATCATCATCATCAGTGTCATGATTGGGAGTGTCACTAACACACACACACTCTCAGAACAGGTGAAAGTGTGGATTTCCGTGAGAGAGAAGCACGCTTTGACTGAGTCCGAGAGAGAAAGGTCTCTCGAAAAACCGGGCATTCCAGCTGAGACCGCGGTAGCGAACAGACGGTTCAGACTCGTGGTAGTCAAGGCAAACAGAGTGCCGCCATTTGTTGAAAGTATTTGTTTTTGAGTGATTTTAAATAGTCAGTTATTAGAGCACTGTGACGTATAGATGTTAAACATGTGATTGTAATTCAGTGCGAGAATAGAGTAGAGTGGTACCTCGGGTTATGAACTTAATTCGTTCCAGAACTCAGTTCGTAACCCGAAACGTTCGTAACCAGAAACGTTCGTAACCTGGAAAATTGAAATCAATGAAATAGAGGCAATCCGTTTCAAGATGAAAGAATCGTTTCGTTTTATTAACATCCGGTCGTTTGCCTGACAAAACACAAAGAATACGTGTACTTCAAGTATGAAATATAGAGCAAGAAAACAACCAACTAAATTAAATGTAAAATTTAAAAAAAAAGATTTAGTCTATCTTTCTTACCAAGAAAACTATCATGAGAAATTTGTCACTTTCTTTGCTATTCTGAATCATTAGTTTCAGGAGTTTCTTGTCGCTGTTTCTTGGCAGCCCACTGGGAATCTTTCTGCACCAAGAAACTATCAACGGGAATTTGCTGGAGAATCTTTCTGACGTGGGCCATCGCGTTATCATTCATCAGGTTTACTGCCCTGTTAGCAACAAGTTTGTTTGGATGATGGTTCACAATGAAGCCTTCGATGTCTGCCCACTTGCTATAAATTTCTTTAATCCTGGCAGTTGAAACGGTCACTGGCTCCTCATCATCGGATGACTGCTCCTCCTTTAATGTCTTTAGCTGTACATTCTGAAGATCCACGAGCTAATTTGTAGTGAGCTCTCCACTATGGTCCTCAATCAGCTCCTCCAAGTCATTGCCATCAACTTCCAGGCCCATAGTTTTGCCCAAGGACACAATCTCATCTACTACAACTGCTGCGTCTGCTTCTAATCCTTCAAATTCTTCTATCTCTGGTACAAACAGTGGCGTAATCTTGCAGTCACCACTGGCATTGGCACAGAACAGCAGATTTAGCCTGTCCTTCATTGGTTTGTGCCCCGGCAGTGCGTTCTTCTCCTGGGTGATAGATGTCCTCTTTCGCATTTTCTTCCAGAAGAGGCCCGTTTAATCGCAATTAAAGACTTGTTGTGGAACGTAATCTTCCTCTTTGATGATCTTATCAAATTTCACACTGAACGCTTCTGCTTCTTTTTTATTAGGCCTTGCAGCCTCTCCATGCCTAATTACACTATGAATGCCACTTCTTTTTTCTTTTCTTTTTTTGAACTTTTCAAACCAGCCTCTGCTGGCTTTAAAATCGCCAGTCTCTGCACTTATACCAAGCAATTTCGACAATAAATCACTGTGCAACAGCTTCACTTTTTCACATATTATTGTCTCACTAACACTGTCTCCTGCAAGCTGCTTTTCATTGATCCAGGTCAAGGTAAGATTTTCAACATTCTCTAAAATTTGAGATCTTTGCTTCTGAAGCTTATTCACGCCTTTAGTCACATCGACTGATTTGAGTAACTCTTTGTTCTTTATGATGGTGGAAATAGTTGATTTTGCCATGCTGTTACTCAAGAGCGATGTCACACACACGAACGTCATTTTCAAGTTTCATAATTATTTCCTTCTTTACCTCCACTATTATACGTTTCTGCCCTCCAGCAGCACCACTACGTTCTTCGAACTAATAACTGATGGGGTTAACAAGGAAACTAACGGAAAAGATTAACTGAACACAGTACCATTGCTAAGAAACCTTTTACTGCTGTGTAGTAAGGCCAATAAAAGCGAGGCTGCACACGCGTGCAAATCTAGGCTACTAGGCTAGCGCTAAGCAATGTTAGTACTGCGTGGCCTTCGTTTGCACTGTAAGCGATCGTTTGTCTCCAACGGTAAACCTTGCTCTCTCTCTCTCTCTCTCTCTCTCTCTCTCTCTCTCTCTCTCTCTCTCTCTCTCTCTCTCTCTCTCTCTCTCTCTCTCTCTCTCTCTCTCTCACCTTCGTTCGTTCCCCGAGACAAAGAATTTTCGAAGTTGTTATTCGTAACCCGAATTGTTTGTGACCTAACGCGTTCGTAACCTGAGGTACCACTGTACCTTAATCACCTCAGTGTTACGTTGAAGTGATTTGAGAATGGGTGAATCGTTGTGTTTTTCATGGCATGTGAGAGACTCAAAGACCTAGACAACGAAAGAGAGGCGTACAGTTATCGGGCAATCATCATCATCATCATCATCATCATCATCATCATCATCATCATCATCATCATCATCATCATCATCATCATCATCATCATCATCATCATCATCATCATCATCATCATCATCATCATCACTGTCATCATCATCATCATCATCACTGTCATCATCATCGTGTAACAGTTCCTCTGCAGAAAGGCGCTCTCATCAAGGCCCGTAGAAACATTCCGTGACCTTTGCTAATTCCCTGACCTCATGCAACGTCATGCCGAGGGTGTCTTCAATGCTCCATGTACATCTTCGTGCTGCTCTACCACTACCTCTTCTTCCTGTAACCACGTCTTCCGTCACTGTTCTCTTCCAACCACTGTCGCTTTGAACATGACCAAAGTAATTAATTCTCCAAGAAATGATATTGTTCATGAGCAAGTTTTCTTCGATGTTCAAATCTTGTAGAATGTCAGTGGTTTTCTTCTTTTTGATCCAGGAAATTCTAAGAAGGTTTCTGTAAGATTTCAGAACCAGTGATTTTCAACTATACAGATTGCTACATGGCCCACGATTCACTTGTAGGTTACCACAAAAAAGAGGCATGTTTTTACTTTAATTTGTTTCCTTGTGTTGTGTCGTAGGTTCTTAATTCTGTCTAATATCTGCATTTTTATGGCTACTCTATGTCTGACTTCTTTTTAGTCCCCATTGATATTAACCATGCAGCCAGAATATTCAAAATGTGTGGCACTTTAATGTTCTACACTGTTGATTGAAATTTTTGTTTGACGTGTAGTTCTGTATGCAGACATTGATTTATTTGGTTAAACTAAGAAAACACATTTTGGTTAACCGTGTCTTTGACAAGCAGGATCAACAATTCTAATCTCTGTTTGAGAGAAGAACCGTAACATCTGCATATCTGAGTTCTGGTCTTGAATGTTTATCATATTTGGCCGTCACTCTTCTCTTCTGACTTTCATCTTCCATTAAAGCCTAGGCTTAGGCTTTGGGAGTCTCCGTGGCAAAGTGGTCAAGCCGTCTGACTCGGGCTCCGAAGGTTGTGGGTTCGATTCCGGGCCGTGTCCTTTGGTTCACGGGTGCATTTTATTTGGATACTCCTGAGGGTCATCGCTGGGGCTACGGAGTTCGTGCTTTGTGCGAGGCTTTCCGCGCTGCGGAAAGAGACTGAACCATATCGGATAAAACCCGGTGCAATGAAGTCGACCCTGTCGACTTTTAAGAGACTGTTTTTTTTTTTAATTAAAGCTTAGGCAAACAACTTCTATCCATAGATGTATTCTTGCATTTAAAGTATTCTATAGAATGAGTTCATTTCACGGCAACTTCGGTCTATAGACGTATGCTTGCATTTAAAGTTGTCTATGGAACAAGTTCATTTCCTAGTTCCATTCCTTAGTCGCCTCTTACGACATGCATTGTATGTTACAGTCTTACTATTATTTGCTTTCTTGATCCGTCCGGGTAACACGCTACCGATGCATGATTATACAACGGGTAAAACAAAATTTTAACAAGGACAAAACGAAACAAACAACAATGTGGTAAAACTTGCCGACAAAGTGTGACCTTCTATAAGGAGCTCTCTAAACTGTGAGATAATAGAAGGGAAAATGATTAGGCTTAAGCAAGGTGATACATGTAAATACCCAGAGGTAATATTAACACCAGATGGAAGATGCTTGACAGAGCAGAATAGATCAAGGAAAAGCTACATTTCAGAAAATGAAAAGTATCTTATGGAGCGTAAATGAACAAATTCGGTAGAGCTTGGAAGAAACGGGGATGTGGTTCTAAACACGCATGTTGCGAATACCTTGGACTGTCAGAGTAACTAACAACGATGGCTTAGAAGAGACTATTGAAAGTAGAACATTATATAGAACCCTAACAAGGAGAAAAATATCATCCTTTGGTCATGTAATGAGAACAGAACCATGGGAAAACATCGTCACGACTGGAAAGATCAGTGGGCAAACTGGCAGAGGCAGACCGGGAGAAATAATACTGATTGGACTAAGACAATGCGTAGAGGAATCTCAGCAGCAGAGCTGATCCAGAAAACCTAGCACCGAGATTTGTGGGGAGATATGAACTTCTGCGACAGTTGGTATGGCACATACAGATAATGATGAACTACAGGCCTCCTGTGTGTTAAGAACCAAATATGGATACTTACCCTTTCTGTGCTTGCTCCATTTAGAAAGTGCCTCGACCGTTCTTGGTACTCACGCCAACTTTATGCCATCCCGGCAGCATTGACTTGGACATCCCACATTTGTACAATTGTTATATTATCTAACAAGTGTTATTCAAATTGACAAGTGTTATTTCTTTGACACACCGTTTCCTACGAAAGTTACAGAACCACATTATAAACACTGCATTATCTAACTGTACCTACACAAAGCATACCGGCATTGGTGTGAACAACATTCACTTGTGTGCGAGTGAATTATCCCTGCAACTAAAATTTCACACAGTCACATTAAATCGACCACATCATTAAGCGATGGGACCTTAGCTGTTCAGTACCTAGTGCACACGCTTGGAGGCTGGGTGATTCTATGTTCAAATCTTCCTTGATGTAATATTGATTTTTCGATAATCTCGTGGCATCAAAGTCTACGCCGCTATTGAGAATAGGTACCAGCACAATGTCAAGGAGGTGAAGCTTTTCTAAGCTTGCCTACTGGTTCGGTGGTATTGTGTTCAAATCCTTATCGAGTGGGGGAAAGGGGGGAGGGGGTGTTGTTTATAAATTGATCAGACTCCAATTCCCAAAGTAAAGACGGCAGACATGATAATGACCAAGCCAGCTGTCCAGTGCCACCGATTGATCTTTAAATGGGGAGGGGGATGGAAGCTAGCATTATACACGCAATACACCCTAAGGCGTGGAACAGGGCCCTCTAGAGGGTGTTCTTCTGAATGGATGAGAAGGCTTGACACTGAGCAGTGGAATGATGGACAATGAGCAGTGGAATGCTGGACAATGAGCAGTGGAATACTGGACAATGAGCAGTGGAATGCTGGACAATGAGTAGTGGAATGCTAGACAATGAGCATTGGAATGCTGGACAATGAGCGGTGGAATGGTGAAGAAACTGGAGACTGAAGATTTCGCTTTGGAGACGAATGTTGACAATTTCGTGCACAGAAAGAAAGTAACCACTGAGATGTTGGGAGATGTACATGTTACAATATCAATTCTCAAAAAGATAAGCACATATGACATATATGGGTTATTGTCACTGGTGTATGAAGAATAAGCCTACGGACAAGAAAGAGTAGAGAAAACAAAGCAACTAGCTCCAACCATGAACACTACATAGTCATCGACAATGCTTGAGCAAAACTTTTACAGAATTACCGAAATCTTGTAAATGTCTGCCCTATCAAATGTCGATGGTACGTACACATCCCTACCATGTTTGTAACGAGTCTTTACTTATTCGGTTTCAATTAGCAACAACCAACTAGCAATACGTAAATAGCAGCATCAGGCCATCTCTTTAAATGCCTCTAAGTCGTAACGAGAAGTCTGTCCGTGAGTGTGACATAGTGGTAGTAGCAAATATACAAGAGTTAAGTAGGTAAGGGACTTATGACAATTCCAGCAAACCGGTAGAGAATTGACTTGATCCTAGAAAATTACTGCTCACGAATCATGGAGGAAAAAAGAAGTTAGTTAGTTAGTTAGTTATTTAGTTAGCTAGTTAGCTAGTTAGCTAGTTAGTTAGTTAGTTAGTTAGTTAGCTAGTTAGCTAGTTAGCTAGTTAGTTAGTTAGTTAGTTAGCTAGTTAGCTAGTTAGCTAGTTAGCTAGTTAGTTAGTTAGTTAGTTAGTTAGTTAGTTAGTTAGTTAGGTAGTTAATTAATTAATTAGTTAGTTAGTCGACAGATCATCCTCATTGCACATCAATAAGTGCTCGGAACTCTTCCTCAGTAAATCCCGCAGTGTGTAGCAGCTAACGACACCAGTTCTGTGTTGGTTTATTAATCTTCTTTGGCTTCCTGTGTAGTGTTCTTGTTTGGTCACACCTCTTTTAATTTGTTGTTCTCGCATCTAAATCACGGTTGTAGATTCAGTCATCACCTGGTTCTTGCGAACGACTTAGTTCTCGTAAAGCATTGAGAATGTCAGTCTTGTCCATGGCGCGCCCGCCTTCCACAGTAACCTTACCTGCGAGCTTTTCAGCCCGTTCATTTCCTTGTATGGAGGAATACGAAGAAAGACACTAGTCACAATAACCCATCCCCACTACGCATAACGGTATAAGTGGAAGATAACAACAACAACAACAACAACCGAAATCATAATCAGTGCTCATTAAGAATTGTAAATATTTTGGCACATGTTAAGTCCCCGAGGTTCTGTAGTAATCCTGCATGCATGCCCTGTAGGGAACATGTCACCTGTATCAAGTAGTACAGTCAACCGGTCAGCCTGGTGGATGGATAAAGACAGCATATTCTTCTTGTCTTTGGTGCTTTTAAGAACAGTAGACCAATCTCAGCTATCATGCATGTGTACATATTTTTAATGTAAATAATGTTCTAGTTCAATCAATCATGTGCCATACCCGAAAGCGTGGGCGGTCATGACTCGCCATTTCAATCGATCACCAGAGTCGTGGATTAGCTCAGTTTTCCTGTCTCGACCATGCCATGTGGCCAAGCCATCCAGGTATTTACTTCTCGGTCTTCCCTTTGGTCTGTTCCCTTCGATCTTGCCAGTTGTCACCAAGTTCTCCAGCACATTTCTTCTCATAACATGTCCAAAAACTTTGACTGTCTACGTCTAATTTCTCCAATCAATTTACGATTTTCATTTGTCTCCTGTAGTACTTGGTCATTGGTTTTCTGTCTGTCCATGGTATTATTTGCATTCTCCTCAGAAACCACATTTCTGCAGCCATCAGATGTTTTTCAGCTTGACTGCTCATTGTCCAAGTTTCATATCCATACAAAAGAACAGGCTCTATGTAGCACCTCAACACTCTTTTTCTCGTTTCAATTGACATTTGTTTTTTATTGGTCAGTATGGTTTTCATCTTGCTAAATGTTACTTTCGCCATGGCGATTCTTTTCTAATCTCTTCAAGGCATTTCCCATCAGATATTATGACTGTTCCGAGATAATTGTACCGATTCACTTGTTGAAGAGTATTCCCATTTACTTGTATATTACATTGTGGTATTTCGTTCTTCCTAGTGACGACAATAATCTGTGACTTTTTACAATTTAATTCTAACCCCAGTTGTTCACTTTGTGCAACAACCGCATCTACTAATTGTTGCAGATCCTGGTCATTGTCTGCAATCAATACTGTATCATCTGCATATCTAATGTTATTGATGTTTCGTCCCCCAGTGCTGATTCCATTTATATCTTCTACATTTCTGAAAATATTTACACTGTACAGGGAAAAAAGATCTGGAGACATTACACATCCCTGCCTAACACCTTTCTTAATAGGCTGATATTGTCCCACTTCATTATCAATCCTTATGGCAGCTTGTTGTTTCCAATACATGTTTTTTTATAAGCCTAATGTCTTTCCAATCAATTTGTAGATCTGCAAGCATATCCACCATGTTGACATGTCTTACTCTATCAAAAGCTTTTGTGTAGTCAATAAAGCAAAGATGTACATCTTTGTTTACTTCTATAGAACGTTCAATAACTGATCGCAGCATATACACATCATTTACTGTACCCTTTCCTTTTACAAACCCACATTGTTCTTCCCCTATGTCAGGTTGTATTTTCTTCCTCACTCTTTGCATGATAATTCGTAGCAAAATCTTCGTGATGTGACTCATTATACTAATTGTTCTATGTTGATCACATTCCAAGGCTCCTGATATCTTTGGCGTTGCAATGAATATAGAATTACATAATTCAGAAGGTATTTCTCCGGTATCATATAATGTGTTAAGCAGTCTGGTGACTTGATCTATTCCATATTCTTCTAAAGCTTTAATCATTTCTATTGTGATGTTATCTGAACCGGGGGCCTTGCCAGCTTTCATATGTTTAAGAACATTTAGAACCTTCATCTTCAAAATTGGCGGTCCTTCATTATTCAATCGAATATCATACGGTTCATCTCTGTTATCATCATAAAGGTTTTTCACATACACTGGCCATACATGTAGAATCTGATCTTTTTCTATTATGATTTTGCCATCTTTAGTTTTTAGACAGCCTGCTTATGTACTTGTTCTTTTAATGGTAAGTTCCTGAATTCTTTTGTGCACTAATTTGGTATTTTGACTGTTGTGTTGTTTTTAAATTTCTAAGCATTTTTTCTCAAGCCATGCTTCTTTTGCCTCCTTACATAATATTCTGACTTGTCTGTGAATGTCTTCACATTAGGCAGGATTATTTTTGTTGAATCTTCTTGTTTCCATTAGTTGTAAAATGTCTTCAGTTATCCATTTCTTACGACCCACCTTCTTTAATTTTGGAATAGTTGTTTCTGCAGCCAAACTGATTGAATTCTTCAACATTTCCCATTGATCATCCACACCCTGGAATAGGATCTCTTGATCAGACAATGTCATATCTTTCTGTACTTCTATGTTGAATTTGTTTCGTATTTCCTTGTCATTACTCAATATACACAAATCTTATTTAGTGTTTCCTGTTACATACTTGACTTTCTTTAACTTTACCCTCAATGTACCGGTAAGTAATCTGTGGTCACTATAACAATCAGCACTGGGAACTGTTTTTGCCATTATTAACGCATTTCTAAATCTTCTGCTAATCAGAATGTAATCTGTCTGGTGTCTAATCCTGCTATCAGGACTCCTCCATGTCCATAATCTTCTAGGGTGTTGTTTATACTAGGTGTTTCCTACAATCATTCTTGCTCTTTTGCCTACTCTAAAAGTCTGTATCCTCTTTCATTTCTCTCTCCTAAACCATAGTTTCCTACAGTGTATCTATCACCTTGATTTCCTACTTTTGCGTTGAAGTCTCCTATTATGATGTTTATTTCTGAATGTTTACATTTCTTTAAAGCCGACTCTATTTCATTATAAAATTCCTCTACACTATCTTCACTGCTAATTTTAATGTCTCTGTCCTTGTCTTGCGATGATCGGTTATTTGGCGAACCATAATGAACTAGGCACTTTTAAAGAAGGTAGTTTGCCGTTGCTTTCCTTCCAGGCAGTGACCGTACTGGCCGGATGACCGCAGCCATTGTCCCAATAAAGAGATCTTCTGCCTGCCGTCGCGAAATTTGAGACCATAACCAACAACTATCTGTCGGCAGCCCTCAAAATTTCATCGATCACATACCTTCCGTGGATTCTTTTGAACACTTCCAATAAACGGATACGAAATAACACCACATAATCCACATGAAAACACTAAAAACAGCGTTTCCCGAAGAATGAACGCCTATCATCGCCATTTTACTGGAAGCACTCTAGTTCATAATGTTGAATAAAATTCAGGTGAAATTGTATATGAAATTATTAATGGTTCCAGCCGGTACCACATTTTTTATTTTCATAAGACCTTCTGTAACTGTAATTGGACTTGATGGTGTGCATTCCTTTTCCTTTTCTTCTTTCGCCTGTTATCACCCATTGGAGCATAGGCTTGCAACCGACTCAATCTAGGTCGTCCTATCTGCATCTATCCCACACAGCTCTGTCCTTGTCCTATCAATATTATTCAGTTCTGTCTCTACTTCACTTCTCCGTGTGTTTTAAGGTCTTCCTCTATTTCGTTGGCCGTGTAGATCCCAGACAAAATCTTCTCTAGTTATAATATTCTCAGGTGTTCTCAGTGCATGTTCTATCCCAGTGGTTCTCAACCTTTTTTGGTCCGTTCCCGCCTTCACCATATTTTTAGGACGTAATTCCCCCCTCACCATATTTTTAGGACGTCATTCCCCCCCCCCCATTACCATACTTCTAGAACGTCACCCCCCCCCCCCCTCGTATTTCCTCCCTAAAAATGTCCCCCTGCCCCTACATAGTATATGTAATAATTGAAGCTAAATTTAATAGCACATACTAAAACAAGTCTAGACATCTACACAAAATGTGATTTGCGGGTCTACTTACGTTATAAAATGAATTTCAGAAGGGTGATACGTACAGAAGCGTAAAGTATGAAGGGAAAAACAAGATCAAGTAATCGGTTCTTGTATTAACGCGATCTTGAAATAATCTTCATTCCCCCCCCCCCCTGGAAACCCCAAAATTCCCCCCTGGGGGGGGGGGGAATTCCCCACCGGTTGAGAACCACTGTTCTATCCAATGTCAGCGTATTTTTCTCACTTCTTAATTCATTGATATTTGTTTGGTTATCTCCGCAAGCTCTACATTTGTGATTCTCTCATACCACTTTACTCCTATTGTGTGCAGGTTTCATAGTTTACTAGGTTATTAGTAACTGTTCTTTTTTTTTTTTTTTTTTTATACACGCTGATTTAACGCGAGAAATCAGTATTCTTAGTTTTTGTGCTGTCTTTTCCCTTCCACCAATTTCCTAGTGATATAATTTTTTTTCCATTACATTTATTAAATAACTGGCGCTTTTAAACTAAGGAACGCTAGAGATAATCCAACAGTTCCCAGCAGATTAAAACTGTTGAAGACTAATTCACTTCTGTGAAAGGCAACAACAGTGTAAAGCCCTTGTGTACATGTTGCACTTTGTCTCCTGATAGAAGCAGAGTTCTAGTTCTCTAGACGTCTAGTCGCCAGGCACATCAAAGAATATAAAACTCATCATGCCTTTTGTATTCTTATTGTTATTTCTTTATCTGTTCCCCCGTCTTTGTCTACATTGCTACCTAAATAGTTGTATGATTCCTCTTCTTGAAGTGAAATTTCACCAAAGAAGATTGGGTTATCATTTGCTTAATTTATTCTCATTATCTTTCTTTGTCTTTCCCGTATGCAGTTTTCAACCTAATTGTTGTGACCGGCCATCCAATCTGTTTAGTTTATCCTGCATATGATTTAGTGTGTCAGACAGGAGGGTACCGTCATCAGTGAATTCCAGATTTGGCGTGTGAGGCAGGAGGGTACCGTCATCAGTGAAGTCCAGACTTCGTGTGTGAGGCAGGAGGGTACCGTCATCAGTGAAGTCCAGATTTCTTGTGTGAGACAAGAGGGCACCGTCATCAGTGAAGTTTATATTTCTTGTGTGAGACAAGAGGACACCGTCATCAGTGAAGTCCAGATTTCTTGTGTGAGACAAGAGGGTACCGTCATCAGTGAAGTCCAGATTTCTTGTGTGAGACAAGAGGGCATCGTCATCAGTGAAGTTCAGATCATCGAGCTGGTTTGTCAAGAGAGGCCGACGAATTCCATGTCCGACAGTGCTTGTTGTTGTCGTCATAATCCAGTATATAGTCAGTATGAACATTAGAGGCTACAAGAGAAATTCCGTTATCACTGCTTTTGTATCTTTATCGAATGTCTCTATTAGTTTTCCCTCATGGAAGACTAAGCAGCTAATGACACGGTGTGTTTCCTTTATTAACCTTATGATTGTATGTGCGATCCCAAAATGCTTCATCCATTTCCAGTGAGATTCCCTAGCAATGATATTAAGTGATTTTTCATAGTCCACAAATCGAAAATAAAGTGGTCAGTTCAGTTAGACGATACGCTGTTTGGTCGGTGCAGGATGTATTTTGTCGAATGTCTCACTCTTAGTCCCTTAGTTGAGTGTCAATGGCATCTCTTAGTCTCTTCAGCATTAACCTTCTTAATATTTTCCCACGAACTGACAGTAACATTAAACCTCTATAATTGTCACACTCCTGTGGCCTCCCTTTCTTTGGCACCTCCGCCAGATATCTTTTTCTCCAGTCTGCTAGTATTTCTTCAGTTTCAGCTCATCCCTCTTGTGGAAGTGTAATTCAAAGATCATGTTGTGATTGTTGTCAGTAAATCAGTGACGTTGACTATCACTACATGTTTTTTTTTTCATTTTTGATCGCTCGCTTAAACTCAAGCTTAGTCCTTACACACTGTTTTAAGTAGTAAGGGGCTGCATTTTGCGTGTGGGTTTGCTTTCCCTTTTACCGGTGTCCCTCGCCTTCAGGCGAACCCACTCCGACTTCAGAGGTGTCACTACATTATATGTGCTTACTTCAGCCTCGAACCACTGGTTCCCGTTACCACTGCTTTCAGAATTAACCTGGTCTGTCTCTGGAATAGTTAAGATGTTTCCTGTATTCTGACAGCTAACTGTGACTAGGCGTTCTTGTCTTAAACCACATTCCTAGTGTTTTTTTTCGCATCTCACATGCAACAATTACTGCACAACGGTGGGAACTTTGCTGACGTCACAGCCCCGTTTGTATTTAAGTCTCTTTTCTTATTATTTTCTTTAATTTCTGTTCTTCGTATTTTCCTTTCTGCGTTGAACAAAGTTTAATTAATAAAAATGCCTACAGTGTAAAGATTTTTACTTTTGGGAATTCCGTTGCATTTGGTTCTCACACAGAGTTATGAATTTGATTGTTTAACCTTTGAACTCAGCTCTCCTTAACCTCGGTTTACAATACACAATGCGTATATTTCCCATCTAACCAACCCTGTCTTCCTCTACACTTCAGGATATGATGTTGCACGTGATGATGGATTTCTCTAGATCCCAAGTAGCTCTTTTTCCATAAGCTTAACAACTGTTTCTATATTTCTTCCCCATTATACGAAGCGATATGGGATCGTTTTGTCGCAGTCGTATCACAAAAGAAATGGATTAGTTAACTGTCTTATGTGGGAATATACCAGACAAAGAGGCAGATGAAGACAGAAAGAGATGCACGTTGATAGCTTAAACAGCTGGGTAACAAATAACAATATAAGTAACGTCAACATCATCAAGTATCAAATAACAGAAGGAATTTGAGTCTTTTGATTTACTTCTTAGAGGGGCCACTGCAAGAGATTACAACATAGGACCACTTGACATGACCGGTTGGCGTTAGGGGATCTCTCACCAAACCTTCAAGAAAGGTCACATATATTTTATTGGGCATATCAACAGAAGTGGTGGAATAGAGAAACTACCCTTCTCTGGGATTATACTAGGCACGAGAGGCAGAGACAGATGGTATGTGGAAAGAAGAATTTTAGAAAGGCTTAGGTGGGGCATAGCACAATAAAGGTTGGGAAACACTGCTATAGAGTTTGTGGTCGTTAAAATTAAAGGACAGGTTGCAGCTAACAATACTATATTCAGTGCAGCTTTCCGCTGGGTGGAGAATTCTATACACACATCGTGATTGTAACTGACCCAGAAAGCATGCCGAGGAGGGTGAGGACAGGTAGGCTTCGTGCAGAGTGGCTTGCTTCTCTTCGGAGCTTGTGGTGGGTAAAATTAAGGTCACGGGTGGCAGGCATCACCTGGATCTTTTCTCCGGGGTATGCCAGTGTGCTGGGGAATGAACAGGCGGACAGATTGGCTGGCTCGGCAAATCTTGGTGGAGTATTGATGCATGACAAGGCAGACGTGGTTGCGGCCTTGTGGGAGCAGGTGTACACATCGGAGGAGCAAATGGATCACCATAGTCTGTCAAGAATGAGGCAGCGAGGAGTGACGAGGGGATCTGGCCGACGCTCGACGCTCAGAGGAAAGGCGAGACGGACATATAATCAGGTTGCTACTGGAACTAATGGTGTTGGAACTCTTCGCAGGCTGCTGAGGATGGGGACGGAGCGCTTATGGGAATGACCCGAATGCTGTGATTTCGGTTCCTAAATCAGACAATAAATCAATCAATCTATTCAAATTGTCTGACGTCAAGATACTAACCCAGACCGCGCTATTAAAAATTGATAAAAGCTGCTGGAATAAAATGTGAGGACCATGTGTTGAAAGAGGAAGATGACTATTGGAGAAAGGATGGATTGTATTTTATGCAACCGATAGCAGTCATCAACCTACTGAAATTGTCCGACACAGATTAAGATCTGGGCAAATCGCAGACATTAATCCACATGCACACCAACTGTGATATTTTGCTACAAATATTCAGAAGAATTGCAGGCCTTAAACATTACAGCATCGGCTTAAACAATACAACTTGTTAATGGCAACAGTTTGTATTCCATAGTGATGAATTTTCAATTCCGTAAGCCCTCAGCCCTCTTTTTCATCTTTAGCAAGATGAAAAACATACTGCCCAATAAAAAGATGTCAATTGAAACGAGAAAAAGAGTGTTGAGGTGCTACATAGAACCTATACTTTTATATGGATGTGAAACTTGGACAATGAGCAGTCAAGCTGAAAAACATCTGATGGCTGTAGAAATGTGGTTTCTGAGGAAAATGCAAAGAATACAACGGACAGCCAGAAAGACCAATGAACAAATCCTTCAAGAAACAAATGAAGATCGTAAACTGATTAGAAACATTAGACGTAGACAGTCAAAGTTTTTTGGGCATGTTATGAGAAGAAATGAATTAGAGAACTTGGTGACAACTGGTAAGATCGAAGGGAACAGACCAAGAGGAAGACCTAGAAGCAAATACCTGGATGGCTTGGCATGGTCGAGACATAAACACTGAGCTGATCCATGACTCTGGTGGTCGAGTGAGATGGCAAAACATGACCGCCCACGCTTACCGGCATGACACATGATGGATGGATGGAAGCCCACAACGGTGACAAGCAACTGACATAAAAAAAACAAAAGCTCTAGACGCATTGAATATCAACCGAAGAGTAATATTGCGGTGGGAACTGACATATTGTGGCATAACTAGAAACGTGAGAAGAAACACGTTGTCAAATGAGGGGACAACACACGAACATACGAATCATTATATAAACTTCAATGAAAAGAGGACCATTAAGAAGGAAGCTCACTACAGAGACATTCACAGCTATATTCGTCGTGGAAAACAGGTAATCATGTTCCGTCTCAGCAAAGTAGACAATGCACCCACTCCCATACGAATCTGGATACGCCTTGTGTTTGTCATCCGAAATGGCGGGGGCATTGGCATTACTGTAAAACAAGTTTGTTAGCGAGAAATCACTAGTTTTTCAGCAAAACATCAAAGAAATATCGCCGCTTTCCATGATGTAAGTTGCTTTTGGATCTATCAAAGACATATTCCTTGGGTGGGGGTAAATATAAGACTGCAGGAAAAATTTCATAACAGATGCAACAGACAGTTTTCAAAATAATTGATCGTGAATGACGGCATTCATTTCCGGACACACTATAACTGGCCTTATATCAGCAACCTACCGGATTGACGCCAGCATATGTGACGTAGGGACAGTGAACGCAGTCTCAAAATCCTGCATATAGGATTATAAATCAGCTGCTGGCGATTTGGATGTAGGCGCTTTGCGTTGATTTTCACAATGGAATAACTAACTACTGTCTAGTTGGTCATGTGTCGAAATGCACTTGTTCCTACCACGAGGCGCTGTCGTCATTTGGTGGTGACAGGTTCGAATCCCGGTCGGTAACTATAGCTTTCAAATTTTATGTTGTCTATTGCGTCCTATGGTCTCAGCTTCTTTCTTCTACTTCTTTAACCGCTAAACAATACATATGTGTTTATTCATAAACTATCTGAGTGGTCTGAAAAGGTTTCCCAGTTGATATTTACTCAAAATAAAATTGCCTAGAAAATAAGAAACAGCCCAAAACTACTGGGGTTGATGGCGACGTCCTGTAAAAGACAGGTAGCTAGCTAACCACGTTGATATTTAACAGGATTGCTTTACCTTTGTCTTCCCATAGTCAATGTTGTGTTGATAACTAATACTGGTTACACTGCACGCAGAACAGTTATCAAGTCCACTGGTAACTGAACTTACAAACACAAATTATTTTCTTAATGTATAAGGAATAAATTCATAGTTATCGACAGGCACTCATGAAAGTAGAGATGTGTATGTAAGCCACATAATTCGCCCATTGTTGTCGGTATAAACAGTATTGCTCTTAACTGTAATGAAACTATTACATGCAAATGTTTATGTCATGAACATGGCACATATTTAAATATCCGCACGTGCATCATCGTGGACCTTTTCAATCTGAACTAGAAGAATTTATTGTTATTTTTACTTTTTAACTTTAGATATTATTGACATTCCAATAAACGAATTTACCTGTAATTGTAAACTACATTCTAATCAGAAAAAAGTGTTAACTCGTCCTTCCCATATCGTCTTTTCACACACTTTACGTACAGAATCAATTAATCCATACTCGGCACGGTCGGTTGATCAAAGTTTGAAACTTGTAAAAGTGCAACTCTTGTCAAACTTCATAGAATTACCTTTCAAGATGAAGGGGAGAAATAAAAGGTTTATCTGACATTGGCAGGAGAAATATCATGTTACAACCATATCGATTTCCTTTTCATTGTTTTGGTCCCTCCCACATGAGATGATCTGGGTAGTGGCGAGTTTTAATATCGTCACTGTCCACCCATATCTTTGCCATCGGTCCGGGAGGCGGAGTCATGTGGTGCCCCAGGACAGCCGTCAAGCAGTTCTGTGTCCAGTGAATATGATTGTTCACAACACATTTGACGCGTTTCTATGAACTGCTTAACGTGGTTAGGGAATCTTTGTCTCAGAACATACGTGCAAAGACAGTTTTTGGATGCCCATTTAGGTCGTTGCCATAAACCCCAATCCTAAGTTGATTTTATAAGCAATGTTACTTGCAGTAGTTTGCCAATGCCCGCTCCATGGCGATGGCCTTACGGACGTAGTTCATAATCCCGCATAACCGTGTTCGAAACACAGCTGCGAGCGATTTGGCAACAGACCGCCTTGCTTTGGTTTTGTACGAAATGGTATGGGTGCTGGTCGTTCAGAAAGCAATGGCTAATTACTGAACGTAACCTTGCCAAGAGATCACAACAGCAAAAAATGCCGGTGTTCACTGTGATGTCATGTAAAGGATATGCAGCTAACTGTTTTGTTTAGTTTGCCAATGATTTTTTTTTAACAAGACGTCAACGTTAAGGACAAACTTACCGGCGTAGGAAACGATCCCATTATCTCGCTGTCAGCGCAATGGAAGTTAAAGAGCTAGAGCTATTATTCATGCGGCCACATTCACAACGACGGTAGCTACTCAAAAACTGGCATTTAAAAAATGTAAAGGACACTTTTACAGGCTTTGGGGAGTTCTGGTTTATTGTTCGAAACCCACATTTCCATAGACCAGTCGGCACTCAATAGGTGATGTGATCAACATGACACTGACCGCGCTTACTTCCCTTTGCATTTCTTGGCTTCCCGTTTCATGCTGGGTCATCCTGGAAGGCAAGGATAATTTATCAAAGAGAATCCATTTGGATGGGGATTCGAAGGCATAACCGCCAGGATGAAGGGCACGAGTCCTAGCTACTGCACCACGGCGGCTCAACGAAAACTGAAGTAGTCATGGCGCATTAGTATGTGGGGAAGTCAATACGTAAGTCACAAACTGGTGTACAAAAATAACTAAATGTAATAACAATTTGAAACTAGTTTATTTTTTTATACATACATTGTCCCTTTATTTCTCAACATAATTTCCACCAACATTGATGCATTTATCTCATCGTTTTATCAGTCCTCCCAAACTGACTGCATAGAACTGCGTGCTCTGTTTTCTAAACCACGTTTTCACTTCACATTCAACTTCGGCGTCATTCGCGTCCTTGAGAAAATTTTTCTACCCAGCTATGCACCGCTTTACGGGACAAACATTTGTCAGCATAAACAGGAAGCATTTCCTTATGAATGTCCTTTGCAGGCAATTCTTTTGCCAAAAAAAAAAAAAATGGAGAAAAAAACACGCACAACAGCACGTTGCTCTTTGGTTGTACACTTCGTAAGTACAGTCGCCATTTTGTTTATGCGCTGCGCATGCGCATGAGACACCTAGCGCCACCTGACGAGCGGGAATATAAAGTTCGATGTTGCTGTCACCTAATGACACCTGTAGAAAACACCAACTACATTTATCTGCTATCCCACAGAACTGTGTGACTTACTTATTGACTCGCCCTCGTACGTAGGTAATAGTAAAGGTGTCCTTAAGACGCATTTAGCATGTGGTATTAGGCACATAATTTTAGACCAATCGGTACTCGTGTCTGATATAGTCAGTATCAAAACCGCCGCTTCTACTTCCCAAGACATTTCCTGGTTCCAGTGTTGGGCTTCTGGGGCTGGGTCGACCTAGGATCCCGGATCAATGTTTAACATTTCAAATCCACCAATGACGTCAAAGATGAACAAGTTTACTTACTGTTGAAGACTGGCATCATACGGATATGTTAGAATGACAGCTACTTTTACCGGTTAGTGGCTAAAGTCCGTAATCCCGTTTATCCACGTAGGATAACGTAGCGAGCGAGAATTGGTAGCGGTTCTCGCCGCGTTGGTGACGTACGGGATAAGTGAGCCTGTCGCTCAGAAAGCAATGGCAAACTAATGAGTATAATCTTGCCAAGAAATCAACAATCAGCTGAAAGATGCTCATGTTGACAGCCATGTCCTGTAAAGGATATGCGAACAAAAAAATAGTGGATAAAATGAAGTCGATGTCATAGCACTTCGAGTACATAGGCAGACGGTCTGTTTCCCTCAGGAGATGCTGCAAGGTTATATGTTATTATGTCATCAACTATCAATTGTTCACAGATGTTTGTTTTTATTGCAAACACATTCCAACGACTCATGGTGTGTGTCCAGGTGTGTGAACCACATGCTTAAGCAGTCGACATGTTTTGCAAAGGCAATGTTGTGTATGTGTGTGCGTTTAAAAAAACCAAAACATTTAACCATATCGAGGATCGAACAGGCGTTCCACGTAGTTTGAGGTGAAGAAACTGACATCTCGGCCACACGCTAATCCGTTCATAGACAGTCTTTAAATGCTGATCGTATTCTGGTATGAACCTAAGGCCTATCCACGTCAATATGGAAGCACTATACTCGAGTTTCGCTCTCGTTTGAGCTCGTCAGTAGTGCATATCCCTGACCGGATCCGAAAACAAGCCCCGGATCACTGGCGTGTGAAGCCAGAATACGATCAGCGTTGCCAGTAGTGGGTTGTGTTCAATATTTAAATTTCAAATCCCGAAACAACCAAATAATCAATTTGATTATTGCTCACTGGATGTTAGGGGGCCTGGTGTTCCTTGCCAGTGAGAAGTCCTGATCGTTCTGGTCCACATCGATTGACGGACGTCAGTCGTGGCTATTGGGCAATCTTGAGCATAGCCTACGATGGGTGACGTTGTAATATTCTGTTATGATAATTTGGCGTGTCCAGCGTGTGCCGCGTGGTTACACACCCTCTTCACACGCCAGTGATCCGGGGCTTGTTTCCGGATCCGGTCAGGGATATGCACTACTGACGAGCTCAAACGAGAACGAAACTCGAGTCTAGTGCTTCCATATTGACGTGGATAGGACTTACGTTCATACCAGAATACGATCATAGTTGCCAATAGTGGGTTGTGCTCAATATTTAAATTTCAAATCCCGAAACAACCAAATAATCAGTCTTTAAATGATTTCCCATTTACATTGTGTTCCAAATACGAAGGGACTTCAAATGAAACATGTTGTTTTCGTTTCGGTGAATATATTCTGAACAAGTAAGAACAATTGTATCATTTTTACATGTTGTCACCACTGTGCAAGTCCTCCAACGCCGATAAAGTGCTTGGATTCCTGTAGATAAATTAACTCTGGAGTCACTACTCGGTGTGCCTGACCCGGACCAGAATAGTCTGTAGCAGAAGTCATGCAGTTTTGAAACTTCTTACTCCACTTATACACTTGCTGGACTGACAGGCATGCATCACGACACTGGGCCTTCATTCGCTGATGAATTTCTATAGGATTCATGTTCAGAACCCTCGTAATTGCGATTGTGGAGACAAATGATTTGCTCGTTCATTCCCTAACGCTCCATTATGACCAGGGCAATATACACATAAACATCCCTGAAAGAGAGAAGTGTATGTGCTTGATGCTCACATTTGTTCATGTCAATCACAGCCACTCTGAGTCCTCGTGACATCAGATGTTTTTCATTTTTTTTCATTGTATGAACGGAGGAGTAGAAGAGAGATGGCCACCTTACCCTAGCTTTTCTGTTATTTGGTATACGTGCTAGATTAACACTTCACAGTCCGGCAGAAGTAACTGACAACTAGTCGAATTCTCTTCCCTGAAATATTTCTGTTGCAGACAGTTATTACATAAACGCCACTGAACCTGTGCCATTAACACAAGTGCTATAGAATATGGGGAGCTGAGGTAACGTACTGGCTAGAAGCCCGCCATCCAGCCCTGACGGCATGGGTTCGAATTCACATTGTGGAGGATTTTGAACATTGACCTGGGCTGCTAGGCTGACCCAGGCTAAAATGGGAACCAGGAAATATACTGGGAAGTAAAGGCAGTCGGCGCAACCACATCACATGCCGAGTGTCGATTGTTCTATACAAATACTATATACCCAATACGCCAATTGTCGATTGTTCTTTTTTTTTTTACACCAGCATCTTTCAGTTGTATGTTGATTTCTTGGCAAGATTACGCTCAGTAGTTTGCCATTGCTTTCTGAGCGGCCGGCTCACATACCCCGTAAGTTACCGATGCGATTCGAACCACTGCTGATTCTCACAGTCATCACGTTACCCACGAGAGTGTACGAGATTACGGAGAAAAGTCATAACCTCTAAGCCACGAAACCGGCACGGTTGTTCTATACAAATACTATATACCCAATACCCAAATATGTTTACGAGTACAGCATTAGAAGCGACCAATCATTTCTCTTCTTTAAATGTTTGTTCATATATACTCGACAACAGCATTACGGTCCGGTGTGTTTGTATGTTTGTTATTTGACCTATGCTGGTTTAATATAAATTATGAGACCTATGGTGCTATCTCAATGGTTTGATACGAATTCTGTCCGTATTCCATAGTTGTTAGGTTCATGTGTATGATAGACATGACCAATGAAGGCACTTTTTTTTGGAGTGTCTAGTTGATCGTGCGTCGAAGTACACTTGTACCTCAGCGAGGCGCCGTCGTCATTTGGAAGCGACAGATTCGATCCCGGTCGGTAACTATAGCTTTCAGATTTTATGTTGTCGAGTGCGTCTTCTAGTCTCTACTTCCATCTTCTCCTTCTGTGAGCGCCAAATAATACTATGTATGTTTATTTATGTAATTATACCCAATACGCTGAGTGTCGATTGGTCTATACAAATACTATATACAAAATACGCCGAGTGTCAATTGGTCTATTTTATTCCCCCGCATACCCTTTACAGGACATCGCTGTCAACACCAGCATTTTACCGCTGTTGTTGATATCTTGGCAAGATTACGCTCAGTAGTTTGTCATTGCTTTCTGAACAGACGGCTCACATATCCAGCAAGTCACCAACGCGGCGAGAACCGCTGTCAATTCTCGCACGCTGCGTTACCCTAAGTGGATAAACGGGATTACGGAGAAAGTCGTTTAAATCCTAGGCCAGAGAGCCCAGCCAATTGGTCTATACAAATACTATGTAACCGATACGCCGAGTGTCGATTGGTCTGTACAAATAGGATATACAAAATACGCCTAAGGGTCCATCATTTCACTGTACTTGCTATAGAATAGATCTGTTGTAAGCAAGTGCGGCATCAACGAATCTTATTCCAACCAAAACTACGGAAATGGCATAACACAGAAACTATCATAATATTAATAATAATAATAATAATAATAATAATAATAATAATAATAATAATAATAATAATAATAATAATAAAAATAAGAAGAAGAAGAAGAAGAAGAAAAGAAGAGGAAGAAGAAGAAGAAGAAGAAGAAGAAGAAGAAGAAGAAGAAGAAGAAGAAGAAGAAGAAGAAGAAGAAGAAGAAGAAGAAGAAGAAGAAGAAGAAGAAGAAGAAGAAGAAGAAGAAGAAGAAGAAGAAGAAGAAGAAGAAGAAGGAGAAGAAGAAGAAAAAGAGGAGGAGGAGGAGGAAGAAGAAGAAGAAGAAGAAGAAGAAGAAGAAGAAGAAGAAGAAGAAGAAGAAGAAGAAGAAGAAGAAGAAGAAGAAGAAGAAGAAGAAGAAGAAGAAGAAGAAGAAGAAGAAGAAGAAGAAGAAGAAGAAGAAGAAGAAGAAGAAGAAGAAGAAGAAGAAGAAGAAGAAGAAGAAGAAGAAGAAGAAGAAGAAGAAGAAGAAGAAGAAGAAGAAGAAGAAGAAGAAGAAGAAGAAGAAGAAGAAGAAGAAGAAGAAGAAGAAGAAGAAGGAGAAGAAGAAGAAGAAGAAGAAGAAGAAGAAGAAGAAGAAGAAGAAGAAGAAGAGAAGAAGAAGAAGAAGAAGAAGAAGAAGAAGAAGAAGAAGAAGAAGAAGAAGAAGAAGAAGAAAAAATTATGAATCAGATGCTACGATTGCTCCCTACTCTCCCGACAAGGCTGTCTGCGATTTGTGTCTGATCCCTGCTGATGAACACCGACTGAAAGGGACGCTATGTGAATCTCCATATGACACTGTGGACCTCGACGACCATGCTGTAAGTCATTCTCAACCAGGCCTTACTTAAATGCTTTCAACTATCACACGGACGTTGGGTGGAATCTGTTCATTCCTACGGTGAATATTTTGAAGGGGGTTATGATTTCAGACCCCCAGGTGAGTAATTATATTTTCTCGGCCAGAGATCCAATACTTTTTGTACAGACTCCATACAAGTAAAGAAAATAAAAAGAAATCCGTTTACAGTTGTTGAGGCGTATTTTTATTTCTCGTTTGCTCGCTTTGAACTCAAGGGTAGTCCGTACACGTGCTACTACTTCTAGTGCAGCGGACTGACGTTTGCTCATGGATTAGTTTTCCCTATTACCAATGACCCTTGCCATCTGGCGAACCCGTTCCGATTTCAGAGTTACTTGTAATTTACCTCCCAAGTCAAGGACGAGAAATCAACATTTTAGCCCAACTGGCCGGTATAGGGGTTGAACCCGCTACCTCGGCATCAGCACACCGGAAGTTTAAGATCGGGGGATCTTATCCATTCGGCGATGGTGACCTCTGGTATGAGAAATGACTGGTAGCACACCATTGGACAAGCATGACCACCATTGCCATATGACATGGGAGGTCAGTAGAAGAATAGCTGCACTACCAGCTCGGACACCATCAACAAGTCACATCATCAGAAGTACTTGTACCAGTGCACTACCAGCTCGGACACCATCAACAAGTCACATCATCAGAAGTACTTGTACCAGTGCACTACCAGCTCGGACACCATCAACAAGTCACATCATCAGAAGTACTTGTACCAGTGCACTACCAGCTCGGACACCATCAACAAGTCACATCATCAGAAGTACTTGTACCAGTGCACTACCAGCTCGGACACCATCAACAAGTCACATCATCAGAAGTACTTGTACCAGTGCACTTCCAGCTCGGACACCATCAACAAGTCACATCATCAGAAGTACTTGTACCAGTGCACTACCAGCTCGGACACCATCAACAAGTCACATCATCAGAAGTACTTGTACCAGTGCACTTCCAGCTCGGACACCATCAACAAGTCACATCATCAGAAGTACTTGTACCAGTGCACTACCAGCTCGGACACCATCAACAAGTCACATAATCAGAAGTACTTGTACCAGTGCACTTCCAGCTCGGACACCATCAACAAGTCACATCATCAGAAGTACTTGTACCAGTGCACTTCCAACTACATATACCAGTACACCAACAACTACCCAACCAGCTGAAACATCTACAAGTCAACATCAGAAGTACATGTACTAGAACATTAACTAATTCACTGCCAGATCCGTCCTCTAACAATCATAAAACAGAAATAATGTACTTACATTTATACTTATTTGCAAACAACTGCCGCTATACTGACATATAATCCCATAAGAACAATTAATCGCACAATATTTCAGTAATAAAGTTTTCCTAACCAATAGTTGCAACCAATGCATTCGATTTGGCAGCAGACTGCCTGGCATACTAACTGCCAACGCGTGATAACCAGCTAACAAAAGGCAATCGGTCCTCTCATCCTTTGTCTTCTGCTGGGAAAAACTTAGCCCCTATGGACGTGTCCCGGGGGTAATAACATCGATTCTTGATCACAATCAAAATCATCATATTGTTGTGAACCACTTGAAAACTCCGGTATAGATTCGCTAACCATGCAATTTTACCGGTAACAGAGTCAACATATTAGCAAATAATAATTGATAAAATCTTGATTGTTTTAAAGAGCTAGATCCTACATCAGCAATATAAACATACTCCGTATATTAAGTTAACAAACAGTCTTAACAATGGCACTTCGATTATGCACAGCTATAGCACAAGCATCTAAAAATTTTGCATCTAAAAAATCCACAAGCATCTCCCACAAATATTTAAAATAATATGAAGCAAAAACGAAGCACTAGCTTCAACAAGGCTGTTCCAATTTTTATGTGACAAATTGACCAGGTCACATCCTGAGCATATTTGCAGGTGGCAGGTGGCAACACTGGCTGTTATTGTTTTACTTGAAATTGTTTTTCGTTTGCAGAGATTCTCCGGACTCATTTTTACACATTTCTTCAGGTTTGCAACCATTCTGTCCAAGCCAGTTGTTGTATTTCCTTATTCTAACATAATTATTGCCGCGCTCCGTAGCGAAGGTAATAACGCAGTTCGTAATCCAGCATTCCCGCGTTCGAAACAGCTACGCGCGATTTGGCAGCAGACCGCGTTGCGTTGGTTTCGCGTTGGTATCGGTGCCGGTCGTTCAGAAAGTAATGGCAAACTACTGAACGTAAACTTTCAAAGAGATCACAACAGCAACGTATGCCGGTGTTAACTGTGACGTCGTGTAAAGAATATGCAACTAACTTAACTGAACATAAGTATTATGATAACTCCTCGTATTCAAGCTTGTTATTCCCACTTATTATGACCAACACGGTATTGTATTGCAATAAGGATGGCCTTGAGCAGAAAGAGTTAAAATAAAAGTATTCATGAGTGATAATCGTCGATAGAACACAAAGAGATAAATAAGCAGGAAAATTTAAAATTAGTTGCATTTTCTTTACAAAACGTTGCCATCAACCTCAGTAATTATCGGCTGTTTGTGATCTTCTATGCAATTTTATTTAGTTCAGTAGTTTCTAAATGACCGACTCCTCATACCATCGGAATCAACGCACAGCGATCTGTTTCCAAACCGCATTTCGAACCCTCGACTCGGCATATCCGGGAATTTTGAAACGCTGTTTCGCTATTCCAACTGCCACAGCAAGCAGGAAAATAAGATACAAAATGTGCTACGATAATGATAATAACGGCCCTGGGCTGCGGGTCTATCGGGCCTAACATGGCTACCAGGAGATATCCTGGGAAGAAAAGGTAGCTGGTGGGATATTTTCTACATTGTCCATCCAATGCCCAGTGATATATACAATATGGAGCTAGCCTCACTCATAGACAATATGGAGCTAGCATCATACATATAACATATGGAGCTAGCAAGATGCATATACAATATTGAGCTAGCACCACACATATAACATATGGAGCTACCAAGATAAATATACAATATTGAGCTAAAATCATACATATAACATATGAAGCTAGCATCACACATATAACATAGGAAGCTAGCATCACACATATACCATATGGAGCTAGCAAGATACATATACAATATTGAGCTAGCATCATACATATACAATATGGAGCTAGCATCATACATATAACATATGGAGCTAGCATGATACATATACAAAACTGAGCTAGCATCATACATATAACATATGAAGCTAGCATCATACATATAACATATGGAGATAGCATCATACATATAACATATGGAGATAGCATCATACATATAACATATGGAGCTAGCATCATACATATAACATATGGAGCTAGCATCATACATAATACGGAGCTAGTATGAAACATATAACATATGGAGCGTACATCATACATAATATGGAGCTAGCCTCAGTCATATACAATATGGAGCTAGCCTCATACATATAACATATGGAACTAGCTTCATACATATACAATATTGAGCTAGCATCATACATATAACGTATGGAACTAGCACCATACATATACAATATTGAGCTAGCATCATACATATAACATATGGAACTAGCATCATACATATACAACATTGAGCTAGCATAATACATATACAATATGGAGCTAGCAACATACATATACAATATTGAGATAGCATCATGCATATAACATATGGAACTAGCATCATACATATACAATATTGAGCTAGCATCATACATATAACATATGGAACTAGCATCATACATATACAATATTGAGCTAGCATCATACATATAACATATGGAACTAGCATCATACATATACAATATTTAGCTAGCATCATATATATAACATATGGAGCTAGCAAGATACATTTACAATATTGAGCTAAAATCATACATATAACATATGAAGCTAGCATCACACATATAACAAATGGAGCTAGCATCATACATATACAATATTTAGCTAGCATCATACATATAACATATGGAACTAGCATCATACATATACAATATTGAGCTAGCATCATACATATAACATATGGAATGAGCATCATACATAATATAGAGATAGCATCAAACATATAACATATGGAGAGTACATCATATATAATATGGAGCCAGCATCAAACATATAACATATGGAGCGTACATCATACATATAACATATGGAACTAGCATCATACATATACAATATTGAGCTAGTATCATACATATAACATATGGATCTAGCATCATACATAATATGGAGCAAGCATCAAACATATAACATATGGAGCGTACATCATACATAATATGGAGCTAGCATCAAACATATAACATATGGATCGTACATCATACATAATAAGGAGCTAGCATCAAACATGTAACATATGGAGCTTTCATCATACATATAACATATGGAGCTAGCATCATACATATGACATATGGATATAGCATCATACACATAACATATTGAGCTAGCATCATGCATATACAATATTGAGCTAGCATCATACATATAACATATGGAACTAGCATCATACATAATATGGAGCTAGCATCATACATATAACATATGGAACTAGCATCATACATAATATGGAGCTAGCATCATATATATATATATATATATATATATATATATATATATATATACAATATTGAACTAGCATCATACATATAACAAATAGAACTAGCATCATACATATAACATATGGAGATAGCATCATATATAATATAACATATGGAACTAGCATCCTACATATAACATATGGAGATAGCATCATACATATAACATATGGAGTGTGATATATATTTTCACAAGAGTAACATGCACTAAATAATTCCAGGCAATGAAATAGTTGACACCGCTCATTCCCGGCAGCGGTAATCCGACTTTTTCATCAACACAGTGTGACGTCACCACCGGAACAGTAAAACAGAATAAATAACAGAAAACCACCGGAACACGGTCTGTTTGTGTGTAAACCAGCCCAGCACAAGGCGAGGAGAAGATCGAATGCGAAGGGAATGATGAAATATATCTAAATATAAGATTTAAATATAAGTATTTTAAATTAAGATAGGAAACATCAGCCTACAACATCGCACCCAGATTCTGAAACCTGACGCTGAGTGTTGGAAGTCGTGTTTTGATGAGGTGAATATAATTTAGTTTAAATCTTAGATTAAATGTGAGCCTATTTTTCCTAGAAGAAGATTTGGTAAGTAGACTCGGTGAACACGTGTGATGAATTCTTAAGGAGTTAATTTAATTGTTATAGTTTATAGATAAACTATTAATTAAAAATACCCATAGTGAATGTTATTTTCTCCCAAAAGTAAACACCTGATTTAATGTATAAAAATCATTAATCCAAGTTGTACATTTAATTCTTAAGCAACTCAATCTACAATGATTGGAATGGTGAGTCTTAAAGAATTTAATTTAGTTCAAACTAAATAATATTATACTCAGTTATCATAGTCATAAGATAAACTGTACATTAGGAGAAAACTACAGTGTTTATTTTCTCCCATCTAAACAACTTAGTTAATGTATAAAACATTAGACACATGTTATACATTTTATTTCTTAAGCATGAAACTGAATCTACAATGAATTAGAGTGATTTAAGGAAATTCAGAATTCTTAGTACAGTGGTAAGGACATAATGTATATGGCCCACTGGTAAGATTAAAAACTAGTTTACATGTGCCAGCACTAATAGAGAAGTTAGTGGAATGTGTATAGTCAAGTAGATTGAGCACATTAGTCAGTAGATTTATTTTTTTTCCATGAGCACATGGACAAACAAATAGTTTTCTTATAATTCATGAACCCATGAATTCCAGATTCTACAGGTATCATAATTTTGTGTGTTGAGTTAAGGCACCCATACAGTGAGTACAATGTATTTTCAATGTTGTAAACATATGGAATTAATGTTTGTGCCACATCATAATAGTGCGTAACCAACCGCCATGCAAGAAGTATTTTAATTCATAATGCCTGAATGTGAATTGGATATATCACCTAAATTGTATGTATTTTATGAGAACATGTGTTAACTCCTGGATTTCCTGTTGCTAAATCCTGGGGGAATTGCCTAAGTGTGTCTAATGATCACAATGATCACTATGGCATTGCTGGTAGCATGTCTGTGAGGATTCATGTGTGACTTCATCATTGTTAAACAGATGTGAATGTATCATTTCATAAAACCCACCAGCATGCATGACTATAAGTTAGGTTGAAGGATGAGATTTAATTGTAATGTCATTCTTGTGAATCTGTGAATGTATTCTGGATAAAGCACCTATATATGCATGATTGTCATCCATACAGATATGATTATCTGATGAATGTGTGAGATCTCATTGTGATGTCAATGGTATTAACCTTTAAGGTTATCATTGGGAAATCACATAAGTACCCACCTTACATGACAGTATGAAGGATGTGTGATGAATGATTCCTATATGATTCCCCATACCAATACGAATGTGTCTATGGACTGAGTGAAATTATCATCCATACATATGAATGATGTCAGAGAGAGTGAAGTGACCTCACATGCACAGAGGGATATGTTGACTGATGCATGAGTGAGTGAGTGAAGTTACATGCTGAGAGAGAGGGGGTATAAGCCAACAGTCAATCTCATGATAGCCGGCAACTTTGATGTGGTATGCCATGCCTATCACCAGAGAAATGCTTCGGTGTAACCCATAAATTAAAAAAATAATAATAATTTAGTACACTCCAGCGCATAACACCACTTTGTATAAAATATCATTCATATTCCTATCATCTAGTTTTGCGCGCTAAGAACGACACAAACCATATCATACATTACGCATAGCACCAGCACCTGTGTTTGTAATTTAAGCAAAATCCCACTTTGTAGTTCATGTTAACATATATGGTTTATTGTAATGATAATAATGCACTACAAAGAGGATGATGATGACTGTAATTTAATGAAAATGATATAACCATGATTATGATGATAATGTTAGAATAGTGTAATGATTTCTAATGTCATAAGCATGATAATAATGATGATGATTGTAATGACAATGTAATAATTATGATAATAATAATAATAATGATGATGATGATTGTAATGACAATGTAATAATTATGAAAATTATGATAATGATTTTAATTACAATGATTATACAAACCATGATGATGTTGATGATAATAATCGATATTACATCCATGAGAATGGAAGAAATCTTCTCACTTTAAGCATTTAATTCTTAATTATTGTTTTCACTGGTTATGTTCTTAGGCTTTTACATATAAATTCTAATGTCATATTTATGATATTATTATTAGAATTATGTGATTGATGGAATTTCAGGTAGTGGTCTTATTCATGTCCATCCAGACCTGACTTGGTGAAGATTGAAGGCAGCACCTGTTGAGTGAGCACATGATTGAGTGATGCCCTTGATAGAGTAGCACATAAACTTATCTACCTGCAACCATTCCATTTGTCTCATAGGAGAGGTAATCTTTATTTAAACCTTTACCTGCCAAAACAAAGGGAATAAAACCAAGAGCCAACTTATGTTCTACTACGCCCTGGAACACTAAGACTACAGTAATTAGATAGTCAAAGGGATTCCCAAAAGCTGGAAGTGGAGAATTCTATAAAGTATAAACAGTTCTTTTTTTTCCAGATCATCCAGGCCAGTAATAGATTAGCATTACAGGCCCCTGGAAAATAATATAGCTGTTAATATATACATTATCATTGGCACATCAATTCTGTATAATTCTGTATATGTATATGTCCTTATTTTATGACAGGAAATTGTAATTTTTGAATGCAATTTACAAAATCCATATTTGTGTTTATTAAATCATAAAAACTGAGGTCATGTCATGTATTGATTGTTTTTACTTGTCATAGTCAAACTGTTTTAAATTACCCTAGATAGAATTAATTAGTTGGAAGATGTCACGAAATGCAGCCTTTACTTCCCATAACAATTTTCGGTTCACTTTTGATGGGCCATGTAGAGAATCAACAGACTAACAGAACTGTTTTCTCTATATTCAAGGCCATACCGTCTTGACGTAAGCTTGCAAAGCCTGCAAGTGAACAAACCACCGGGAATGAAAGTCTTTCTATCTGAGAAGTGTAATTTGACACCAGTCAAGCTACCCAGCCAGTCCAGCTTCAAGGTGTTACATGTAAAACTGATAATTACACCCACTGGAGGCAGACTCCATGGACTTTGTAATTAAAACCGACCAGGCATGACACCTGATAAGCAGAGCTAGAAAATCGCCCAACCGCGATGGCTGACCTCCATCTGAAAACAGACTAGAGGTGCAAGGTGTGAAATCACTGATAAAACTCAGACTGGCAGACTCAGGGAGGTGTGAACCAGGTCCGAGAAGGCCATTAACACTGGGCCTGTGGACTTTGTACCAGACAGAGGGGAGTCTGCACTGTAGGAAAGTGTGAAACAGATCTGATAAAGCAATTAGAACAGTACTGAAGGAATGTTAATTGCTTTGGGATACTAGTTAAATAGTCTGTTAGCTCTGGTCATGTTAGAAATGAAAAAATCTCTAAACAGGTAGGCACCCAGCTCGTTTTGTAGTCATATGTATGATTCTGGTGTTGCTAGATTTCACTAGGAAAGTTATTTCTGAGTAACTATCTAAGTCCTGTAGATGTATGAACTGAGTTTCAGTCTATATCTGACATAGGTTATTTCAATAAATATCATTGTCTAAGTATACTTTTAGGTGTCTTGGTAGATGCTTGTCATTTCTTTGTACACTATCCTAGTTGCCTTTTGGTGTGTGCATTTGTTGTACAGAATATAGTCAACTGACTATTTCTTTAATTCTTACCACAGCAGTAACTAAGTGGTGACTAAACCGGGCAGATCAGCAGTATGGCTGGTATGTGTGGTCACTTCAATTAGACTTGTTGTATATCTCATTTTGTAGGTATACAATATTATTACTCATTAATAATGCCTTATGCTATTATGTTGAGTATCATTATATGTCTACCTTGAAGTAATATAATGTATGTATATCGGAGGTTGATATAGTTGAATTGTCATATGCATAATTTGTGTATATGTTCTGTAGCGTATATGGAAACTATGTTTCCCAGTTGGTTGTAGATAAGGATATTACTTACTTTTTTGCATTATACAATGTAGGTAAGAATAGCCTTATACGCCATTTTTGTATTCGCATACCTTAGGTTTATTTGATGTGATTTGTTATATGGTAACTCACTAAGAATAAATTGGTGTTGTGCTATTGTGTGCGCATGGGCACACTGGCCATCGATTGTGTTGGAAACGGAGGTGTAATGGTACAGACATTACCCACAATTGTTATGGGGTATATGGTGCTAAACCTTTTTCATCGTATGGTGGACGGTAATTCACGGAGGTCTGGCACATATACTGGTCACGGCTTGTAAGCTCGGATGATCAGGCATTATTATAATACCATTACCGACCCTGTGAGCTGCTAAACCAACATTGGACGGAGCGGCTGTATGACACAGAATTTCTGTATTAGCGACATGGACATTGGGCGGCAGAAATGTAATCATTACAGGCGTGTGAGACAATTGAAAAGCCCGTCCCCGACTAAGACAGTAGGAGGGAGAAGGAGGATGGTGAACGCAGTAGAGCTGGAAGATAAACTTGGCCAGACTGGTCATTGTACATGTATGTGTTAGTAGGACTTAGGATTGTGCTGATGTAGAACTAGATATAACACATTCTTGACTTTCTTTCAAGCTCTCATAAGGAGCACCTATGTTATAGATCTCAAGAACGAGTGACGACTAGGTAGTGTCAGGACTGACAGGAGTAGTCAGAATACCGGCAAGCTGTTTTTTTTCTGTGTCTACTGGAGAGTGGGGATCTGGACCACAGATCCAGATTGTTCAAATAACAAGTTATGTAATGTTTGTCATCAATAACAATATGTTATATGATTTCATCATCGTCATCGTACAAACCATCATATGTCTATTTTTATGATTAGTAAATAAAGGTTGTAGTATTGTAACTCATAGTTCTGTCATTATATTTTTTCCAATTGTGCATACGTGTTATTGTGTACATTGGTGGGGGTTCACTTAGACATCAAGGAAGGGAGCAGTCAGGGAGAAAAACCTGTACTGAGATAGTTGTCAATACTCTTATATTTAGACTTAAAATATCTTAGCTAACCTTCTCTTTCCCATTCCTTGGCGAATATTCAGCACAGTTCATTTCAATTTTGTAACGAGCCACTTGGAGCTGTACGTTGGATATTCAGGGCTTAATCTATAGTTCAGCCATATAAGTTTTGTCCCTAGTCAGTTTCTGACTATTTGGGGTTGCTCGCCAGTGAATAATACTTTCATCTAGGCGCTGGGGCACCCCGACTTCTGACAGTAGAGGAGAGGCAAGGAACCACTTAAGGAATAAATTGGGTATAAAAGGGAGTACAACTCTTTCAGTATTTCCTAAAGGTATTCCTTGGTTCTCTAAAACTCTATTTCTGGTCTCAACAATTGAGTCAGTACAGCTAAATTAATTAAACGGGCAGGATTACATTGGGGAAAATGATTTTTCATCATTTATGTCTGTGGGGTTGAGCCATCAATCACATACGTATCCGACATGGAGATAGCATCCTACATATAATATATGGAGATAACATCATACATATGACATATGGAGATAGCATCACACATATAACATATGGAACTAGCATCATACATATATCATATGGAACTAGCATAATAATATAACGTATGGAGATAGCATCCTACATATCACATATGGAGCTAGCTTCATACATATACAATATTGAGCTAGCATCATACATATAACGTATGGAACTAGCACCATACATATACAATATTGAGCTAGCATCATACATATAACATATGGAAATAGCATCATACATATATAATATTGAGCTAGCATCATACATATAACATATGGAACTAGCTTCATACATAATATGGAGCAGTTATCACACATATAACATATGGAGCGTACATCATACATAATATGGAGCTAGCATCAAACATAAAGCGTATGGAGCGTACATCATACATATAACATATGCAGCTAGCCTCCCACATATAACATATGGAGCTAGCCTCACTCATTATACAATATTTAGCTAGCATCATACATATAACTTGTGTGCGTGGGTGGGAAATATTTGGTCAATGGAGATGTGGCTGGGGGATGGGTGGTTTGAGGTGTGGATGGGGAGAGGATGTGTGGGTTAGGATGTGTATGTGGGTGGGCGTGGGATATGTGGGTTGGTGGGGGAATATTTTTGGGTGGCGAGTGTGTTTTGATTGGGGGAACAGGTGAGGGGAGTGTGGGTGGGGGATGTGCGGGAGAGGGATGGGTCGGTTGGTGGGGTATGTATGTGTCCCTGTATGTATGGTGTGCGTGTGTGTGTGTGGGTGGGGTGATGTATGGGTACGTGGGAGATGGGCCTCATAACATGGTAATTTGCCTTGTTTATGTTTACAACATTCATTTCACAATGTTTATTTTTCTTCCTATGTAAATGTATAATGCTCTTGATGAACGAAAGACGAGTGATTGGAAGGGCCGAATGTAAGACGGGCCTGCGCGCTCAATTTGTGAGCCTAATAAAGTTGATTTGATTTGATTTAACTTATAGAACTAGCATCATACATATACAATATTGAGCTAGCATCATACATGTAACATATGGAACTAGCATCATACATATACAACATTGAGCTAGCATCATACATATAACATATGGAATTAACATCATACATATACAATATTGAGCTAGCATCATACATATAACATATGGAATTAGCATCATACATATACAATATTGAGCTAGCATCATACATATAACATATGGAATTAGCATCATACATATACAACATTGAGCTAGCATCATACATATAACATATGGAATTAGCATCATACATATACAATATTGAGCTAGCATCATACATATAACATATGGAATTAGCATCATACATATACAATATTGAGATAGCATCATACATATAACATATAGAACTAGCATCATACATATACAATATTTAGCTAGCATCATACATATAACATATGGAACTAGCATCATACATATACAATATTGAGCTAGCATCACACATATAACATATGGAACGAGCATCATAAATAATATGGAGCTAGCATCAAACATATAACATATGGAGAGTACATCATATATAATATGGAGCTGGCATCAAACATATAACATATGGAGCGTACATCATACATATAACATATGGAACAAGCATCATACATATACATTATTGAGCTAGCATCATACATATAACATATGGATCTAGCATCATACATAATATGGAGCAAGCATCAAACATATAACATATGGAGCGTACATCATACATTATAAGGAGCTAGCATCAAACATGCAGCATATGGAGCTTTCATCATACATATAACATATGGATATAGCATCATACATATAACATATGGAACTAGCATCATACATAATATGGAGCTAGCATCGCACATATACAATATTGAACTAGCATCATACATATAACATATGGAACTAGCATCATACATATAACATATGGAGATAGCATCATACATATAACATATGGAGATAGCATCATACATATAACATATGGAGATAGCATCATACATATAACATATGGAGCTAGCATCAAACATATAGCATATGAAGCTTTCATCATACATATAACATATGGATATAGCATCATACATATAACATATGGAACTAGCATCATACATAATATGGAGCTAGCATCGCACATATACAATATTGAACTAGCATCATACATATAACATATGGAACTAGCATCATACATATAACATATGGAGATAGCACCATACATATAACATATGGAGATAGCATCATACATATAACATAACATATGGAGATAGCATCATACATATAACATATGGAGCTAGCATCAAACATATAGCATATGAAGCTTTCATCATACATATAACATATGGATATAACATCATACATATAACATATGGAACTAGCATCATACATAATATGGAGCTAGCATCGCACATATACAATATTGAACTAGCATCATACATATAACATATGGAACTAGCATCATACATATAACATATGGAGATAGCATCATACATATAACATATGGAGATAGCATCATACATATAACATATGGAGATAGCATCCTACATATAACATATGGAGATAGCATCATACATATAACATATGAAACTAGCATTATACATATATCATATGGAACTAGCATCATACATATAACATATGGAGATAGCATCATACATATAACATATGGAACTAACATTTTACATATATCATATGGAACTAGCATCATACATATAACATATGGAACTAGCATCATACATATACAATATTTAGCTAGCATCATACATATAACATATGGAACTAGCATCATACATATACAATATTGAGCTAGCATCACACATATAACATATTGAAAGAGCATCATAAATAATATGGAGCTAGCATCAAACATATAACATATGGAGAGTACATCATATATAATATGGAGCTGGCATCAAACATATAACATATGGAGCGTACATCATACATATAACATATGGATATAGCATCATACATATACAATATTGAGCTAGCATCATACATATAACATATGGATCTAGCATCATACATAATATGGAGCAAGCATCAAACATATAACATATGGAGTGTACATCATACATAATATGGAGCTAACATCAAACATATAACATATGGAGCGTACATCATACATTATAAGGAGCTAGCATCAAACATGTAGCATATGGAGCTTTCATCATACATATAACATATGGATATAGCATCATACATATAACATATGGAACTAGCATCATACATAATATGGAGCTAGCATCGCACATATACAATATTGAACTAGCATCATACATATAACATATGGAACTAGCATCATACATATAACATATGGAGATAGCATCATACATATAACATATGGAGATAGCATCATACATATAACATATGGAGATAGCATCATACATATAACATATGGAGCTAGCATCAAACATATAGCATATGAAGCTTTCATCATAAATATAACATATGGATATAGCAACATACATATAACATATGGAACTAGCATCATACATAATATGGAGCTAGCATCGCACATATACAATATTGAACTAGCATCATACATATAACATATGGAACTAGCATCATACATATAACATATGGAGATAGCATCATACGTATAACATATGGAGATAGCATCATACATATAACATATGGAGATAGCATCCTACATATAACATATGGAGATAGCATCATACATATAACATATGGAACTAGCATTATACATATATCATATGGAACTAGCATCATACATATAACATATGGAGATAGCATCATACATATAACATATTTAACTAGCATTATACATATATCATATGGAGTTAGCATCATACATATAACATATGGAGATAGCATCATACATATAACATATGGAACTAGCATTATACATATATCATATGGAACTAGCATCATACATATAACATATGGAACTAGCATCATACATATACAATATTTAGCTAGCATCATACATATAACATATGGAACTAGCATCATACATATACAATATTGAGCTAGCATCATACATATACAATATTTAGCTAGCATCATACATATAATATATGGAACTAGCATCATACATATACAATATTGAGCTAGCATCATACATATAACATATGGAACGAGCATCATAAATAATATGGAGCTAGCATCAAACATATAACATATGGAGAGTACATCATATATAATTTTGAGCTGGCATCAAACATATAACATATGGAGCGTACATCATACATATAACATATGGAACTAGCATCATACATATACAATATTGAGCTAGCATCATACATATAACATATGGATCTAGCATCATACATAATATGGAGCAAGCATCAAACATATAACATATGGAGCGTACATCATACATAATATGGAGCTAACATCAAACATATAACATATGGAGATAGCATCATACATATAACATATGGAGATAGCATCATACATATAACATATGGAGATAGCATCATACATATAACATATGGAGATAGCATCATACATATAACATATGGAGATAGCATCATACATATAACATATGGAGATAGCATCATACATATAACATATGGAACAAGCATTATACATATATCATATGGAACTAGCATCATACATATAACATATGGAGATAGCATCATACATATAACATATTTAACAAGCATTATACAAATATCATATGGAACTAGCATCATACATGTAACATATGGAACTAGCATCATACATATAACATATGGAACTAGCATAATACATATAACGTATGGAAATAGCATTCTACATATCACATATGGAGCTAGCTTCAAACATGTAACATGTGAAGCTAGCATCATACATATAACATACTATAGCTATCATCAACCATATATCATATTGAGCTAGCTGATTCGCTCCACGGCATTTAAAAGGATCATTTGCTTAATGACAATATTGACAAGGAGCTTCATAGTCATCATAGCTATCGTCATCATCAACATCGTTATTGTCAAGTTATTCAGACATACGAATAATGTCGAAGTTTTGTTACCAAATCGCTTCACTGTCCCCCTGGTTTCTCTTCACTTCAGCAGGACGATGTTGCCAGTAACATTAATGGTAGAACACGACACCATTGCGGGTTGTTTTCCACAGAATAGAGAAGTGCGAGATGAAGGTAGGACCAAGTCCTCGAACACAATAGGAATAGCCGAGAGGAGGAGCTGACTTTCTCAGGGTGCGTGCATAATTGCGGACGCTTTAGCTATGGACGAATAGAGCAGAAAGTAATATTGCGGAAGTGCGTCCAGATTGTCACGATTATCTCACACCTGTGCACTGAAAAGGAAATGATTATCTCAAACCTGATACAATGAATGGTCAAGAGCAAAGTATGATTGTCTCACGCCGGTTGCAATGATTGTCTCATGCTGAAAGTTTCAGAGAAGAAACATGATTAATTGAAACGTGATGCAATCAATGGCCCAAAATAAAGTATTATTGTCTCATAGTTCTTGCTCCGTATGAAGGCATAAACGTAGTCACTTAACGGATTTTGCTGCCCCCTCGAATTTCCGAGCAGGAGAGTCTACCTGAAACATAAGTTCGCAAGCTATCCAAGGCAGATCCACCATTCAGGAAAAGAATGGTTAAAATTATACTGTACACGCCATGAATCACGCCATGACCCTGATCCTAGAAACAAAGAGGACATTGTCCTATGTGAGCTGGAATAAAACATCTAAGGAATCCAACTGCTCTGTGTCCGAAAGTCATGAAGTCGCAGCGAGTCCACAAACAGCATCCTATTCGTCTCAAAAGGGATGAATGGTAGATCAAATGGTCGGACATTAATAAGATTATCATGTGTCGTACTGCGTTACTGGAAATTACCTTTGATGGCCTGGAATACCCATGTGTTGCTCGGTCTTCTCGTAAGGGCCAGAAGACATGCAAGTAGCGGTTCTGGGTGCACGTTTTAGGGTGCATCCCTAGTTGGCACCACGGACGCGGATGACGTCACCACCCTGAGAATAAATGTTCACATTGTTAAGTGGAAGCCATTTTCCAACGTGGGACAAATTGATTAGTTGAACTGTAGGTTATCAAGACATGTAGTTTATTGAGAAACGTTATAGGTTTATTATAATAGTTTATAAGGAAGTCGCGATAGAAGGTCAATATGTTTGCAGTAGATGATTTTGTCACGTCAGGTTACACAATCCTAAAATGTGTACTGAAGTTTCCTAACATGTCACTCCTCCATCCCAGATGTGTCACTTGTTCATAGGCTCTTCCTTGGAAAGATAATTGTTGGTTTTTTCTTGTCTCCCACATCTGCATGGGTTGTTTGCAATATCCGGGAGTCCCCGAGACGAAGTGGTCAAGCCGTCTGTTCGGGCTCCGAAGATTGTGGGTTCGATTCCGAGCCGCTTCCTTCTGTTCACGAGTGCAGTTTTTCGGAGACTCATGAGGGTCGTCGCTGGAGCTAAGGAGTTCGTGCTTTGTGCGACGCTTTCCGCGCTTCGGAAAGAGACTATGCCATATGGGATAAAACCCGGTGCAATGAAGTCGACCCTGTCGACTTTTAAGCGACTTTTAAGCAATCTCCGCCTTAGACAGCAATTTACACCAGTCAGGACATGTTTCTGCGCAGCTGTAAGTCAAGCAGCAAAGTATAGTACTTTTTTCCATTATTGTAAGCCTTATTGTATATGGTGGTAGCCTCATATTTGTACAAATCTATCGACACTCAATGGGGTATTTGGTTAATTTGACGCCGACCGCTTTTACATCCCATAATATTTCCAAGTGCTCATGTTGACTGAATCGACTGAGAGCAGAGCACAATTTAAAAAAAAAAGAATCAAGTACCGATTGGGATTCGAACATATAACCACCTGTAGGTAGGCGAACTGCTAGGGTGTGGAGCGGTCCAGTTTGTTCAGTGAATATTCGGTGCCATGAACTGCACATGCCAAACCCCCCGTGCCTTGCCAGTTCTGTTCCACTAAGATAAGCTCTTGCGAGCTCTCTTTCGTCTAGCTGGCATGGTCTCACACTCTGGAGCCGAAATCAGCAATATATATTATCAGTCACACCCTGCAACCTTCTTAAGCCCAACCCTTTAGCCTAAATCCGAAGCATTGTTTCCGGTGAAGAAAGATCTCTAGCTGACCACAGCCCAGTTGGGATGCTCGTTCAGAAATTACAGGAAACCGTTGAAGTTTGCGTAGACATAATTAGGTCTATCTTGGGGTTATGGTTTCGAAGTGAGAGACTACGAACATTTTCACATCTTCTAGTCACGGGTTTCATACTTTCAGAGCGCGGCAACCATTGAATAACATAGGGGGGGGGGATGAGGAGGAAGGGGGAGGGGGTATCAGTTAGAAGAAAGAATTGAAACATAATGTGACTGCACATAAACAATAGGGTGAATGTCGATATCTTAAACAAAAATACAAGATGAAAATTGAGAGGGGAAGCTGTCATTGCGTATCATGATGACAGAAAAAAAAAAAAACAATTCTATATACCCAAGATAAACAAAATATATCATCATCAACATCATCATCATCATCATTGTAATTATCATCACTGTCTTCTTTCTTTCTGTCTTTCTTTCTGTCTGTCTGTCTGTCTGTCTTTCTTTCTTTCTTTCTTTCTTTCTTTCTTTCTTTCTTTCTTTCTTTCTTTCTTTCTTCACCACCATTTATCATCATCACCTCACCCCTCTGCTGCTAGTGAGCCTTGATTTGGCTAAATCCTTCATATCAAAGAGACCATTTACAAACCATTATGAGATTGCAATGATTGAGGCTGCATAACTGGAGACCTCCGATGGCCCAGGAATATATACATTCCGAGATCATTTACAAATAGTTGACGTCATGGTGACAGATTTGTTAGTATGGGCTCCCCGCGAATACAATGGTCAGGGGTTCAGTCCACTAAAGCGGGATATTTGTACGACAGTAAGGTTCCATGCCAAAACCATCAAAAGATTTATTTATTCTGCACTAATTCGTCAAGTCCGTGTCCTAGTGCATCTGTCTGTCTGTCTGTCTGTCCGTCCGTCCGTCCGTCCGTCCATCCGTCCGTCCGTCCGTCCGTTCGTCTGTCTGTCTTTCCGTCCGTCAGTCCGTCCGTTAGTCCACCCGCCCACCCGCCCGCCCGCCCGCCTGCCCGCCCGCCCTCCCGCCAGCCCTTCTGTCTGTCTGCCTGCCTGCCTGTCTGCCTGTCTGCCTCTCTGCCTGTCTGCCTGCCTGCCTGCCTGCCTGTCTGCCTGTCTGCCTGTCTGTCTGTCTGTCTGCCTGTCTGTCTGTCTGTCTGTCTGTCTGTCTGTCTGTCTGTCTGTCTGTCTGTCTGTCTGTCTTAGCCCAATGACTGCTATTGAAGTGGTTTGATTATGCCACTTCACTGTTCCCTGTCCTCAGTAATTACGTCCAAATCTACAGAGTCATAATTCCAAGTTCTTCGCTTATTCTGGTTTGCATTAGCTTATCTCCAATGAAGCTGCCGGGCGGCAGCTTTTTGTATCTGTTTCATCTGGTCCCTATCCTTCGCTGGCGTGTAATGTTATGTGCCTAGCTAAGCTAACGGTAACGTAGCTATTAATGTCATTGAAAGTGCAGTTTCACTAGCACTGCATGGCTGAATGCTGCACGGGGATTATGACTAAATGATGACATAATCATGATTAATATCATCATCATCATCATCATCATCATCATCCTCTTTTGCCGTAAAGCGCCGTGGGGAGGAATATTTGGCCTTCCAACATACGATGGGTGGCTCTTGTTAGTGTCATTCCATGTGATTGTACAATGTCTTTGATGAAACGATGACAATGGTTTTAAAATGTAAACAACCCCACATATTTACGTATATACGTATATTTAATTACATTTCACTTGTGCTAAACCGACTATGAGAGAAAGGGGATCTATACAGCCTGGTAACATTGTTACGAGATAATTGCCATGTCTCTTTTTGTTTGTAAAGTTGAGTTGAGTTGAGTTAAGAACCGACATTACTGCACTCAGGACATTCCCATACGTGCTCAGTCCCCTCGTTCAACAGCCAGCGAAAAGTCATACTACTAATCATTCCCACTGCTATCTGATTTAAAGTTCTCCTGGTCTTCCCTCTCAGTTGTGAGATTGGAACCCCTGCTGATCCCACGCAATCTCATCCTTTCCCCCGCACCACATATCACCCTTGTCCATAGGCAATCTACCACCAAAAGGTGCATTCCCTGCCAGCCTATCAACCTGTTCATTCCCCCGCACCCCCGCATGGCCAGGGCAACACATCCATACATTTCTCACAATCTGTGACCTCTGAAGCGACGATAGCCATTCCCCACGAAACATTCCTTTCTTCACCTTACTAAGCATATTCTTTGAATCCGTAATGAATACAATGTGTGTTGCAGAAATCTCCACCAACCAACGGAATGTCGCTGTTACTTCTTTCACCTCCATTCTCATGCTGGAGGTAGTAGTCTCATGTGCCAGGCTCTACCTTTTCAAGACTCTTCCATTAGCCTTTGCAATAAAACCCCAACCACTACGTCTGTTTCTCACCACTGACCTATCGATGTAGATGACTATGTCACCTTGACGTGTGTTTGATTTGTGTTTGTAAATGCCATGGAAGCGAATACGACGAGGAAGAGAAATGGTAATTCTAAGCTTGTTATACGTTCGTTTACACTATGTGAACGATCTGTACAGATGCGTTTGACAGCTTGTGGCCATGTATTCAATTTTCTGACGCTCAGAGGAAAGGCGAGACGGACATATAATCAGATTGCTACTGGAACTATTGGTGTTGGAACTTTCCCCTGGCTGCTGAGGATGGGGACGGAGCGATTATAGGAATATCCCGAAAGCTGTGATGTCGGTTCCTAAATCAATCAATCAATCAATAAATTTTCTGTACTGACAAAGCTGAACTTTTTTCCCAAGTGCGGCTTTGGTGTCTAACCAGCCTCATTGTGTAGATATCAGAGTTCCGATAAAGTAAAGGCGATAGGTGGTGACATTGGCCATGTTTGCTGTTTGGCCTCTGGTAATTATATTCCCAGTATGTTTTTTTTCTTCATTAAGATTCACTTTCATCGCAAATTCATATCACCAAGTGTGCTCCAGTCTCTTCACACTGATCACACAGTGATTATCTCAGCGCAGTGCACGAACTCTTTCGTACTGGTGAAGATCCAGGTATGCGTATACAATAATAACTCCCAGACCATTTCAAATAACCCTCCTCGACGAGATATCAAAATCCATGACCGCTGGTCCGGCGGTAAAACGTGCTATCTACTGCACCAACGCCGCAGTATCTGCCATGAAAATACATTGTATAGTCGACTGATTTATATTAGTGCGTCTAGAGAAATAATATATGTAATATTATAAGATGCAAATGCATTGGCTGAATGGCAGAATTAATAAACGAAAGTGCCCGCGTTTACATTAAATGATTAAATTGAAACTGAAACAAACACTTCAGAGACTCTTCGGCAACGATCGCCAGTTTATTAAATGTTCCATCACCCATATTGCACAAACACCAGACAGACACGAGCCTGGGATCTCGGCACGTACTGATCTCACAGGGCCTCTAATAAGAGTTACTTCTGTCTCAGCAGGCACGCCGGCTCCAATCATATTTCAGCTTATGACCAGGTCGAATTTTTATTCCCAGATACTCGAGTTCTTGCAGTTCATGTTTACGATTTTCATTCTCTGTAAAGACATCAGATTTCGAAAATGTTGATCGTCCACTGGCGAGACCTTTGGCTTCGTATTTTACAAATAGATCAATTAATTAACCAAGCACTGAATCAAATCCATCGATCCATCCATCCATCCATCCATCCATCCATCCATCCACCGACCCATCACCCACTTGCCCACCCGTCCGTCCGTGGGTCGGTGGGTTGGTCGGTCGGTAGGTCTATCTATATGCCCATCTATCCAAATTAATGTGTGTGTTTGTATCTCTTCGTCCATCCCTCAATCAGTCTGTCTATATCTATCCGTCTCTTTGTTTGTCCATTTGTCCATCTGTCATACTGCTAGCTTGTACCCGACATGTCTGGCTGCCTGTCTCTCTGTCTGTCTGTCCGTCCGTCTGTCTTTTTACTTCAAATATGTGGTCAAATTTAAGAACATTCTAGGAAAGTTAAGAACCTTCTAGGATATGAGTACCGTGATAAATATGATACATGACTGCAACGTAATACAAAGTAATCATTAGAAAATATCGAAACATCAATAACATCTGTGTAAATGTCCAAACTTGCACGCGCGCACACACACACACACACACATAACACACACACACACTCATTAAGCTAGCTGTATGGCCCTTTTACAGGACGTAGCATTGACCCCCATCATGTGTGGCTGTTTGTGATTTACCAGGAAATGTTAGTTCAGTAGTTTGCCATATCTCTCTGAACGGTCGACATCATACCATTAAAGTCACTGCGAAACGTTCTTATTTTAAATCGCCCGCGGCTGATTTCGAGCCTTCCACTAGTCATAATCGGGGAATTATACACGTTTCACTATCCTCTAAGCCACTGACGTAGGTTTACACACACACACAGACAGACATACACACATATACACTGGCACACACATACACACTCACACACACACACACACACACACACACACACACACACACACACAGACACACATTAGATAAACATATTTTCGTTACATATTTTCGTTAACTGGCATTTTATTTACTGTCATTTACTGCCGATATGGTACTTGCGGTATATAGCGGGGGGCGGGCGAGGGGTACTTGAGCCTGAGGAATTAAGTTCGCCTGGCAATTGCAGTCGCCGCTAACTGTGCAGATTAGAGTTTTCTTTTTGCCCCCGACAGAAAAAACAAACTTGACACCTTACCGAGGATTCGAACCCAGGTCTCCCGAAGGAGAAGTCGGCATTCTAGCCACTCGGCCAGCCGCTCCTCGTTTCGTTACCACATATTTTAAAACAAACTCATTGCGTTATGTTGGTATAAACGTAAAACAGTATTTGGTTTTACCCCAAATTGCAACATGATCTGTTACTAATGTAATATTCATTGAACACGTGTGTGGCTAACTACACGCGCAACCGAGCGCGCGCGTGTGTGTATGTATCTGCATATTTGCGAACAGACATTATACATATTACATATCAAAGTTATATATTGTCATAAAGACTTGGCAGACGATTTCATTCCATTTAGGGAAGTAGTTTATACGGCGCAATGATTTATTTTCACGTGTATGTTTATAGGCTTCTAACCCACATCCAAATCTGCCCACTTAATGTATTAAAAATGCATTGCTATTTGCAAGAGATAGTCCAATATCTCATTGCGTCTGTTCTGGGAGAATCTAGCGCTTCTTCATAAACGCCCTCCATCTAAAAGCAGTTCTCAGTGTGCTAGTGGGAAGGAGAAATCAAGAGTGAGGACATTTGTACGGTCGATTGTTGTAAGTCGCCTCGGTGGACGTATCATCACGTACAGGAAGTCAGCCATCCCAGCCTCCAGTGCGCATGGTTTTGTTTACGTCACGTCCGGAGAACGGTAGATCTGAGAAAAGGGTGGAGCTAAGGGTTAGCACAGCAATGCACGGAGCCATCCCTGTACAAACCAAAGGCAGCGTCTATCGTCTTATTGAAACTTCGGGACTCGAGGGGCCAGAAATAAGGAGTCAAACAAGAGAAAGGGAAAATTCCCAATTCTAAAGAGCTAAAACAGCCGGCTATTAGCTGGGTCAACAGAAGCTTATGGTGGGTGGTAGCCTGGATTTCCTAAGAAAACAGAATGGTTTTTGAGCTTCACACTAACGTTCTGCAGAGCCGGAAGCCTGGAACAGGGACAGCCTCGGCAATATAGAGAAGGCAGGCAGGAGGTTCTCATACTGAAATCCCGAAAATCAGATTAAGACATATTTAAAACATGTCAGTTTCATCAACTATGTATACAGACATACACGAAACGTAGTGAATGTTGACATTAGCAAGTTGAATGCCCTTACATATCAGCTATAACAAGCAAGTGTGAATGATGAAACTCGGTGACTACTCTGTTATATGTGTATTTAGAGGCTAATAGTTTCGCGATGATAAAAACTAAATGAGCTGTTTCGAGAACACTGTGTGTATGTATGTGTATGCGTGCGTGTGTATATATCTGCGTGTGAAGATATGTATGTGTATTTTTTTTTATTCGCATATCCTTTTACAGGACATCGCTGTCAACAGCAGCATCTTTCAGCTGTCTGTTGATTTCATGGCAAGATTACGCTCAGTAATTTGCCATTGCTTTCTGAGCGGCCGGCTCAGTTATCCCGCAAGTCACCAGCGGGGGACGAACCGCTCCAAGTTCTCGCCCGCTACGAGATTCTGCGTGATAAACGGGATTACGGAGAAAGTATTGTAACCCCTCGGCCAGAGAGACCGGCATGTATGTGTGTGTGTGTGTGTGTGTGTGTGTGTGTGTATATATATATATATATATATATATATGTGTGTGTGGGGGGGGGGGGTATGTAGGTAGGTAAGTAGGTAGGTAGACAGGTAGACAGTTTGGCGGGTAGGTACTAAATAGGTAGGTAGATGGAGACGGACGAATGTCTGTATGTCAGTCTGTTTGTCTGTCGATTTGTGTCTGTCTGTCTGTAACGTACTACACAGGAAACCAATTGGAGAACCATTTGAGGCCACTAAGACAGTTCACAAATAAACACACATAGTATTGTTTGGCGCTCATAGAAGGAGAAGAAGGAAGTAGAGATTAGAAGACGCACTAGACAACATACAGTTGGAAATCTATAGTCAACAACCGGAATTCGAACTTGTCACCTCCAAATGACGACTGAGCCTCGCTGCAGGAACAAGTGTATTTCGACGCATGACCATCTAGTCTCACCAAATAATGTGTCTTCATTAGCCAGTTATGTCATACAGATGAACCAACAACTATGGAATACGGACAGAACTCGTATCAACCCATTGAGATAGCACTATAGATCTCATAATTGTATACTATAACCAGCATAGGTTAAATAACAAACACACAAACATATTGAACCGTAATGCTGTGTCCAGTATATTAACAAACATTTAAAGAAGAGAAATGATTGGTCGGTTCCAATGTTGTACACGTATTCCACAGGAAATCAATTGGTGAAGCCTTCGAGGCCACTAAATTAATTCATAAATAAACACATAGTATTGTTGGTGGTGCCTATGGAGGTCACAGGTTCTAATCCTGATCGGTAACTATTGATTATGACCTTCAGCGTGTGGTGACAGATGACACAAGTTCTGCGTTGGTTGACTATTCTTCTTTGGCTTATCGCATGGTGCTCTTGTCTAGCTTCACCTCGTTTGACTTGACGCTTTTGCTATCTGTTCAGTTATGGAGTCATATCCATTCATTGCGTCATGTACTCGTTCTGCCTCCCTGAGGGAGTTCAGGATGTCAGCCTCGTCCAACCTCTCTCCACACACACAAGTAGTATGTCATGTGGTATTTCTTCTTCTTCTTCGTTCATCCGGAGTTGTTTTTTTTTTCCGGATGTGATTGCGTTGTGCCTGTTTACAGCAGAGCTGCGTTCTTGCGCCGTTAGGCCGACACATCCGACTTCTGCGGATGTGGTATTTGATTATCATTTTAGGTGCAGCACCTATATTTTTTACTATATAAAAAGTCTAGCACCTACGCTCTGACGTCATATTTTACGACCTCATTTTCAAGGGATGCAACCCATGAATAAACAATCCTACGTATTTTTGCAGTGTTACTTCCTTTTTTGTGTGATAAATTTTATATGTGTAAAAATTATATATTTGCTGCTATTATTGATTGTAGCGGAGTGGGGCTTAAAAACTATCACTATACTAGTGATGCTGTTAAAGTACAGTGCTCTTCCTCCTCGGATTTTTTTTCGTCTTCTTTTTTTTATCTGAACTGGGTCGGGCATAAAAACTATCATCATTCCATTAGTGCTGTGTAAGGCTTGGGGTTATAGTGCATTTCCTCAGGGTGGTCTAGGGGCGGGCCGGCGTGGGGCTGGGGGATCAGGGGTGGGGCACAGGTGTCGGCGTTTGGGGTAGGGTTAGGTGGTTCGAACCTCGGGTCATGACAGGTGTCATATGAAAATCGTAATAGGTAAACATGTAAATATGGCAGTTATATGATCTGTAGAGGGTCGTAGTAGTGTAAACACTATCATCACACGGGTTACAAATGAAAACTTTCAAAAGTACAAATGGCCGATATTATTGATTTTAGTGGGTATAACTTAGTGAAATTCGGTGGTAAGGGGTGGGTAGCGGTTATTAGTGATCTGTAGAGGGTCACAGTGGCTTATTCACTATCATCATACAGGTTACAAATAAAAATATTAAAAATTAAAAATGACCGATATTATTGATTGTCGCTGGTATAGCATAGTGAAATTCGTTGGCGAGGGGTGGGTAGCGGCTATTAGTGATCTGTAGCGTGTCACAGTGGCTTGTTCACTATCATCATACGGGTTACAAATGACAACCTTCAAAAGTAAAAATGGCCGATATTATTGATTTTAGTGGGTATATCTTAGCGAAACTCATTGGTAAGGGGTGGGTAGCGGTTATTAGTGGTCTTTAGAGGGTCATAGTGGTTTATTCACTATCATCATACAGGTTACAAATGAAAACCTTAAAAAGGTACAGATGGTCGATATTAATTATTTTAGTGGGTATAGCTTATTGAAATTCGTTGGTGAGGGGTAGGTAGCGACTATTAGTGATCTGTAGAGTGTCGTAGTGGTCTATACACTATCATAACACAGGCTTCAAATGAAAACATTAAAAAGGTCAAGATGGCCGGTATTATCGGATGTAGCGAGTATGGCTTAGTGAAATTCGTTGGTGAGGGATGGGTAAAGGATATTAGTGGTCTGTAGAGTGTCGTGGTGACCTATACACTATCATAACATAGACTTCAAATGAAAACATTAAAATGGTAAAGATGGTCGGTATTATCGGATGTAGTGAGTATGACTTAGTGAAATTCATTGGAATGGGTTTGTGAGTGGAGGAAATGTTAGATAGGTGCTTCTGAGCATTGTTAAGGGTGGATGAGTGGGTCGGTGGTAGATAAATACGTTCGTTACTTTATAATAGACAGAGGGTAACACTCATATTAAAGTCTAAAGATTGAACTCATAGGTGGCTTATATGAGGGTGACCGACTGGGTGACTCATCACGGGGCTATGTCGGCGGAGTGAAAGTATGTGGACGTGTTCAGACATGTCTTTGGGGAAAACCGGAGGATGACTCAGAGTGTGCTGACAGCATAACGATACAACCGAGACACTTGGGTGATGGTCACAGTCGATTAAATATGGCGCTGCTTCCGGTCATATGTCTAAGGTATACAATCGAAACACATGACTAAAACTGGTAAAAACGGCGTTGCACTCGATCACATGTGTAAGTGTACAATCACGTGACTAAAACCGATCAAAATACTAGTATAATAAAGAGATATATGATGCTAATCGCATACAACTGGAGCATGTGCTCGGCTGGCTGCGACACCAATCAACACATGCACATGGCTGATTCATTAACCTGAATGTTTGTATACATGTGGCCTATTCTGAGATGCAGAATAATGACTTGTCCTGATCTGTCCATAACATGGTAGTCACCTTGAGCAAGTTCTGTGGCTTTCTGGCTGACTTCGTCATTCATTTCTTTTGGTGGTATGTAACGAGTGGATCAGCCTTATCTTATTGCACTCCTTCCGTAACCAATCCAGCAGCGCTGGCGTGTCTGGGTGCTCGACAGTGGGATGACAACCCTTGTATGGTGACCTTATGCCTACTGCTAAGTTCAGAAAGTAGTGCCCTTAACACCGACAGTGTCCCACAACGAGCACCTCGAGCACTGATTTTTGCACTTGCCAATAGCAACATATGATACAACCGAGACACGAGTGTAATGACCCAGTAGGTCAAAAACAACGGTAATGGAAGAAACCAACGTGGAAACTAACCCACAAAATATTCTAGAAGGGGAAAGAAATTCGGTCTGGTGCATGTGTGGTCGGCGAGTATCGCGACTAGAGATTGTCTTCTTCTGTCAACTGGTTGTTATATACACAGTCATTGGCGTATCACTATTTAATCTGTCTCGGACAACGTCGACTCGGTCGAGGGCAAGTTGTGGATCGCTCTTCTAAGCAGCTGTCTGGGTTACATGCTACCAAACCCTAAAATATGAGCTTCTACGTGACGTTACCGAGTAATGCTTCGCCGAACATGTTTCCCAAGAACACACCAGGTCACTATTTCGTCAAGTTACCGCAGACTATTGAGGTGAGTCAATATTTCGAAGTGGGTCTGGCCGAAATTCAATTCCCCAACTACTACTGCAATGTGCTAGAGAATGAAGTATGGCTAAGATACATCCCATCAAACGGTAGAGTGATAAGAAAGGCGTGTCCCCTGGGCCTGTACAGTTCACCAGATGCGTTTATAGCTGCACTGAATCGAGTAATGAAAGATCGGAAGGTGGACGATCAACTCTGTGTTCTATTCCATTTCGACAATGCATCAAAGAAAGTCATCGTGAAAATACTCGAACCCGGGGCCACTATTACATTTAGTGAGAAGTTACAAGAGATACTAGATATAATTGAAGGTGAAGGGTCGATAGACCTGAATAACGACTTGCAAAATGTCTACGTATACTGCGATCTCATTGCGGCAAGACCAATTGGAGACGTCATGGTCCCACTACTAAGGACGGTTCCTATCATGAATCAGCGATAGACCTCAGTGTTTTGCGCCTACGACAAACCTCACTACATACCACTGAATCGTTACTCCTTCGACACGGTGGAAATACTTCTAACCACTGATACGGGTACAAAGGTCGCATTCACTACCGGGACTTCAGTGCTGACGTTACATTTTCGAGTTCGGAAGAGATCAGACCTAGAATAATGGTGAAATACGGGGCGGTACATCGAAACCCTAGACTGTCCGAAGACATGATGTGCCCGACACTCAGATGATTGATGCCTCGTGTATCTACAAGACTCAGATATCAGCCTACCAAGCAGGAGACCAGTTTTATGATTACATGCTAAGTGACATGTACATACCAGGCTACCAACCGAAAAAACCAACCTACTCAGATAATGGCGTGTAGAAATACAGAAACAACATACAATGTGTATAGCTTTGTACGTGAAAATAAAATGTTGTGATGATACTATGTATACCACCGAATATCACATCATCCATTTCGTATAATGACATTATGCATCTTTATTCTTGAAAAATGTACTGAAATACTGTAAAATGTACTTGAAATACTGTAAAATAAACAGGCATATATTATAATTTCGTCTTGGTTGTTGAATTTTAGTTAGTGTTTACTGTGTATATAGTTGTCATGTGATGAGAGAATGATACATATTGGTGACAAATTCAATAAATATTTCAACAAAACTAAGGAAACGGGTTAACCAAAGTAGAAAAAAACTGTCGACCATAATCTGAAATAGCTCAACCAAAATTATGAAAAGTAGGAAACTTTGCAAAACGTAAGAAGATCTGTTACCCAAAAGGGAAAAATATTTGGCCACATTTCAATCAAATTTATGAAAAGTAGGAAAACTTGTTAACCAAATGGCAAAAAGCTTGATCAAGTAAGAAAATTTTTTAACCAAATATGAAAAGGTTAGCCGAATTTCAAAAAAAAAAAAAAAAAAAAAAAAAAAAAAAAACAACTTATAAAAAATCTCAGTCAAATATATGAAAAGTAGAAAAATTAGTTAACCAAACATGAAAAGTTTGGCCAACTTTCACTCAAACTTATGAAAAGTGTGAAATTTTGTTGTCCAGCTGTGAAAAGTTTGACCAAATTTTACAAAAACTTATGAAAAGAAGGAAACTTTGTTAACCAAAAGGTGAAAAGTTTGGTCAAAGTTCAACCACAAGCATCAACAAGTAAGAACATTTGGTAACGAAAGTGAAAAGGTTAGCCAAATTTCAGACAAGCTCATAAAAAGTAGGAAACTTTGTTAACCAAATGGCAAAAATCTTGGCCAAATAATAAAATTTGTTAGCCAGAGGGTGAAAATTGTGGCTACATTTCAACCAGACTTATAAAAAGCTCACCCAATCTTATGAAAAGTAGGAAAAATGTGTTAACCAAATGCGAAAAGGTTAGCCGAATTTCAAACCACACTTATAAAAAGCTAAGTCAAACATTTGAAAAGTTGGAAAATTTGTTAACCGAACGTCAAAAGTTTGGCCAACTTTCACCCAAACTTATGAAAAGTGTGAAATTTTGTTGTCCAGATGTGAAAAGTTTGACCAAATTTCACCCAAACTTATGAAAAGTAGGAAACTTTGTTAACCAAAGGGCAAAAAGCTTGGCCAAGTAAGAAAATGTGTTAACCAAATGTGAAAAGTTTTGTTAACAAAATATGTAAAGTTTGGCCAAATTTCAAACAAAACTCATAAAAAGTAGGAAACTTTGTTAACCACAATGTGGAAAGTTTGGTCAAATTTCAACCAAATCCATAAAAAGTAGGAAATTTTGTTGATCAAATGTGAAAAATTGTCGCCAAAGTTCAACCAAACTTATAAATATCTCACCCAAACTTGTGAAAAGTAGGAAATTTTGTTGTCCAGCTGTGAAAAGTTTGACATGAAACATCCAAGTTGGAAACATAAAGAGAAATTTAATTGTTAATGTTTTGTACAATTTTATTGTTGAAATTTTATTTTTTCATTCAACCATATTGACTTATTACATAAGATACATTTAATTTTCTGAAATACAGCTGATGTTTGCATAGGGGACAGGCGAATAGCTCCAGTAGGTTGGGGATGTAAAATGACAACGTGAGATATTTTTTCCCCTTTGGTTAAGGTATTTTCCTACTTTTCATAAGTTTTGGATGAAATTTGTCCAAAAGTTTTCACATTTGGGTAACAAAGTTTCATACTTTTTTATGAGTTTGTTTAACATTTTGTCAAACTTTTCACAGCTGGACAACAAAATTTCATACTTTTCACAAATTTGGGTGAGATATTTATAAGTTTGGTTGAACTTTGGCGACAATATTTCACATTTGATCAACAAAATTTCCTACTTTTTATGGATTTGGTTGAAATTTGACCAAACTTTCCACATTGTGGTTAACAAAGTTTCCTATTTTTTATGAGTTTTGTTTGAAATTTGGCCAAACTTTACATATTTTGTTAACAAATCTTTTCACATTTGGTTAACACATTTTCTTACTTGGCCAAGCTTTTTGCCCTTTGGTTAACAAAGTTTCCTACTTTTCATAAGTTTGGGTGAAATTTGGTCAAACTTTTCAAATCTGGACAACAAAATTTCACACTTATCATAAGTTTGGGTGAAAGTTGGCCAAACTTTTCACGTTCGGTTAACAAATTTTCCTACTTTTCATATGTTTGACTGAGCTTTTTATAAGTGTGGTTTGAAATTCGGCTAACCTTTTCGCATTTGGTTAATACATTTTTCCTACTTTTCATAAGATTGGGTGAGCTTTTTATAAGTCTGGTTGAAATGTATCCAAAATTTTCACCCTCTGGCTAACAAATTTCATTATTTGGCCAAGATTTTTGCCACTTGGTTAACAAAGTTTCCTACTTTTTATGAGTTTGTTTGAAATTTGGCTAACCTTTTCACTTTCGTTACCAAATGTTCCTACTTGTTGATGCTTGTGGTTGAACTTTGTCCAAACTTTTCACCTTTTGGTTAACAAAGTTTCCTACTTTTCATAAGTTTGGGTGAAATTTAGTCAAACATTTCACAGCTGGACAAAAAAATATCCCACTTTTCATAAGTTTGGGTGAAAGTTGGGCAAACTTTTCACGTTTGGTTAACAAATTTTCCTACTTTTCATATGTTTGACTGAGATGTTTATAAGTTTGGTTTGAAATTTGTCTAAACTTTTCACATTTGGTTAACACATTTTCTTACTTGGCCAAGATTTTTGCCATTTGGTTCACATAGTTTCCTAGTTTTCATAAGTTTGGGTGAAATTTGGTCAAACTTTTCACATCTGGACAACAAAATTTCCCACTTTTCATAAGTTTGGGTGAAAGTTGGCCAAACTTTTCACGTTTGGTTAACAAATTTTCCTACTTTTCATATGTTTGACTGAGATTTTTTATAAGTTTTTTTTTTGAAATTCGGTTAAACTTTTCATATTTGGTTAACAAATTTTCTTACTTGATCAAACATTTTGCCATTTGGTTAACAAGTTTTCCCTCTTTTCATAAATTTGATTGAAATGTTGCCAAATAGTTTTCCCTTTTGGGTAACAGATTTTCTTACGTTTTGCAAAGTTTCCTAATTTTCATAATTTTGGTTGAGCTATTTCAGATTATGGTCGACAGTTTTTTCTACTTTGGTTAACCCGTTTCCTTAGTTTTGTTGAAATATTTATTGAATTTGTCACCAATATGTATCATTCTCTCATCACATGACAACTATATACACCGTAAACACTAACAAAAATTCAACAAACAAGACGTAATTATAATATATGTTTATTTTACAGTATTTCAAGTACATTTTACAGTATTTCAGTACATTTTTCAAGAATAAAAATGCATAATGTCATTATACGAAATGGATGATGTGATATTCGGTGGTATACATAGTATCATCACAACATTTTATTTTCATGTACAAAGCTATACACATTGTATGTTGTTTCTGGATTTCTACACGCCATTGTCTGAGTAGGTTGGTTTTTTTTCGGTTGGTAGCCTGGTATGTACATGTCACTTAGCATGTAATCATAAAACTGGTCTCCTGCTTGGTGGGCTGATATCTGAGTCTTGTAGATACCCGAGGCATCAATCATCTGAGTGTCGGGCACATCATGTCTTCGGACAGTCTGGGGTTTCGATGTACCGCCCCGTATTTCACCATTATTCTAGGTATGATCTCTTCCGAACTCGAAAATGTAACGTCAGCACTGAAGTCCCGGTAGTGAATGTGACCTTTGTACCCGTATCAGTGGTTAGAAGTATTTCCACCGTGTCGAAGGAGTAACAAATTAGCGGTATGTAGTGAGGTTTGTCGTAGGCGCAAAACACTGAGGTCAATCGCTGATTCATGATAGGAACCGTCCTTAGTAGTGGGACCATGACGTCTCCAACTGGTTTTGCCGCAATGAGATCGCAGTATACGTAGACATTTTGCAAGTCGTTATTCAGGTCTATCGACCCTTCACCTTCAATTGTATCTAGTATCTCTTGTAACTTCTCACTAAATGTAATAGTGGCCCCGGGTTCGATTACTTTCACGATGACTTTCTTTGATGCATTGTGGAAATGGAATAGAACACAGAGTTGATTGTCCACCTTCCGATCTTTCATTAGGCGATTCAGTGCAGCTATAAACGCGTCTGGTGAACTGTACAAGCATGAGGGACAAACCTTTCTTATCACTATACCATTGGGTGGGATGTATCTTAGCCATACTTCATTCTCTAGCACATTGCAGTAGTAGTTAGGGAATTGAATTTCGGGCAGACCCACTTCGAAATGTTGACTCACCTCAATAGTCTGCGGTAACTTGACGAAATAGTGACCTGGTGTGTTCATAGGAACAAATTTTCTTACTTGATCAAACATTTTGCCATTTGGTTAACATGTTTTCCTACTTTTCAAAAATTGGATTGAAATGTTGCCAAATAATTTTCCCTTTTGGGTAACAGATTTTCTTACGTTTTGCAAAGTTTCCTACTTTTCATAATTTTGGTTGAACTATTTCAGATTATGGTCGACAGTTTTTTCTACTTTGGTTAACCCGTTTCCTTAGTTTTGTTGAAATATTTATTGAATTTGTCACCAATATGTATCATTCTCTCATCACATGACAACTATATACACCGTAAACACTAACAAAAATTCAACAAACAAGACGTAATTATAATATATGTTTATTTTACAGTATTTCAAGTACATTTTACAGTATTTCAGTACATTTTTCAAGAATAAAAATGCATAATGTCATTATACGAAATGGATAATGTGATATTCGGTGGTATACATAGTATCATCACAACATTTTATTTTCACGTACAAAGCTATACACATTGTATGTTGTTTCTGGATTTCTACACGCCATTGTCTGAGTAGGTTGGTTTTTCGGTTGGTAGCCTGGTATGTACATGTCACTTAGCATGTAATCATAAAACTGGTCTCCTGCTTGGTGGGCTGATATCTGAGTCTTGTAGATACCCGAGGCATCAATCATCTGAGTGTCGGGCACATCATGTCTTCGGACAGTCTGGGGTTTCGATGTACCGCCCCGTATTTCACCATTATTCTAGGTATGATCTCTTCCGAACTCGAAAATGTAACGTCAGCACTGAAGTCCCGGTAGTGAATGTGACCTTTGTACCCGTATCAGTGGTTAGAAGTATTTCCACCGTGTCGAAGGAGTAACAAATTAGCGGTATGTAGTGAGGTTTGTCGTAGGCGCAAAACACTGAGGTCAATCGCTGATTCATGATAGGAACCGTCCTTAGTAGTGGGACCATGACGTCTCCAACTGGTTTTGCCGCAATGAGATCGCAGTATACGTAGACATTTTGCAAGTCGTTATTCAGGTCTATCGACCCTTCACCTTCAATTGTATCTAGTATCTCTTGTAACTTCTCACTAAATGTAATAGTGGCCCCGGGTTCGATTACTTTCACGATGACTTTCTTTGATGCATTGTGGAAATGGAATAGAACACAGAGTTGATTGTCCACCTTCCGATCTTTCATTAGGCGATTCAGTGCAGCTATAAACGCGTCTGGTGAACTGTACAAGCCTGAGGGACAAACCTTTCTTATCACTATACCATTGGGTGGGATGTATCTTAGCCATACTTCATTCTCTAGCACATTGCAGTAGTAGTTAGGGAATTGAATTTCGGGCAGACCCACTTCGAAATGTTGACTCACCTCAATAGTCTGCGGTAACTTGACGAAATAGTGACCTGGTGTGTTCATAGGAACAAATTTTCTTACTTGATCAAACATTTTGCCATTTGGTTAACATGTTTTCCTACTTTTCATAAATTGGATTGAAATGTTGCCAAATAATTTTCCCTTTTGGGTAACAGATTTTCTTACGTTTTGCAAAGTTTCCTACTTTTCATAATTTTGGTTGAACTATTTCAGATTATGGTCGACAGTTTTTTCTACTTTGGTTAACCCGTTTCCTTAGTTTTGTTGAAATATTTATTGAATTTGTCACCAATATGTATCATTCTCTCATCACATGACAACTATATACACCGTAAACACTAACAAAAATTCAACAAACAAGACGTAATTATAATATATGTTTATTTTACAGTATTTCAAGTACATTTTACAGTATTTCAGTACATTTTTCAAGAATAAAAATGCATAATGTCATTATACGAAATGGATAATGTGATATTCGGTGGTATACATAGTATCATCACAACATTTTATTTTCACGTACAAAGCTATACACATTGTATGTTGTTTCTGGATTTCTACACGCCATTGTCTGAGTAGGTTGGTTTTTCGGTTGGTAGCCTGGTATGTACATGTCACTTAGCATGTAATCATAAAACTGGTCTCCTGCTTGGTGGGCTGATATCTGAGTCTTGTAGATACCCGAGGCATCAATCATCTGAGTGTCGGGCACATCATGTCTTCGGACAGTCTGGGGTTTCGATGTACCGCCCCGTATTTCACCATTATTCTAGGTATGATCTCTTCCGAACTCGAAAATGTAACGTCAGCACTGAAGTCCCGGTAGTGAATGCGACCTTTGTACCCGTATCAGTGGTTAGAAGTATTTCCACCGTGTCGAAGGAGTAACAATTCAGCGGTATGTAGTGAGGTTTGTCGTAGGCGCAAAACACTGAGGTCAATCGCTGATTCGTGATAGGAACCGTCCTTAGTAGTGGGGTCATGACGTCTCCAACTGGTTTTGCCGCAATGAGATCGCAGTATACGTAGACATTTTGCAAGTCGTTATTCAGGTCTATCGACCCTTCACCTTCAATTGTATCTAGTATCTCTTGTAACTTCTCACTAAATGTAATAGTGGCCCCGGGTTCGAGTACTTTCACGATGACTTTCTTTGATGCATTGTCGAAATGGAATAGAACACAGAGTTGATTATCCACCTTCCGATCTTTCATTAGGCGATTCAGTGCAGCTATAAACTTGTCTGGTGAACTGTACAAGCCTGAGGGACAAACCTTTCTTATCACTCTACCATTGGGTGGGATGTATCTTAGCCATACTTCATTCTCTAGCACATTGCAGTAGTAGTTAGGGAATTGAATTTCGGGCAGACCCACTTCGAAATGTTGACTCACCTCAATAGTCTGCGGTAACTTGACGAAATAGTGACCTGGTGTGTTCTTGGGAAACATGTTCGGCGAAGCATTACTCGGTAATTTCACGTAGAAGCTCATATTTTAGGGTTTGGTAGCATGTAACCCAGACAGCTGCTTAGAAGAGCGATCCACAACTTGCCCTCGACTGCGTCGACGTTGTCACGAGACAGATTAAATAGTGATACGCCAATGACTATGTATATAACAACCAGTTGACAGAAGAAGACAATCTCTAGTCGCGGTACTCGCCGACCACACATGCACCAGACCGAATTTATTTCCCCTTCTGGGGTATTTTGTGGGTTAGTTTCCACGTTGGTTTCTTCCATTACCGCTGTTTTTGACCTACTGGGTCATTACACTCGTGTCTCGGTTGTATCATTAGTTGCTATTGGCAAGTGCAAAGATCAGTGCTCGAGGTGCTCGTTGTGGGACATTGTTGGTACTAAGGGCACTACTTTCTGAACTTAGCAGTAGGCATAAGGTCACCATACAAGGGTTGTCATCTCGCTGTCGAGTACCCAGACACGCCAGCGCTGCTCAATTGGTTACGGAAGGAGTGCAATAAGATGAGGCTGATCCACTCGTTACATACCACCAAAAAAAAATGAAAGACGAAGTCAGTCAGAAAGCCACAGTACTTGCTCAAAGTGACTACCGTGATATGGACAGATCAGGAAAGGTCATTATTTTGCATCTCAGAACAGGCCACATGTATACAAACATTCAGGTTAATGAATAAGCCATGTGCATGTGTTGATTGTGTTCGCAGCCAGTCGAGCACACACTCCAGTTGTATGCGATTAGCATCATATATCTCTTTATTATACTAGTATTTTGATCGGTTTTAATCACGTGGTTATACACTTACAAATGTGATCGAGTGCGACTCCGGTTTTACCGGTTTTAGTCATGTGTTTCGATTGTATACCTTAGACATATGACCGGAAGCAGCGCCATATTTAAACGACTGTGACCATCAACCAAGTGTCTCGGTTGTATCGTTATGCTGTCAGCACACTCTGAGTCATCCTCCGGTTTTCCTCAAATACATGTCTGAACACGTTCACGGACGTTCACTCCGACGACATAGCCCCGTGATGAGTCACCCAGTCTGTCACCCTCAGATCAGCCACCTATGAGTTCAATCTTTAGACTTTAATATGATTCTTACCCTCTGGCTATTATCAAGGAACGGACGTATTTATCTACCACCGCTCCACTCATCCACCCTTAACAATGCGCAGAAGCACCTATCTAACATTTCCTCCACTCACAAACCCCTTCCAATGAATTTCACTAAGCCATACTCACTACATCCGATAATACCGACCATCTTTATCTTTTTAATGTTTTATTTGAAGCCTGTGTTATGATAGTGTATAGACCACTACGACACTCTACAGATCACTAATAGCCGCTACCTACCCATCACCAATGAATTTCAATAAGCTATACCCACTAAAATCATTAATATCGGCCATCTGTACCTTTTTAAGGTTTTCATTTGTAACCTCTATGATGATAGTGAATAAACCACTATGACCCTCTACAGACCACTAATAACCGCTACCCACCCCTTACCAATGAGTTTCACTAAGATATACCCACTAAAATCAATAATATCGGCTATTTTTACTTTTGAAGGTTGTCATTTGTAACCCGTATGATGATAGTGAACAAGCCACTGTGACTCGCTACAGATCACTAATAGCCGCTACCCACCCCTCACCAACGAATTTCACTATGCTATTCCCGCGACAATCAATAATATCGGCCATTTTAAATATTTAAGGTTTTCATTTGTAACCTGTATGGTGATAGTGAATAAGCCACTGTGACCCTCTACAGATCACTAATAACCGCTACCCACCCCTTACCACCGAATTTCACTAAGTTATACCCACTAAAATCATTAATATCGGCCATTTTTACTTTTGAAAGTTTTCATTTGTAACCCGTGTGATGATAGTGTTTACACTACTACGACCCTCTACAGATCATATAACTGCCATATTTACATGTTTACCTATTACGATTTTCATATGACACCTGTCATGACCCGAGGTTCGAACCACCTAACCCTACCCAACACGCCGACACCCTTGCCCCACCCCTGATCCCCCAGCTCCATGCCGGCCCGCCCCTAGACCACCCTGAGGAAATGCACTGTAACCCCAAGCCTTACACAGCACTAATGGAATGATGATAGTTTTTATGCCCGACCCAGTACAGATAAAGAAAGAAGAGGAAAAAAAAATCCTGGAGGAAGAGCACTGTACCTTACCAGCATCACTAGTATGGTGATAGTTTTTAAGCCCCACTCCGCTACAATCAATAATACCAGCAAATATATAATTTTTACACATATAAAATTCATCACTCAAAAAGGGAAGTAACACTGCAAAAATACGTAGGATTTTTTACTCATGGGTTGCATCCCTTGAAAATGAGGTCGTAAAATATGACGTCAGAGCGTAGGTGCTAGACTTTTTATATAGAAAAAAATATAGGTGCTGCACCTAATATGATAATCAAATACCACATGACATACTGCTCACTCACTCACACACACACACACACACACACACACACACACACACACACACACACACACACACACACACGCGCGCACGCACGCACGCACGCAATTCCCGTAGATCTATCTGCTCGTTCGTTTCCAGTTACACCCGCATGCCTTGCCACAAAAATTACACAGATATCTGTCAATCCTGTCTTCCTCAGAGAATCAAGCCAATTCTCGTGGCCCAGCCCATCTGAATCTTCCTGAGCAGACTTGCGACAACTGACCATGAAATACTTAAGCTCTGTAAGGGAAACATGATTAACTTAGACCTAATCCCGACTGCTGCTCTGAATAATGACTTGGTGACATTCCAATATGCCCGTTTGCAGCTGTGAAGTTCCAGCGCCGTTATTGCACACTCCGCTATCTTCAGAGCTTGCAGAAAGGAAGGAGGGATGCGCCGAATAGTCCCTGTGCAGATGGAACATTCGTACCGAGTCAGGAGGAGATCTCCATAGAAATGTGACTCCAACAGATGCAAGGCCTATATGACGTTGAGGCGATCTGACCGCCTTTGCATCAGACTTAATAGTTAAAATCCAAATTGTTTTTGTTTTTTTAGAAGAGACAATAGCAACAGCAACAACGACATACTATTCAACAAACTCCTCAGAGCGCAAAGACGGGAGTAAGGGTCATTGTGGCATTATTGGGGCAATAATGCACGTCTCCGAGGTTCATGAACCTAGGCGGTGAGCAACCATTGGAAAGTATAAAATAACTGCCACCCAATCATCACGGCCTGGACAGAACGGTGCTACAGAGAGTGACCAGACGATCTTGATGACAATCAGTACTCCGAGACATGACCATACGGACACATACGCATGCTTTAACTTGTACCTTTAATAATGGGACTCTTCGCTGGTTGCTGAAGTTGAGGACAGAGCGTGTATGGGAATGTTCCGAGTGCTGTGATGTAGGTTCTTCACTTAACCCAACTGTTAAAACTTCACTGCAGCATTTTAATACATTTATGATGTGAAGTTCATTTATGTTCTTCAAGAAACAAATGAAGATCGTAAATTGATTAGAGAAATTAGACGTAGACAGTCAAAATTTTTTTGGGCATGTTATGAGAAGAAATGGATTGGAGAACTTGGTGACGACTGGTAAGATCGAGGGGAACAGACCAAGGGGAAGACCTAGAAGCAAGTACCGGGATGGCTTGGCCTTGTGGCATGGTCGAGACAGAAACACGGAGCTGATCCACGACTCTGGTGATCGAGTGAGATGGCAGAACATGACCGCCCACGCTTACCGGCATGGCACATGATGGGTGATGGATGGATGTGAAGAGCGCCGTGTTCTAATTCAGAGGTAAACGACAATGGTTTGTGTTCTTTAGACCTCGTTACCTTTCATCTTTTCGTTTCTGGGTTGTGAAATAGGACATTCAGTCTTCGACAAGGGTGAAAAATATGTGGTCGCATGTGCACATTCCTCACTTTATATAATACATTCATCGGCAAATCAAAATCTGAAAGAATACACCTTTACAGTCGTTTCCTGCTACACAGGTTGATTAGACAACCAACACAGGGTGACATAGTGGGTGCTGTGGTAAAGATGTCGCTGGTGGCTTTACTTCACAGGAATTTCCTGGTAACCACTTTATTTTAGATCGACCTCACTGCTCAAGTAAATTTTAATAAAATTCTCTTGAAAAGGTTCACGCATCGTTGGTTTACTGTAAACAAATACGGCGCAGCAAACATTCTTTTAAGAGCAAACGAGGAAGTAATAAGCGATAAAGATTATCCATCCAGCAATCAAAACATACTATTCATAGCCTATGTTCTTTCCCCCCCCCCATGTGTCTCCACCTTGCCGCTGTGTGTGTGTGTGTGTGTGTGGTGGTGGGGGGGGGGGGGGGGGTTGCGTGTTCCAAAGACCCCAAGAGCTAAGCCGACGGAAGCAAAACTATGTGTCGGACAGAACTTCCGACTTGCGTTAAGGGCCAGACCAAGAGAGACACAATCTTCTGCTCTGCAGGTAGACGGAGGATAGCAGTCCAAATCAGGCGCACGAAGGCAGAAATTCTTGGACCGGACACATACTCTAAGGCTCTCCGCTAAGGGATATGGCTGAATGCCTCTAAGCTATAAACCCTCGGATGTGAGAGCCGGGCCGATACTAACCTACTGCAAAATGGAGGTGAGATGCTGAGCATGCCACATGCTTAGTTCATATACCTATTCGAAGGCTCTCAGATGGGGGATATGAAGGATCCCCGGATGAGAGGGCCTGGCCATCACTCGCTCTCTGATGCATCGAGCTAGTGTGCTGAGCCGGCAGCACATGTAACCTACCTCGTGAGCGATACTTAAGGTGGCAAAGCGGTTCAGTCGCACGAAGTGGTTAAGATGACATTCTGTATCTACACTCATAGAGTGAGCATAGTCAAAGGTGGAGAAACGCCTCAAAAATACGAAATGGAAAGCTTGGCTAGCGAATCCATTACGTTGAAGTCCGATGCGAAAGCTTGATGAGTGGATATCGTTCGCAGACGAAATTCCCAATACATGGAAGTGGGGAATTAAAGCAGCCATGAGAGGATATGGCGATTCCTCGGGTGAGCCCAGTCTCAGTGCACTATGTGCCGGTTCTGCAATTATGGAAGCCTACTTGGATAGCGGGGAATGCCCATATTCTGCCCCTGCCTTCCCTTGAGGGTTCACCGTGATGTCTTTGACCGTTCTACCTTGACCAACTGAGATGTGAGCGACACCACAAAATATGTCTCTCGAAACCTCCAGGACGGTTAACCTGATCAAAAACGCCCGCGAAGTCGGATGTGCAGGCCTAAAGGTGGCAAATTAAAACTAGCACAACTCAAAAACGTCCGAGTGAAATGTCTTATGTGCCCGGAACAGCTCTGACTAGCTAGTTTTCCGAATGTCCGTTGTGCCCGGAACAGACTGACTATATAAGACTTCTTGGCACAACGAACAGCACATGTCCGAATCGAAAGCTCGACAATGATCCTTGTTTTGTGCGGGAGCGGACCGCAGCGAACGAAATGCCTAATATATTGAAGTTAGGAATTAAAGCAGCCATGAGCAGAACTTGGCGACTCCCTCTGTGAGCCCAGCACCAGAGCGCTATGTGCCGGTTCTGCAACTATGGAAGCCTCCCTTGGATGGCGGATAATGCCCATGGACTGTCACTGCCTTCCATTGAGGGCTGATCGTGAAGTATTTGACCGTTCTAACTTGACCAGCTGGAATATGGACGGCACCACAAAAGTGAAACTCCCCCAGGAATGCTAACCTGGTCAAAAACGCACGCAAAAGTCGGATGTGTTGGCCTAAGGATCTAAGCCCAAGGGTGCATAACAATACACCGCAAATACTTCTGAAAAAACACTCCGTATGAACGCAGAAGAAGAAGCATAGCTCACGTCGCTCTGTCAGAGCTAAGAAATAAGCTGAACTCCATGTCTCATGTATTATCTGCAGTCATAGTCTACGTCACTCCTGTCAGAACTCAGAAACCAGCTGAACTCCATGTCTTATGTTTTAGTAGCAGTCATAGCCCAGGATACTTCTACCAGAGCTCAGAAACCAGCTGAACTCAATGTCTCATATTTTAGCAGCAGCCATAATCTGCAGCCGGCGTCTAAGGCCTGTTGCAGTGAACACAGTTTTGCAATCTCGCGGACTGGGTTTCAAATCAGACTCAGTAGATTTAGAAGCAAGACAGCCTTGCTTTAATTTTGCCAATGGTATGAGCGTCAGTCGTTTAGAGAGCAATGGCCAGTTACTGAACGTAAAATTGCCTATAAAATCACAAACAGGTATTTACTTCTCTGCCGTTCTCTATCGTTCTCTCTATGCTCTCTCTATCGTTCTTTTCCCCTCAACCTGCCAGTTGTCACCAAGTTCACTAATTTATTTCCTCCTTCTCATAGCGTGTCAAAAGAAGTGTGACTGTCTACGTCTAATTTCTCTAATAAGTTTACGGTTTGCATTTGTTTCCATTTGCACCTGGTCATTGGTTTTTCTTTCTGTCCATGCTATTCTTTGCATTTTCCTCAGAAATCACATTTCTACAGCCATTAGATGTTTTAAAGTTTGTTTGCTCGTTTTTCTACGCTTCACACCCTACAAAAGTACAGGATCTATATAGCACGTCAACACTCATTTTCTCCTTCCAAATGGCATCCTTTTATTCGTCACTGACGTCCGGTCCCCAACATGGAGGCTAGGCATTGAAACGGTTAGGCCTCTGGAGTGTTTATGCTCGTGGCTGCCGTTTGCATTCGCATTTTCCTCATGTTGGATTGCTTCTGAGTTGAGTGCGTGGAGCGACACTGTGAGCTGTGAATTTCGTGTGGAATGCTTTTACATCTGTCCGAGGTTGTTTGGAGCGTGAACTGCATGTCCGGAGCAATGGCGGCTGGCTGCGTCGCATAATTGACCGGTTTTTTGCCTTATGCAGAAATGTGTGGCTGCTGGTCTTCTAGTGACTGCCGCTTCCGTCGACGATGAACTGTATTTTCGTGGAGGACTTTTGTGTTGGCATTCTGGCGACGGCTTATTGGTTGCCATTTTTCTTTGACAGAAACCATATAGAAACGGAACAAACAACATTTAGAAATGTGAAGATCTAGAAAAACATCCGGATGGGAGCATGACTGCCACTTCCGTCGAGGATGGATTGTGTTTTTTCGTGGTGGACTTCTGTGTTCACATTATGGCGACCGCATTGTGTACAGTGAAATGTTTTTACTATCTGTCCGCGGTTGTTTGTTACGTGAACTGAGAACTGCATGTTCGGAAAAATGGCGTAGCGGGCTAAGGGTTGCCATTTTTCTTTGACAGAAAACATCTAGAAACGGAACAAACAACATCTAGAAATATGTAGGCTGTGTAGGTAAACATCTAAGAAAACATCCGGATGGGAAAATGACTGCCGCTTCCATCAAAGATGAAATGTATGTTCCGTAGATTACTTTTGTGACATACTTGCGGCTGCATTCATTATGCACAGTGAAATGCTTTTACTATCTGCCCGTAGTTGTTTGAGGCGTGAACTGCATGTTCGGGAAAATGGCGTAGCTGGCTTTGTCGCAAAACGGAAGTAGGGATGTTTTTGCCTTATGCAGTAATGTGTGGCTGTTGGTTTTCTAGGGACTACCGCTTCCATCGAGGATGAACTGTATTTTTCGTGGAGGACTTTTGTGTTGACATTCTGGCGGTGGTAATATGCACAGTGTACATGTGCGGGCTGTTGGTTGTCGAGATCCCTGTCTTTTCCACTTTTAACATGGGGCAGTGAGGAGCATTTTATGTGATATTCACTGGCACGGGATCGGAGCATAATGGGGACGACCCGTTGCTGTGAAGTTGGAACAGCGACTAACTAACAAACTATTGGTCACTACAACGTGCACGCAAACCTACACACATGTGATGGTCCTAACACGTCCTGTACCTCCATTGCAGGTTCCCATTATGGAGCTTGGTTGTGTGTGTGTGTGTGTGTGTGTGTGTGTGTGTGTGTGTGTGTGTGTGTGTGCTTGTTTGTTTGTGTCTTTTATTTATTTATTTAGTTGTTGGTGATATACCACTGCCCGGTGCATGTTTTGTAAAGATAGTTGTCCATAACTGGACTTCATACACGTTACCGCTCGAGCAGTGGAGCTGAGGAGATCACAAGATACGGCGTCCGTATCTGGTTCTAACAGACAGGTTAATCTCACGGTGTAGACTTTAGATTTTCACAAAGATAAGAACAGTGATGGTGTAGACCTCCTTGATCCTGGGGTAGAGAATCCGCTCGTCTAGCCTTCTCGAAGTAGAGCTAAATTCTCGCAGGACCAGTGCACACGGTCAACACTCCCCAGCAAATGAAAATCGAACAAAGCAAGCCGAATCAGACACTGTCCTGGCAACAATTTTAAATTAGAAAAGTTACCCACAAAACATGATTTGAACTTGGCTAGTTCTGCAGAGTTCGTGAACTGTGCTAAGATTCTTCTGGTGCAATCTGTGGTCCCCAACATGGTGGATGGGCATTTGAACCATTAAGCCTCTGAAGTGTTTATGCTTCTGGCTACGGTTTGCAGTCGTACTTTCCTCATGTTTGACTGGTAGTGCATGGTCCGTCGCCCTGCTACTGAGTTTAGTGCGTGGCGCGACACTGTGAGCTGTGAATTTCGTTTGGAATGTTTTTACATCTGTTCGCTGTTGTTGTAGCGTGATCTGCATGTTCGGAACTATGGCGATCGGCATGACGCTTGGAATTGACTGGATTGCCTTCTCGGTTCACGAGTGCATTTTTCTGGGAGTATCCTGGGGGTCGTCGCTGGAGCTACGGTATTCATGCTCTGTGCTTTCAGCGGGCCGCCCTGCCAAGAGGGACCGAGCCTTATGGGATCAATCCCGGGGCAATGAAGTCGACCCTCTCGACTTTTAATGCAGTGATGTGTGGTCTCTCTGGCCGAGAGGTTACACCACTTTCTCCGTAATCCCGTTTATCACGCAGAGTCTCGTAGCGGGCGAGAACTGGGAGCGGTTCGTCCCCCGCTGGTGACTTGCGGGATAACTGAGCCGGCCGCTCAGAAAGCAATGGCAAACTACTGAGCGTAATCATGCCAAGAAATCAACAGACAGCTGAAAGATGCTGCTGGTGACAGCTATGTCCTGTAAAGGGATATGCGAATTTAAAAAAAAATAAAATGTGTGGCTGCTGGTTTTCTGTTGAGTAACGTTTCCATCGACGATGATCTGAATGTATCGTGGAGGACTTTTGTGTTGGTATTCTGACAGCGGCATTATGCACAGTGTACCTGTGCGGGCTGTTTGCTTGTCCAGACTCCTATCAATTCCACGTTTCACAAAGGGCAAGGAGGAGCATTTCGTGTGATATTCACAGGCATAGGAACGGAGAATAGTGGGGACGACACGTTGTCGTGAAGTTGGAACCACGACTAACTAACTAACTAACTAACTAACTAACTAACTAACTAACTAACTAACTAACTAACTAACTAACTAACTAACTAACTAACAAACTAACTAACTAACTAACTAACTAACTAACTACAAACTAAACTAACTAACTAACTAATTAACCAACTAACTAACTAAACTAACTAAACTAAACTAAACTAAACTAAACTAACTAACTAACTAACTAAACTAAACTAAACTAACTAACTAACTAACTAATTAACTAACTAACTACAAACTAAACTAACTAACTAACTAACTAACTAACTAACTAATCTACGGTAGGAGACTGGAGCACTTATGGTGATATCCGTGCGCGTAATATCCGTGTGCGTGATATCCTTGTGAAACAAAACTGGATTTGATTGATTGATTGATTGATTGATTTAGGAACCGACATCACATCATTCAGGACATTCCCATAAGCGCTCCGTCCCCATCCTGGATTTATAACACGTCCAACTAAAACGCTGCAGTTGAAGGCCAACAACATACCTCTAATAGACACTTTCACATAATAAAAGAAAAGGAACACTAATTCTGACAAAATACCATGATTTATTATTTCAAGAGTTATCTCCCATGATAACCAGACCATTACTGGAAACTTCTTCTTCTTCTTCTTCTTCTTCTTCTTCTTCTTCTTCTTCTTCTTCTTCTTCTTCTTCTTCTTCTTCTTCTTCTTCTTCTTCTTCTTCTTCTTCTTCTTCTTCTCTCGCCCCCCCCCCCCACCAGGGTGTCGTACAGCTTTCCCTGAAATGTTTTAGTGTCGACCAAATACGTACATATTGGACCTGGTGTAAGAGGAAAGGGGGGGGAGGGGGGGCTGTCCTTTGTACGTTAAAAAACAAATTACCACGCCTTGATGCGTATTGTATATACGATTCTAGTGCTATATTCTATAGGCCAATCGGCACTCGACAGGCACCGTGGTCAATATACAGCAAAATAGCTAAATCGAGCAAATATCAGAAATGGAATAAAGACGGAGAAAATGATTGCAGATGGGTCACACACAATGAGCGCATGAGACGTAAGATGGTGCTTGATGGTGAAATACCAATGTGTTCACATGCATCCATTGTGGACTAACATTTACAGCGCGAATTGCAGGTCAGCATGGCCGAATGGGTAAGAACGCGTGTTCTTAAACATCCGCTTTGCTGATGCCGAGGTAAGCAGAATATTTTCTGGTATCCTTTTTAGACTGGCTCGACGTCTGAGCCCAGGTCGTTGTTGTTTTAAATTGTGCAGTGTATTGTCAGCTGCCTTTTGTTGGTGCCACATGGGTACTAATTCGTTGTACCAATGTTGAACTTAAAGAGAATGCCATACCTGAGTTTATTGTTGCCTTCCTGAAGTGAGAAGATCATTACTTGTTCTTTGTCTGTAAAGATAATAGTATGTGGAGTTGCTGTAGTGTCTTGTATGTGTTATCTATCTAGCTGTGTGGAAGCGTTGGTTTAGCCTCATTGTAGCACATTGTTATGTTATTTTAGGATAGGTTCCATCCCATATCTGCCTCTTCATTCCCCATAATTTGACTGTGAGCCAGTGCCCATTTGATAGCGGTTCTGTGGAAAGCGTGGGACAGGCCGAGACGCGTTATATATAATTTGATAAACTCCGTCTTTCTTGGGGTTCAAAAGGGGGGGGGGGGGGAACAGAGATTACTGCCAGATCATTGGTAAGTAGCAGTATTAGAGAAATAATGGGTTCCCAGATCGACCCAGTCTACAATTGGTACTTGGAAATGCTTAGTGCCATTTTGAACCCCAAGTCGTGACGATATATTTATATGTAGACCAGGGATGGAGTTGTACCTCTCCATAGCACAAAGCCTGGGCAGAAATACAGAGACCACGAGTTGCCCATGCAGCATGATTCCTCTCTCAGGATGTCAAGTTCACTCCAGAGGAAAGTTGTGGGTTGGTGGGTAATGTGTGTGTGGGTGGGGAATATGTGGTCGATGGAGGTGTGGTTGGGGGATGGGTGGTTTGGGGTGTGGGTGGGTGGATAGAAGATGTGTTGGTGGTGGATGGGTTTGTGGGTTAGGATGTGTATGTGGATGGGCGCGGGATGTGTGGGTCGGTGGGGGATGTTTTTGTGGGTGGTGAGTGTGTGTTAGTTGGTGGTACGGGTGAGGGCAGTGGGTGTGGGTGGCGGATGTGTGGGAGGGGGATGAGTCGGTTGGTGGGGTATGTATGTGTCCCTGGGTGTGTGTGTGTGGGTGTGTGTGGGTGGGGTGATGTGTGGGTAGGTGGGAGATGTGCCTCATAACATGGTAATTTGCATTGTTTATGTTTACAACATTCATTTCACAATGTTTTTGTTTCTTCCTATGTAAATGTATATTGCACTTGATGAACGAAAGATGAATGATTGGAAGAGCAGAATGTAAGAAGGGCCTGCGTGCCCAATTTGTGACCCTTATAAAATAAAGTTGATATGATTTGATTTGATTTGTATATACTATGTTGAAAAACAGGTTTGAATTACATCTGTTCGGCTGTATTTAATGTAGTATGACAGCTAAGGAATGTCTTTATATGTGTTATCTATTACAGCCAAAATAACATTCACCCATTAATTTCCCATACATAATTATGCAGTATGCAGCTAAAGATTCAGTGAAATATGCCGGGAAATAAATGGTGCATGCTAATGTCAGAGATTTTTGTGTTTAAATGTCTTTCTGCTTGCTTGCTTGCTTTAAAGACAACAATTCCAAATTCGACCTCGTTTAACCTGCTTCTTTCAGCTGGGACGATCTCTCCGTCATCAATATAGTATTGCCATGGGTGTTCGTCTTCCTGGTATAAGTCTGGTTCTTCAGCGGTACGGCGGGGCATTGGCTTTCCCTTGAGTTTCTTGTACTTCTTTTCTTTTTCTTTTATGCGCCTTCTGTATTCCTTGCACTTGAGTTCGTGTATCCTCTTTATCTCTGCGATTTCTTCATCGGTAAATACTGGCAGTATCGGAGCGTCGTCAGGGTGCTCATCTCGGTTTTCTTCGGATGTCTAGTGGGATATTGGCTTCCCTTTGAATGTCTCGGGCGTCGTGGTTGGGCTGCTGGCTTTCGCTTGCGATTCAGGCTCGGTCTCTTGGTTTTCATCTTGCGGTTTCTCTGTGATTTCTTGTATGGCTTCTGTTGGTTTGTTTTGGAAAAGTCCCATTTCAGCTTTTTGCAGTTCTCGTTCTGATTTAATGGTTTGTAGGATGTTTTCGTTCTCCTTCTTTATCAGTGCCATAGGTTCCACTTCTTGCTTGATGTTTTGCTGGATCTCCTTTATTTCAGCAAGCAGCTTTTCATTGTCACTGGTCGGTACCGATGTTTGAAGCAGCTTGATTTGCTTTTTTAGCTCATCTATCTGGTCTTGCCGTTGAGTTTTTTCCGCTTGTGAGATGCTCATGGCATTGCGTTCTTATATGGAGTCTTTATGGTGATGGCGAACTTTAAGGCGTCTCTGTGTCTTTGTTCCATGCTTGCCCAGGCAGTTGGCGCACTTTCTTTTGTTGTTGGGTGCTGGGAAGCCCGTGTCCAGCTTGGCCAACGGATACTCATTGAAGGCGTGGTGATCGGCGCAGTAACGGCAGATTTCCGTCTTACTGCGACATGTTTCTCTGCTGTGAATTCTGCCAGCTCTGCTGGCATCTGGAACATTGAGTGATTCTTGGTATGAATCCTTCAGGCGCTTGTATTTTCTTGTCTATCGATACCTCGCATGGTATCTCGCTTTCCTCAGTCGTCACCACTGCCAGCGTGATAGGGATCTTTGAGTACGTCAAGATCCACTCCGCCTTCAAGATTCGGATGTTGAGATTCTCTTCTCGTAGCTGCTTCGTGATTATTTTGTCTCACAGCTCCACTTGAACACTCTTGACAACCCATCTGACTGTTTTCGAGTCGGTGTATCCGACTCTTGTGTCTTTCTTCTCCTTCTCAGCTGTGTTGGCTCGTGTCTGTGGTGTTTTTTTTTCGTCGATCTTCCTCGTTGTGGCTTCAGTAGTAACTGTAGTTTCTTTGCTGCAGCTCGCAGGTAGATTATCTCCGCTCGTCTTCTTGTCGGCTCCCACGCTGCACATCTTGGATACCGCGTGTCTTTTGGTGTTCTTGCAACGTACCATTTTCCACTGTATCAAGTTTCTTGACTTGTTCAGGTGACTTGTCTTGTTATCACGTTGTTCTCGTTCTGTTTTTAAGCAGACTAAAAAACAAAAAAAAACAAAAAAATGTTTGCACTCTCTCGCTTTGAACTCAAGCATTTTCTATTCACGCGCTACCACTTCAAGTGCACTATTCTGATTTTTGCGTGTGTGCTAGCTTTCCTTATTATCAATGTCCCTCACCAATATGCCCACCCACTCCGACGTTTGAAGTACTTTTAATTTACGTCCCCAAGTCAAGGACGAGCAGTCAACATTATAGTCCAATTGACCGGTGTAGGGGTTGAACTGGCTACCTCGGCATCAACACATCGAAAGGTTAAGAACGACTGCACTTATCCACTAGGCACGCTGACCCCCAGCGTTATTTGTATAGTCCTAGGCTCGTCTGACCAACTACATTCCTCCTGTGATTCTTCTTTTGGACGTCTACTAATAACTCTTGCTATGTTCTAGCATTCACCTTTGTTAGTGTAATTTATAGCGTAATTTATAATGTCATTTATAGTGTCATTTATAGTGTCATTTATAGTACCATTCATAGTGTCATTTTAAAAAGGAAAAAAATTATAGTGTCATTTTAAAAAGGAAAAAAGGGGGAGGAGAGACTGCACATGGACAATTTGCAAAAAAAAAAAAAAAAATCTTGCTACATATGCAAGAAACAAATATATTCAAATTCCTGTTTGAAAAGCTGGCTCCGTGGCGAAGAGTTTACGGACCCAGTAAGTATTCCCACCTACCGCATTCGAAACACAGCTGCGGGTTATTTGGCAGCAGACCGCCATGCGTTGGTTTTTTTACGAAATGGTATGAATGCCTCGATCAGAAAACAATTGCAAACTACTGATCGTAAACTTGCAAAGAAATCACGAACATGCTGGGCTTGACTGCGATGTCCAGTAAGAGGATATACAACTAACTTTTTTAACTGTTTGAAAATCCACACTTAAAGTAAAGTTAGTTGTATGTCGTTTATATGACATTGCAATTAACTCCTTAGTTGTATGTCGTTTATATGACATTGCAATTAACTCCTGCATTTATTGACTATTGTGACATACTAGCCAATTTTATTTAGTTTAGTTGTCTTTTATTGCTTTCTTAATAGGCGACGTCTCATACGATAGAAACCAACGCAAACCTGTCTGCTTCCAATTCATCCTCGACTCGGTAGGTCAAGGAATCATAGAACTACGAGCCTCCCTATCCTCTAAGGTACAGAGGCCTGTTGTTTGTTTAAACTTAAAGTAAAGGGGACCGACAAGCAGTTTGTGGTTTGACGCAAAACACACAATAAAATCAACCATAGGTCAGCATGTTCTAATGGATAAGAAAGCGTGTTCTTAAACATCCGGTGTGTAGATGCCCAGAGTTGGATTAACCATTAGGCAAACAAGGCACGTGCCTAGGGCACCAAGCATTTGGGGGGAGGGGGGGCACCACAAGTCCTCAAGAAAAATGTGTATATTGTCCCGGTAGCGTAATTGCATGGCATAAGCAAATCGCAAATGTAATATTGAATCGCACATTATTTAACCTTGGTCCCACAACCCAGGGGTAAAATACCCCCCACCCAGTTTTTTTGTGCTATTTTTTGTTATTTTTCTTCAAGGTTTTTTGGTGCTATTTTTTTACTTTTCTGGGATATGATTGTGCTACGTAACGCACTAATGCGTAGCGACAAATTCACTTCCATTTTGGTCTGCTAGTGACAACAATTGTGAATAGTGCTAATTTGTCGACGTGTCATTGAATGACTGTACATTTGCATAACGGCTTAGAACTACTTTGCATTTTCGAACATTTGTATAAACTACTTACTGATGCAGATATTACTAATTTAGCTTACACAGCAAAACTTGATTTGACGAAGGTAAGGTTAATGGTTACACTTTTTACTTTCGTTTTCGTTTTCATCTAAGGGTTTTTAATTCTAAAAAATCTAATATATATATATATATATACAGACGTCTATTGGTAGTTAGTGTTGAAGGAGTTCATTACTGCGCTTTAAATGTGCTTTTATCGATTTTGATAAAGCAATTATTGATAGGGGCCTAAGTATATTATTCATTAGCCTTATTTTGCATACTTTTCTAATATTTATGTAAATACATTTTCGTTTTAAAAAATGTAATTATGAATAATCGAAAAATGATACCTTAGCATACCCACTTATATTGATTATATTATTTATTCATTTTTCATTTACAGCTTTTCACATACTTTTTTTCAGATTCAGACCCCAAGATGAAACGTGTTCAGTTAAGTGGTGCACAAAAGAGAAAACTAGCTAATCAAAAAGAGCATAATGTTTCAGTTGTAAAAGCTAAGAGCAGAAAATTAACGAATTATTTAGTTTCGGTTAAGCAACAGGTGGAACAGGATTTTACTGACACTATCAACCCTCTTGATAAGTCTACTGTAGGCTGTTCTGCAAATCCAGACACTGCATTAGTGCTTGAAAATGAAATTTGTGGTGACCCACTTCAGTCTGCTGAAGATGATGATAAAGATGAAGATGATAAAATAAATCAAGCAGTAGATCCAGGACTGTGGATTGACTTCTCGGCTGATGATGTGGCTTACTGTGTTGACTGTGGGCCCACTAACTGTCAGCATCATTATGGTCCCTTTGATAAATCTTGCCGTATTTATGCTGAAGGAAAAATAACAAGATATTGTTCTCAAAAACTCTTCTATGGCACAAAAGCAAATGGTGAGCAGTACAGGAGAGAATGGTTATTGTATTCACCATCCACGGGATCTGTGTACTGCTTTGTTTGTAAACTGTTTGCGTCTAAAGATTCCACCAGTTTGGCTGATAAAAATGGGTTCAGTGACTGGAAAAATAACATTCAAGTTGATAATCATGAACAAAGCGCTACTCATAAAGACTGCATGTTAACATACCTAGCTCGTAGACAAGGCTCGGGTCTACTACAAAAGCTAGAAGAGCAAATAAATGAAGAGTACATTTACTGGGAACATGTTTTGAGGCGAGCAGTAGCGGTTATTTTTACTGCAGCTGAGCGTGGTCTGGCTTTTAGAGGGACAAATGAAAAATTTGGATCTTTACAAAATGGAAATTATCTAGGGTTGCTGAAGTTGGTCAGTCAGTTTGATCCATTTTTAGCATCACACATTGCAAAATATAGAAATTCTGGAAAAGGAAATCCTTCTTATTTATCCAAAACTATATGTGAAGAACTGATTGAAATTATGTCCCAAAAAGTCCATGCAGTAATTGTAGATGAAGTAAAGGCTTCCGGTTATTTCAGCTTGTCAGTAGACTCAACACCTGATATTTCACATATAGATCAATTAAGCGGTGTTCTTCGATATGTGGTAGATGGAGAGCCCATTGAGCGCTTTTTGACTTTCTTGGAGCTGCAAAGTCACGCCGGTGAAGGTATGGCTAAGCAAGTGTTGCAGTACTTACGTGAAGCTTGCAATATTGATTTTTCGAAATGCAGAGGTCAGTCCTACGACAACGCAGCTAATATGTCTGGGTGTTACAGGGGCATGCAGAAAAAAATTCTAGAAGAAAATGAGTTTGCTATATACATACCCTGTGTTGCCCATTCACTAAATCTGGTAGGCAGAAGTGCCGTTGACTCTTGTTTAGAGGCAGTAAACTTCTTCCATACAGTGCAACTGATCTATACTTTATTCTCAGCTTCAACCAAAAGATGGAAGATTCTGAAAGGATGCCTTGTGAATGAAAAGCTGGTAAAGTCGCTTTCCGATACTAGATGGGAAGCACATGCTGTTGCAACTGAAGCCATTCTAATGTCTCATCCTCAGATTATAGAAGCGTTAGAATGTTTACAAGAAGACCAGTCACAGAAGGGGGACACCAGAAGAGAAGCAGAAAACATTGGAAAGAAGATGCAAGAATTAGAATTTGCTTTCATGCTTGTCTTTTGGGAAGAAGTGTTACAACATTTTCACAGGGTCAGTCAAGCTCTACAAAATGAGCACGTGAACTTGAAAACGTGTGCTGATTTGTATTCTTCACTAGAAGATCACTTGCATGAATCTAGGAATGAATTTGAAAGATTTGAAGAAGCTGCAAAAGAAATAACACCAGGTGTGGATTATAAGTCAACTTTGACCCGTAATCGTAAACGAAAGACAGTGGTCATTGATGGTGATGCCCCTGAGGTATCTCAGAATGCCAGAGACAAATTTCTTATATCTGCTTTCTACACCATTGTTGACAAACTTGAGACAGAGATGAGTAGACGAGGACAGGTATATAATGATCTAGCAGTTCGATTTTCTTGTTTGGTCGATGTACCACAAACATCTCAGTGTTGTGAAGGACTAATAAATGCTTATCCTGAAGATCTGAACAATAATTTATATACTGAACTACAACAGTTCCACTCATATATTCGCCACAAGTTTCGTGCATCAAAATCTGACAACAACACGTTCAGTCATGCAGAACTCTACAAAGTAATAGAGACAACATCGAGTGTGCTTTTCCAAATGTAGAAATCGCCTTGCGCATATTTTTAACATTAATGGTTACGAACTGTTCAACTGAGCGCTCTTTTTCTCAGTTGAAACGTACAAAAAATCCAAGTAGATCGACAATGAAACAAGAAAGGCTTGATTCCTTATCTTTGCTGATGATTGAGGCAGACTTTTTGCGCAAAATTAACTTTGATGATGTACTCAAAAACTTTGCCAGACGTAAATCTAGAAAAAAGAACTTTAAAATGTAAATGTGTGCTCTCTCTGACTTTCTTATCTATCAAAAAAGTTACAGTATTTTTGTCTACTATTATTACAAAATTAATTAACTATTAATTTTAATACAGAAATACCTTATTGTAGGTTTTATATGAGTGATAGTAGTACAAACATATGTGTTTACATTTCACAACTGTTTTTCTTTGTTAGTTTTTTGCATAATATTGAACATACCAGCAGTCAGTGGAGGATCGGGGGCCCGGGGCAGTAGGGGCACCCATGTAGGTTTGTGCCTAGGGCATCAAGATGGCTTAATCCGGCCCTGTAGATGCCGATGTAAGAGGTTCAACACTTACATAGGGCAGTTGGACTAAAATGTTGACCTCCCATCCTTGACATGGGGACGTAAATTACAAGTACCTTTGAAGTCTGAGTAGGTTCGTCTGATGGCGAGGGACACTGTTAAAAGTTAAAGCAAAATTCAGTCCAGCTCTACTAGAAGTAATGAGTATGGACTACGTGTGAGATCAAACCGAGAACGCAGAAAAACAACTTTTCTAACCACCAGTCATGGCTTCCTAAAGTGCCGAAAAATTCAAGCATAGCACAGTCATTATCTGTTTAGTAGTGTACAATAATATTGCACAGTCATTATCTGTTTAGTAGTGTACAATAATATTGTGTTATATCATCATTCGTCGCATGTACGTCATAGGACGTAGCGGTCAACCCCAGCATATAGGCTGTTCGTTATTCCTGGGCAAGTTTTATGTTCAGTAGTTTGCCATTGCTTTTTGAACGACCAGCACTTATAACTTTTTTCACACAAAAAAACGAGCACCGCTGTGTTTCCAACTCGGGTATGCGGGATTACGAATCGCGTCCGTATCATCTTCGCCACAGATGTTTTTAAATATCATCATTAATAACAATGACCAAATCCTACAAGAAAGACATGAAAATTGTACACTGATTAGAGAAGTTCGACGTGGTCAGTAACAATGTTTTGGACACGTTATGAGAAGAAATAAATTGGAGAGCTTGGCAACAGCTGGCAAGAATGAGAGGAAAAGGACAAGGGGAAGGCAGAATGGTTAAAACCTTGATGGCTAGCCACGTGGTATTGTCTAGACAAGAACACAGGGCTGATTCATGACTCTGGTGTTCGAATGAGATGGCGAAATATGGCGGCCAACACTTATCGGCATGGCACATGATGATGATGATGACATCATCATTATAATATGCCCCGTTTGATACTGCCAAAATACTAGTTTTTGATATTTGGTTCTATTTATTAGCTTCTTTTCTTCGGCTTACTAACAACTCTATTCTATAGATATTCTTTTCATTGACACACACACTCACACACTTACACACACACACACACACACACACACACTTGCACACATGCACTCACCACCCACTTTCTCTCTCTCTCTCTCTCTCTCACACACACACACACACACACCCACCCACACACACACACACACACACACACCAATATGCATTGATGACCCACCCATGCACATAACACACATACACACCAGCATGAATTTTTCACCCATTCACACACACACATAATCACACACACCCGCATGCATTCATCAGCGACTTACACACACCCACGCAATCACCCACACACACTCACACATCCGCATGCACTCATTACCCACTCACACACATACCCACACACATACACACGTACACACCCGCATGCGCTCATCACCCACTCACACTCACACACACACACATACACACACCCGCATGCACTCATCATCCACTCACACACACACCCACACACATATACACACACACACCCACATGCAGTCATCACCCACTCACAAACACACACCCACACATACACACACACCCGCATACACTCATCACTCACATACATACACACATACACACACACACACCCACATACACATACAAATATATTGCTGGTCACGTGCAAGACGTTGCGATCTCCCCAGCACCTACTGGCTGTCTGTGATTTACTAGGCCTGTTTACGTTCAGTAGTTTGCCATTGCTTTCTAGACGAGAAGTCAACCTTTAGGTCCAACAGACTGGTGTGTGGATTGAACCATATACATAAACTATTATGGGTTTACGTACGTAACTATATATTGTTAACCCTATATGGTATTATGCAATATGGTTATTTTCGTATTATATATTCATCTGCGTGTCGTCGATTCTTGTTTGTTTCTTTCCAATGAAAACTATTTGTGATTGAGCTGTAATCAAGATGGAAATCAATTTGGGAACCAGTTGAGGCCACTGAAACAGTTACATAAATAAACACACATAGTATTGTTTGGCGCTCACAGAAGGAGAAAAAAGAAGTAGAGACTAGAGAACGCACTAGACAACATAAATTTGAAAGCTATAGTTACCGATCGGGATTCGAACCTGTCACCTCCAAATGGCGACAGGGCCAATAGTACGAGGGGTGGGGGGGGGGGGGGTAACTAAGTCGGAGATGACGTTGGCAACCCCCGATAAATCCTTCTATACGGGGTTATCGCGCCCCCTTGTGACGTCATAAAAGCCAACCTCATATGACCTAGATATTTTAACTCGGCGGGCTTATTTTGGGTACTTCCGGTGTCACTTCCAGTTGACATTGATACTTCCGGTTGACTACTTCCGATCCATGGGTGGCAGTGTTTCCCGGGGCGTGGCAAGCGAACGGCGGGTGGCGCGAACCCGACCGACAAGGTGTGCGGATATCAAACCCTCCGTGCAGAGATCGAAGTCAATATGACAGGTCGAGGATTGACAGACTGAAGGCAGTGGAAAATGACTTGGTCCATCACTCGGGTGAACCAAATAGTCCAAAATTTGAATTTTAGATAATTATCCTTTCACTGGCTCAGAAAGATAAGTCATGTAACTAGTCAACTACCACAACAGGTTACCCTCACAGTATTATCATTTCGCCAGTGATGTATGTTCATATAGGGTATCCATGTTTCAACTTTAATAAGTAGGCGAAAATATGGTGCTTAAATACTAGCGAGGCTTACATTAACATAATTATCAAACACTTAATAACATATAGATATGGGTTATTTCTAGAGAGTCTATCATACAACCGTTGGCTAATTAGTTAACATTCAATGTAAATAACATAATGAGTGAATTGTGTGTAATAAGCGATAAAATATATTTTAAAAATATTGAACAGGCGACTTATTTCCCTTGCGGTCATTTCACAAATTCACTAAGGGATGCAACTCATGAATAACAAATCGACTGGATTATTGCGGTTTCCTCCCTTTGTCTAATGAAAAAAATTGTTCCCAAATAAACGTCTGTTCGCGGTGTGTGTGTGTCTTTGACTGTGTGCGTGGGCGTATGTGTGTGAGTGCGTGTGCGAGCTTGCGCGCGTGCACGTAGGAAACTGTAAATACTTCTGTCGATGGCCTGAAATATGTCTATAACTGCAAAGCTGTCTCTTGCATGATGTGTCTGCATGCGTGACAGTGGGCGTATGTCTGTGTGTGGGTGCGTGTGTGTGTGCGTGCGTTTGTGGGAGCGTGCGCGTAGGAAACTGTAAATACTTCTGTCGATTGCCTGAAATATGTCTATATCTGCAATGGTGTCTCTTGCGTGAATGTTTGTCAGCGTGCGTGAATGTGAGCGCGTGTGCGTAAGCGTGCGTGCGTGCGCGCGCCCACGTGCGCGAGTGATATACCACAACCTTAGCACATGATTGTATCAAGGTCAGACATGTCCAGACAATATTATGCTGAGTCATGATTCTACGTCAGCAAATAGCGTGTATAAAACAGCCACCATTCGTAGTATAGAAGTACCGTTCTCTGTGAGCAGCAACCAGATCACCAAGTGGCAAGTCGCTAATGGTACGTTGGCTTTTTGATAAATCTTTCACATTTTCGTTGTGGTTCTCCGAGTAGGCATACGGTTAACCTAACAATACTATTCTAATAAGGGGATATATGGTGCTAGACGTATATAACTGAACAGACATTTCGTAATATATCATGGCAGACTGTGAATAGAGCTGGCATTCGAACATTTGAACACAACGCTATGGTGGTACCATAATAACGGGTACTCCACAGTGGTATGACAGCCACTGTATGGATAACTTATGCTGACTGCTAAGAGCAGAAAGTAGTGTCCTTAGTACTGGCAATGTCCCAGACAGGAGAGTTCCGAGCACTGATTTTGCATCTGTCAATAGCACCTAATGATACAGCCGAGATACGAGGGTAATTGCTACGAGTAGTCAAATATGGCGCTGCTTCCGGTCGCATGTGTAATAGCTACAACCAGATCACGTGCTCACTGGCTAAGAGTGGTCAAAAATGGCGTCGCATCCGGTCACACGTAGTAATGGCGACAACCAGACCACGTACTCACTAGCTAAAGCCGATCAAAAATGGCGCTGCATCTGATCACACGTGGGCAATGGTCACATCCGATCAAATATGGGTCTGCTTCCGGTCGCGTGTGTAATGGCTACAACCAGACCACATGCTCACTGGCTAAAGCCGATCAAAGATGACATTGCATCCGATCACATGCTTGTAATGGTCACACCAGATCAAATATGACGCTGCTTCCTGTCGCATATGTAATGATTACAACCAGACGACGCGCTCACTGGCTACGAATGGTCAAGGATGGCGTTGTAGCTGATCACATGTGTAATGGTACATCCGAGATACGGGCTCACTGGCTAAAACCAGTCAAAGATGGCCCTGCTTCCGTTCACATGCATAAGTGTACAGCCAGTACATGGGGCTAGTGACTCAACCGGTAAAAGATGGCGATGCATCCAGTGACATGCATAACGATACACGTGGATAATGACTCAACCGGTCAAAGATGGCATCGCATCCGGTCATATGTGTGAGGGTACATCCGAGACACGTGGTTAAGAGGGATACTAAAGAAAAAGATTGTCCTGTCGGTTGTCGAGCCAGGGGACCTAACTAACGATGATCACCATATATGAGAGTGATTCCAATAAATCGTCACCATTGCATCTGAATGGTAAAATGGTCGCCTTTCTTTCTCTCTTGTCTATATCCGTTATTGTGGTCCACCGAATAACACCAAAGAGTATCCCGACATTAATAAATATAGGACACTCTCGATTGTTGTATATACAGCTATATCCAAGTATCACAGGGTCCGACAAAGCCTTTCTCATACTCATGGTGCAGAGATGTGATCACCGATGCTAGTCCCACTGATGGAGAAGGGTGTCAATCCCTGGTTGGTGAACTGGATAGCGGCCGTCCTGCATTCTCGTCGGGTTGCTCTCCGTCTGAGTGCATGGACCTCAGAGTCACATATTTTAACCCCGGGACTGCCACATGGATCTGCAGTCTCACCGGTGCTCTTTAACGTGTATACGAGCAAGATTGCAAACCTAGAAGCACCAGGGGTTGGACGGATTCTAACATTTGCAGATGATATTCTTGCATAAAGGCAGGGGAGAGATAGGGAGCAAACAGCCCAGGAGCTACAGGCGACAGTAGACAAAGTGATTGACTGGTGCACTGAAATGAGTACTGTCATCCACCCGGAAAAAGCGGCAGTTTTGTAGTGCTCTCTGGACAACAGGATTGTAAGAGCTAATGTCCCAAGCCTTGCGATAGATGGTAGAAGCGTCAACAGAGAGAACAAACTGAAGTATCTGGAAATCACATTTGACAGGAGCCTGCCCTTTAAGGACCATATGGAGACGGTTGTGACAAGGTCTCAAAAGGGACTCAATGCACTTAAAACTATGGCTGCAATGGACACAGAGCAGAGAATGCTTTTCACACTATACCAGCACTTGATCCTTTCAGTGATTGATTATGGACTAGGACTGCTTACTGTCTCAAAGAGTCAGCTGGTGACATTAGAGCGCATACAGAACGAAGCTATGCGGGTCATTCTTGGATGCACCAGAGACACCCCAGTTGTGTGTATGCGTTACATCCTTGGTTTGCCGTCTGTTGCAGGTAGACTCAAGGTGATGCAGGTGAAGGCATACCTCAGAGTAGCTGCAGACACAGATCACCCGTTGCATGAGGCGCTGGACGCCGTTAAGGGTCAGCGACTGATAAAAGGGAAATCATGGATGGCTCGGGCGGATGATACGATCAAACAGGTGTGCATCTAGGAGAACATTAGGCGAGGGGAGGAGTGGGTCAGAGTGCCAGCGGAGCAGTCAGACTTGTGCAGAGTTTTAATCACATTGAGCCGGAAGTGCAGGGAATGGCCAACAGGGGCCACGAAAGTAGAAATCCAGCAACTAATTCAGGATAATGCTCGCTCGGGTGATTTGATTATCTACACAGATGGATCGGTTTTGAGAGGTAGGAGAAGTGCCTGGGGGTTCTTAGCAAAAACTAATGGTCGACGTGTGGTACAGAAGAGCCTGGCATATTATACCACAACATCTAGCTTAAGAATGGAGGTGGAGGCGGTCAATGCAGCTTTCCGCTGGATGGAGAATACGATACACACAAATATCGTGACTGTAACTGATTCCGAAAGCATGCTGAGGAAGGTGAGGACAGGCAAGTTTCGGGCAGAGTGGCTTGCTTCGATTCGGAGGTCACGGGTGGCAAGCATCGCTTGGATTTTTTCTCCGGGGCATGCCGGTGTGCTGGGGAATGAACAGGCTGACAGATTGGCTGGCTCTGCAAAACTTGGTGGAGTATTGATGCATGACAAGGCAGACGTGGTTGCGGCCTTGTGGGAGCACGTGTACACCTCGGAGGAGCAAATGGATCACCATGGTCTGGCAAGAATGAGACAGCGAGAAGTGACGAGAGGAACTGGCCGACGTTCGACGCTCAGAGGAAAGGCGAGAGGGACATATAATCAGATTGCTACTGGTACTATTGGTGTTGGAACTCTTCGCTGGCTGCTGAGGATGGGGATGGAGCGCTTATGGGAATGCCCCGAATGATGTGGTGTCCGCTCCTAACTCAATCAATCAATCAATCAATCAATCCCATATAACAGTGTCCCTCCTCATGAGTAGAACCCACTCCGACTTCAGAGGCACTTGTAATTTACGTCCCCAAGTCAAGGGCGACAGGTCAACATTATTCCAGCTGTCCGGTGAAGGGGGTGAACCACTTACCTCGGCATCAGCACACCGGATGTATACGAACAAGCGTTCTTACCCATTCTGCCATACGGCTATGCTGACTTGCCTTTTGTGTGTGTTTATATTATGTATTAAACTAAAAATTTATTCTTGTTTCTTACACTTTAACCGTACCATCTTCACGCCATATTCATGATACAATTTGTTTCACAGGTAACATTGCTGCACCGAAATGTTACTAACTGGTATCTATCAAAAAACCATTGTCTGCAAAATCCCGTGAAGCTGTTCATAATGAGCCGCCTTTGGTTCCGATGTCAGCGTAACCCTTTGAAAATAAGGATTGTTCGTTCGTTCGTTCGTAGGCTCTTGGTATGCAGTTTCCTTTACAAATATTGATATGGGTACATCACTGAAGTAACAAAATAAGCTGCAGCAACATTCACGTACAAAGCAAGTTTCTTTTAGCTTCTTCAGCCATCCATGAATGTTTGCCTACAGGTTAAAAATACTGTATTTAAAACACACCTGGAAGTAGGCCAAAGTTTTCTTAGCCCAGAGTACTTCTAAACTGCCATGTAGGTTAGACATTTCCCATTATCATTAAATACTCATTTCCCTCTAGAAACGGCGACCTATCGGTACTTCTGTGTTTGAATTTGCAAAGGGAAGAAAATTATGTGCCCAGGTTATTCACATAGCGGAAATTATTTCCCCTTACATGATATAAATAAAGTGTAGCTAGTATTAAGTCTCCATTTAAGAGAAGTGCAGTTATTTACACATGCGGACACCTGAAGAGACGACAGACCGGATAGGCGTCGAAATAATCGTGAGACAGAATAAGCATTGTTGAGCCTCGAACATTGCACGTAAGTTTTATTATTACCAAGATTGTTAGCTTTAATTTGTTACCTGTGTGATGTGGAAATATCCATCTGCCATACGTTTATATTTCAGCTGTTGACTTTTGTGTAGTTTCTTAGTTGTTTGGTTGGTTAATTTTTTTAGGCGTCTCCATGGCGAAGTGGTCAAGCCGTCTGACTTCGGCTCCGAAAGTTATGGGTTCTATTCCGGGCCGCGTCTTTCTGTTCACGCGTTGAGTTTTGCGGAGACTCCTGGGGATCGTCGCTGGAGCTACGGAGTTCGTGCTGAGCCATATGGGATAAAAACCCGGTGCGACGAAGTCGACGGTGTCTACTTTAAAGTGGCTTTGTTTTTAAGCTGGTTAGTTTGTTTGGCTGGTGAAGTAGGTCATTAAATGACCCTTGTAAAGGCTTATGGTGCTAGAGCCATATTTGATCGACCAGTCGGCTCTCGATGGATGATGGAGTCAGTGTCATGCCGGCTGGAGTCAGTGCCATGCCGGCTGGAGTCAGCGTCATGCCGGCTGGAGTCAGCGTCATGCCGGCTGGAGTCAGTGCCATGCCAGCTGGAGTCAGTGTCATGCCGGCTGGAGTCAGCGTCATGCCGGCTGGAGTCAGCGCCATGCCGGCTGGAGTCAGTGCCATGCCGGCTGGAGTCAGTGTCATGCCGGCTGGAGTCAGTGTCATGCCGGCTGGAGTCAGTGTCATGCCGACTGGAGTCAGTGTCATGCCGGCTGGAGTCAGCGTCATGTCGGCTGGAGTCAGTGCCATGCCGGCTGGAGTCAGTGTCATGCCGGCTGGAGTCAGCGTCATGCCGGCTGGAGTCAGCGCCATGCCGGCTGGAGTCAGTGCCATACCGGCTGGAGTCAGTGCCATGCCGGCTGGAGTCAGTGTCATGCCGGCTGGAGTCAGTGTCATGTCGGCTGGAGTCAGTGTCATGCCGGCTGGAGTCAGTGTCATGCCGGCTGGAGTCAGTGTCATGTCGGCTGGAGTCAGTGCCATGCCGGCTGGAGTCAGTGTCATGCCGGCTGGAGTCAGTGTCATGCCGGATGGAGTCAGTGTCATGCCGGCTGGAGTCAGTGCCATGCCGGCTGGAGTCAGTGTCATACCGGCTGGAGTCAGTGTCATGCCGGTTGGAGTCAGTGTCATGCCGGCTGGAGTCAGTGTCATGCCGGCTGGAGTCAGTGCCATGCCGGCCGCCTGTACTTCCCAAGTGATTTTCTGGTACGCATTGTGGGATGGGTCGAGCTGGCAGTCCAGGACAATTTTGAAAGTTAGTATTCTCCCTGAGCAGAATAGGTGTAAGCAAAGGCTGCATTTCAGAAAATGAAGAATATCTTATGCAGTAAGTCACTATCGTTGAATGTAAGAAAGAGAGTGCTGTAGAGCTAGATAGAACCTGTTTTGTTGTATGGCTGTGAATCTTGGAATATAAAGGAACAAATTGGAAGAGATTGGAAACAACAGAGATGTGGTTCCTTAGACAAATGTTGCGAATTCCTTCGACTGCCAAAGTAACTAACAACTAATGCCTTAAAGAGGCTAACGAAACTAGAACATTATATACAACAATAAGAAAGAGACAAATAACTTTTTTTGGCCATGTGATGAGAAGAGAGGCGCTGGAGAACATCGTGACAGCTGGAAAGATCGAGGGGAAGAGAGGCAGAGGCAGACCACGAGAAATGATGTTTGATGGATTGCGATGGTGGCATGGAGGAATATCAACGGCAGAGTTGATCCAGAAAACCAAAGACCGAGATCTGTGGAGAGTCATGAACAACGCCAGTCGGCACGGCACTTGATGATGATGAACCTCCCTGATACGAATCGAACTCTTGACCACCGGGCCGACAGGCGAGTGTTTAGCTACTACGCCACCGCGGATCATAATATACATTTTGGTTGGTTGTCTATACCCTGGAAGACTGAGATTTAACTTTCAAGACCGGAGGCCAAGTGGTCAAAGTCCTGAAAAGGACTTGATTTTTTGGAATGACGTTGCTGTGTAGACTCTTTCCCCGAACCGGTACCAATGTACTATCTCTAGTGAGACCTGCAGGGCTTCCCAAGCCCTGAAACTAGCCGGTGTGCAAGACCAGTACTGGAACCCCCCATCTGCGGAGAGGCATATTAGGCTTTTACCAAGTCAGATTTGACACAATACACGCGGACTGGCTGGGATTGGCCCTGGATTGGTCATGTTCCCTCCACAGGTTTACGGTATTCCAATGGTTTAAAGGGTTAGTTGCATGTCCTCACAGGGCGTCGCAATCAACATCAGCTTTGGCTGTTTGTGATTTTCTAGCTATTATTACGGTCAGTAGTTTCCAATTGTTTTGTGGACGGCCGACAACTCATACCATTGACATCAACTCAAAGCGATCTGCTTCCATATCGCCCGCCGCTGATTTCGAACCCTTGACTCTGTCTCATCTCATCTCACCTCATCTCATCTCATCTCACCTCATCTCATCTCATCTTATCTCATCTTGGTCCTCTTGTATCTTGCTGTGTCAAGGTGAAGTATAAACAGTGGTAGAGTGCCCGTTTATGGGCTGCATGTATCGATATTTCCATGGACTCCTCCTCCTCTGCTTCTATCTGGTCTCTGCATCATTGCTTGTTGTGGTATACTGTTAGTTGGCCAAACCATTCGACTTGCTCCCTTCTTATAAAATCTAGTGCTGCTACAACCTCCACTTTGGTAATGATTTCTTCATTTCTGATATTCTCGTCTTGATACATTGAGTATTCTTCTCAGGAATATCATCTCTGTTTATTTGTTTGTTGCTTCTTTAATTTTTCCTTTCTCTTTTTCTGTCATCGTCCAGGTTTAGCATTGGTAGCATAAAGTTGGTAGGAAGATTGTGTTGCAGAGTGCTTTCTTAGTAACAATTGATACGTGTTTTTTTTTTCTCCTTTAGTATTGGCGCCATTTTTACATTGAGTTGGATTGCCCGATTATACTTCTTATCTTTTCTACGAGCGGTATGAAAATCCCCTGCCAACTTGCTAGGCCAGTCGCAGGTTTAGGACAAAATCAACACGGTCTCAAGGAGTATGCTTAGTAAGGTGGAGAAAGGAATGTTTCGTGTGGAATGGCTCACCTAGCTTCAGATGTCACATATTGTGAGAATTGTATGGATTTTTTTTTTTTGCCCTGGCCATGCGGAAGTGCGGGGGGAATTAACAGTCTGATAGACTGGTAGGGAATGCATCTCTTGGTGGTAGATTACTTATGGACAAGGTGAAGTTGGTAGTGCGCCTGTGGGACCCGGTGAAGAAGGTGGGAGAACAGATTGATAAACCGTATGGTATGTTGAAATGATGAGATTGCGGGGTATTGGCAGGGGTTCTGGTAGAATCTCAAAGGGAATCTCAGAGGGAAGACCAAGAGAAATTTCAATCAGATAGCGGTGGGAACGATTAGTAGTGTGACACTCCACTGGCTGTTGAACGAGGTGACGGGGCGCGTATTGGAATGTCTTGAGTTCAGTGATGTCAGTTCTTAGCTGAGCTCAACTCAACCCAACTTAGGACAAAAGCCTGACCAAGAGGAGTCGCTCCCGCCTGGCGAGCCAGAGCAGCGTTGGCCCATGACCTCGCGGTCATAGCTTCCCGGTCTACACCACGGGGAGGTTGGGTTGACTTGTGTAGTCTGCTGATCATCGGCAGATTACTAATTTTCACCCCTCCTGGGAGAGACTAACCGATTCTAACCCTGCTGACTGCAGGGCCAGGTGCTGTCCATGCCTTGTAGACTCTGTATGTCGGTGAATTGTGAAAGCTGTTTCACTAAATCCAAAGCCATATAGGCCGACTATATTCCGTTGTTAACACCCTATAATCCTTTGCCTAGAGGGAGTAAACAAATAGGATTAGCTACTATCATTATTTTTACCTAACATGATAATGTAAAAATTACCAAAACTGTTTGAAGAAAACATTGGTTAATGACACCTGGGTCCGACAAATAAGGCATTTTGAGCTTATAAAAAACACAACTCCTTTTTAACGTATGTAATATGCATGGAAAAATGGGCGGGGCTGGGGTGACAACGTTCAATGTAGGTGGACACCATTAAGGGACGGACTGGACAAAGTCTGGGGACGCACCTCGAAGACGCGTGATAGAGAGCTCATTACGTCCTATGTGGGAGGTATCACATGATGATGATAGTAAGTACTTAAGTTCAGGGTGGGGGTGTGAGTGTCTTCAGGGGTACGACGCCAGGCGCTAATTCGAGATAAGTCTCATATCAGATACTGCCCTTGGGTGTCTAGTGTTAGGGCCTGGCATATCTAGGACACTGGGATACGGACAACAAAGAAATGTGTTTACCTAAAGCAGGTGTGTGGAATTTTGTTCTCTGCCAGGGGCCATTTGGATATTTATAACACAATTCTCTGGCCATACATAATTATCACCTTAGAAATAAGTCTGGTTTATTTGGTCACACACGTGTTAGGCCATCAGATATCCTAGACACTGTGGGGCAAGATGGCCACTTCCACTCCTCGTCGTCTTTGCTTCACAGATAATCGGCAAACGAAATCTGTTAATTATCCATTACACATTTTATGAGGCTGGGTCTACAGAACCCTGTCACTGGCGGAGACTGAACCCTGACCACAGTCTTGGTAAGTAGGCATATTAACCGCTACGCTTCATCGACTCCTTCTAGAGAGTAGTTCAATCACATTGTATGGTTTATAGATAAAAGACGTATGTGAAGAATTTGACTTGCCAAATCATAAAAGCATGCCCCGAGAGCAGGCGCCAGCGATAAGTCTTACATACGTATGTAATAGGACCATCATATGATGTAGGCTTGAATGCGCGGCGGAATGTCGTTACCTCTGTTGTCGGACCGCGAACGTATTAGAAATACAACCAAAGAAACTGTAATGGTTGTAGTTGTGATAGTTTCAAAAACAGGATGCTGCATGGTTTAATCAAAAGGAATCGTCAGATATGTGCTTGACTGCTCAGATGTCCAGATGGAAGAAACGGCCGCTATAGGCATTTTTCATCTTGTTAATAATGCCGCGAACTTACATAAATAATGCCCTAAATATGTCACTCTTACAGCAGTCACTGATATAAAACATCTTTTTATCTTGTTTATCAGCAGATCGAGGAGAATAAACTTTTCATGTCACTTTTGATTATTGTTAATTATTAACAAAAGTAATGTCTTAATAGTTCTTGACAGCCTTATATTATTGGCACGGGAGGAAGTCAACACACGAACAGATACATGCAGTTGGAGATCTTAAGATGCTGTGAAACATGTTCACCCATGCCAGTCGGCAAAGCACGTGATGATAAAGAATTTCTTCCTGATGTGTGTGATGTGTACTTAAGTCAGACACTGTACGTGGGTCATGATGTACCGGGGATGGTGCCCATGCGCCGGAAATTGTAAGTCAGCCATGTCAGATGTACCAAAGATGTCAAGGCGCCGGACACAGCAGGCCAGCCTGTGTTAGATGTTCCAGGGATAGCCATGTGCCGGACACAGCAAACCATCATTGTGTAATGTGGATGTGAAATGTCGATATCTCCACTTCAGAGGGATGTAAAGTGAAGACTTCTAACCCAACAATGAGTCTTAGAACTTCAAGTTCAACTCCATCTTCAGTGGTGCACACTGGGAAACTGACGCCGCGAGGACTTTGTCTAGCAGGGCTCTAGTTCGCTAATGGTGGGTTGGGATTACATTAACCCTGAAGCTGGCAAAGCCCCCCCCCCCCCATACCACCACCACCACCCCCATTGGAGTTAACATTGCTTAAAGATATTTTCTGCACCTGACGCTTAAAGGCACAACCGGGAAACCATAATCATCATCATCATCATCATCATCATCATCATTATCATGCACCATGTCTACAGGCATGGACTGTCATGGTCCGCTAACTCACTAGATCATCGGGTCTTGCGTTCGTGTCACTGTAAATCCGTGCGGTCAAGCCATCTGATATTTCACTTTTTGTATTCCCTTTGTTCTTATCCCATCAATTTTGTCAGATATTAGGAATTTTCAAGTTTATTATTCCCCATAACGTGCCCATTAAATCCTGACTGGGAGAATGAAAACAGTAAAGAAAGAAGAAAGATACACTGTATATTCACACGCACGCACACACACACTCACACACACTCACACACACACCACACACACAAATGCATACATACATACCGACCTACACACGCACGCACGCACATCTGCACACACACATACACACATACATACACACGCATGCACCCACCCAATCAAGCACTCATCCACCCACCCCACACACTGATACACACATACATACACACACAAACACGCATAGACAGACAGACAGAGCACAAAGACACATGAACATATTAATTGTTTTCTCTGCTGAATTACTTTTCAGGCTATGGAAAGCATTTGCTGTAACATATTGTTTTTATTAATAACGTGTATTGTAGTGATACCTGTATATTCACAGAACATGATGCGGTGTTTCTTGCTTGCTGCATTGGTGACTTTTGCAACCGCAGAAGTGCTTCGATTCGAGCACAGCGAATATTCAACCCCCATAAATGAGCGACCAATGATTTCAAGGGCAGAACAATCTGATCAGAACAACTATAATGAGTATGGAACAAAAGAAACAAACCCCGGTAAAATACAATGCAAAATTATTGCAAAAACTACAGCAGACTGTTCGAGACATGGGATCAATGATCTCAAACAGTTGTCCGGTCTTTCCCATAACATTACAGGCCTGGATTTATCATTCAACAATATATCGTTCATCGAGGACCAATCGTTCATGAATTTCACAAACCTACAGTGGTTAAACATGAGTCTCAACAGTCTGCAGTATCTGAATAATGACAGTTTCTTTGGTTTGTTCAATTTAACGGTGTTAGACTTACACGGCAATAACTTGTCCATGAGCCAGCAAACGTTCCCGGAGAATGTGTTTAAGCCTCTTGTCGCCCTACAGCATCTAATGATTCACAATAACACTCGTGTAGATGACACGGAACTGGATTATCCACACGAAGCTCTCGCGGAACTAAAGGCATTAGAATGTCTACAGCTGGACGGACTGCCCAATAAGTCCTTGGGGAACGGTTCCCTGTCGATGGATTCACTGCAGATCTTAATTTTTCTAGGGAGTACGCACGGACACTGTAATATGCAATCACTGCCAAGAAATATGTTTGAAAATATGGCCAGTCTAAGGCATCTGGAAATGATACACTGCAGAATTAACGGTTCATTAGTAGACCGCGATGTATTCCTACCCTTACACAACTTATCCCGTCTTGATGTGAGTCACAACAATGCTTTAACATTTGAACATCTTGGTGCATGTAATTTGAGTAGAAATACAAATCTGACAATTCTCAAAATGAACAACATTGTGAATCCATACTACCCTGGTCTATGTGTAAGGAATGAATTTGCCACCAGTCTTCCCCGGAACCTGAGAGAGTTGTATGCTTCCAGCAATAGTATAGCGACATTAGAAAATGACGTGCTGCAGAATCTACCAACAAATCTTACAGTATTAGACGTCAGTTCCAATAAATTTGCTTTCTGGACTTACTTGGAGCATCTGGATAAACTGAAAAACCTACAAACCTTGATACTGGGTAACAGGGATGTCTATAATTTACCCCGGTATTACCCGACGGGTGCTCCTGTAAGTAACCAATGCAAAGAAGAAGTTTCGTCCACAATTAATGAAGATCTTACTTCATGTGGCACACAACGCTACTTGTGTCAGCCACTTCCTCCAAAGCTTCGTGTGTTAAACGCTAATAATGCTGCCTTGTCCAACCGTTTGACTGAATTTAACTTTCACAACAACACGCTTGAAGTATTGAAACTGGACTTAAACAACTTCCCCGTAGTTACAGGTCCGGTGAAAGGTCTGAATAACCTGACAAATTTGAGTATGACAGAATGCAAAATAAAAGAAATCTACCCTACATTTTTCCGGTTTTTAGGATCATTAGAATTCCTGAATCTAAGCTACAACACTTTTGGGGATATGGCTCTGAGCAGTAATGAATCATTGTTCAGTGATCTGGTTAACTTAATTAGTCTAGATCTTAGTTTCACTAACATCTGGTACATTTCCCATAACGCCTTTGAAGGGCTCGAGAAGTTACAATTCTTATACCTACAAAAAAATCCTATTTTGTTTTTCAGTGTTCACGTCTCTCATATGCATTTTTTAACATTCATCAACCTGACATATACAAACTTGGTGACACTTTCACACAATGAGAGAAATGAGCTGGATAACATTAAAAATACCTCTAAGAATTTTACTATAGATTTCTCCGAAAATATTGTTCAATGCTTCTGCAAGAGGATTACGTTTATCAAGTGGTTGTCAACAACAAAAATGTTATCCACAACAACGAAAATTACTTGCACCTTTGAGGATGGATATAAAAAAACTGTGGACAGTATTGAAGAAGTATATGTCAAACTACAAAAACAATGTGTTTCACATGTGGCAACATTCTACGTCACCGTTACAGCAACATTTGCAGTTCTATTAACTATCGTCGGCTCCATTGTTTTCCGCTTTCGATGGAAGCTCCGCTATTTATATTACTCCGCTATTCTCCACTATAAGAAGCAGACTAACAGAAGCAATGACCAATCATTCGAATTCGATGTCTTCGTTTCTTATGCTCACGAAGATCACCAGTTTGTAGAGAATACACTTTACGAAGAGCTTAAGGAGCGTGGCTTAAAAGTGTTAATTCATGGCCTGCACTTTACAGCTGGTAATTTCATCACTTCCAACATTGTTAACGCTGTTCAGACCAGTCGCCGTACGCTTGTAGTGCTCACACAGAATCTGCCCACAAGCCACTGGAGCAGATATGAGATTCAGATGGCCGTTATGGAACAAGCGTATACCGGTCGTTCTGTGCTGCTCTTCCTACTTAAGGGTAATGTACCCGACCTGCCAAACGACATACGTGCCCATGTTGCGAAAAATACGTACATCAATTATCCCAACGCTCAAAGTAGTCAACAGGAACAATGTTTGTTTTGGTCAAGGCTGGTCTCAGATTTGAACTCACGATAACAATTCTGTATTACCCAAACATGAAGCATCATGATCAATGCTGGACTAGTATCTGAAGTCGAGATAATAATTCTGTATTACACAAACATGAAACGTCAACGAACATTTATATTGTGCCCATCGTTGTGCGGGCATCATTATCTTTAATGTTGAAAACTAAAAACCATCTGTATGATTATCATCATCAAGTGTCTTGCCGACTAACCAGGAGGGTTAGCTTGCTTCCCCACATATTTGCGATTGTCAACAGCATGTATCGATTCGAATACTGAAATCTTTGTGTGCCATGAAAACAGAGGGCTGTCTAGAATGTTCTCTCGTTGTCTGACATAAGAATAATGTCGGTTAACAAGGCACTTTTGTAGATTATTAACTCTTGGAACTTAACTAACGATGAAACTGCAGGCCATGGAAACCTGTTGTTATAAAAAAAAAGGTACTAGCAACATGTTCGCTTAGGTGAACGTACTGAAAACCAAGTTTTTAAAATAAGTACAGAACCTCTGCTCACACCTTGTGCGTATGTAGTATTTTGCCCAATCCCATATTGTTAGATTATTTGTCACTCGATGGAAGATGCTGTTAATGTCATATTTGCCTCCTTTGCTTCACATAATTGCTTTGTTGTGCCCATTTAGACAGAAACGACCTGTGGGGATTCGAACACACGACAACCGGACCGACTAACAAACATAGTATTCCTTGTGTCTCAGCGGCTCTCCATCTACCAAGTAAGATTCACGGCAATAGAAGCCATATGGAATGTTCTCAGAACGATATTTGCTTAGTGCTTTAGTGGTAAAGTGGGACTGGGGACATTCATTTTTTCTTCGTTAATTACGTTAAAATTAAAATTTAGCCAGATTAAAAATTACGAAAGAAAGTAATTTAGCAACATGAGTTTTATTACCAAGAGCATGGGAGAGTATGGACATAGGAATATCTTATTTCATGACACAAATTAACTCCTAAGCTAAGGGTCGTGAGGCTCGAACACTTTGCGCATGCGCAAATACGATTACACAATAGCTGCCCCATTATCAACTTGCACTATGGAAGAACAAGACCTTCCTATTACTTTTTTGTTTTTGATTTTTGTCAGAGGATGTGAAACCTTGTGAAGCTACAGAAGAATGATGGTTTAGTACGTAGACAGTTTTATGAGTCAGATGAGAGTGTATGAATGGGTAGAAAGATTTCAAACTGGAAGGCACAACGGCATTGATGAACAGCGTAGTGGGAGACCCGCAAGTGCCATGATGACCATCCTTTGGGATATCAAGCGCCCTATATTGATCCATTTCCAGGATAGCGGTGAAACTAACTAGTCCTCGATACAGTGACATGCTAGTGAACACTTTAAAGCCCGCCATACTATTGAATGGGTATTTCCTTCTTCCTAGTGGCTTCCCTAAAAAAGAGTATTGGTGCTGCACAACAACGCCCGCTACCATACGGCTGAGCATACACTACGTATTCTGACATTGGAGATCTTGAAACATCCAGAATACCTTCCAGACTTGACGCCAACGGACCTTCACTTGTTTGGACCCTTAGAAAAACATTCACGTGGTCAGCTGTTGCAGATGACAACGAGGTAATGGAAGTTGTGCAAAATTGGTGTAAGATCATACCTTAAAACTGTTTCCTAGATGGCACCACCAATCTAGTGGACAAGTAGACCAAGTGCTATCAGAAACAGTCTTGATGCACATGTAAATTTCTCACAATTGGAGACATGACGCAGACTGTCCCAACTGGGTTACATAGTATACTTCGAGGCAAATATCTCTCGCTAGTCACCGACCGGAAAGTTATTCCTGCAAATCTCAGAGGTGGAAATTATACCCTGACCTCACTCCTTCTGGGCATTAGTTTGGTCTGTTGACAAGGAAATAACTTAATAAAACATTACCAGCCTATGCCTAATCTCAGCAAGACTGCATATTTCGTGCTGAAACGTGTCCGGGCCAATCCTAACATGCGTCTCCGTGGATGTGAACTTTGAGTATCGATGTTCCACAGCCTGCGGTTCCTGGACTGTGAGAGGAGAAGGCGTGCTCTGAAATACAACCCGCCTGTAGATGATACTTTTGTAACAGTTCGGGGGAAAGTCGAGACCTAAAACTCACTTCAACAGATGCGAGTACTTTTCAGGGGTCTGGTAACCTAAACGCCAATGCATCTGTATGAAGAGTTAAAACTTAGTCTTTCAGGGGATTTACTAACCAACCATCCGACCAACTACCCGTCCAACAAACTCCTACTACGTCATGATACGCAATATGTGTATCCAAAATAAGTCCACCATACAAGATAACAAAGGGTAAATGTTAGTCCACATAATATTTTAGGGCTAGTGCTCAACCAGGAACATATTCTCTTTGTGACCAGCAGCGCACAGAGCATGAACTCAGATCCTTATCAAGGAAACACACGATGCTATGAGAGCTGTTGGTTCGATATTAAGGAACTTAACTGCCTTTAATGGTGGAAGTTACCACAGCATTGATGATTCTACAGATTCCATATGCAGGTCGCAACAATTCCTTTGGGTGAGCCCAGAAATGCTACTGTAAATTTATAAAAATCAACTTGGATTGCCTTGCATGCCCATGTGTTTGTTGCTCCTGCCTTTCCTTGATGGTTGAAAATAATTTATTCTGCTGCTCTGGGTGGACGAGCTGAGGTACACCCTCTAGGATAGAGCGAAAGTGATGACGATCAACACAGTGAGACAATGGACTCTAGCCGGGAAGGCTAACTCGGTTAACAAGTGTCGGGAAGAAGTAGGTTGTATCAGTCGAAAGGTGAGAATATCGAACTCTGCTGCAGACGCAAATACGTTTCTATTTTATTTTTAAAGAAAGGACTGGGCGAACGCCGGTCTCCCTTGCGAAGATGTAAACGAATTTCTCCGTAATCCCGTATATCCACGTGAGGAACACAGCTGCGCGAGATTCGGCAGCGGATCGCGTCGCGTTGGTTACTTACGGGGTATGTGAGCCGGTCGCTCAGAAACAATGACAAACTGTTGAGGGTAATCTTGCCAAGAACATCAACAGCAGCTGGAAAATGCTAGTGTTGACTGCAACGTCCTGTAAGGGATATGCAACTTTTAAAAAAAACGAACAAAAACAAAAGAACTGGGCGAAAGAAGAAAATGAAACCAACCAGTTTTGCATTATACTGTATTGATGCAAACAATATCCTGTTCAATGTTCCGGGTTATAATTCCTATATATATAGTGTGTATTATCATTTCATGTAATGGATTTTATTGTATTTCTAACTTCTCGTACTTTTGCTGTTTCATAGTGTGTAGGTTATACATGACTTTCACTCAATTGTGACACTCATGTTGTGCTATTCATCTTCACTCTTGTTGGTATATTTACATTAAGTGACTTAAATTGTTATTATTTTACTTTGTGATATTGATCCCTTATATAGGAATTGCTTATTTGTGATACGTTGCTTAATCTTTCCTCGCAGTTTTCTGTAACATGTTTTTTCATTGTCATAGGCTTATTGTGTGTTTGTTTTGTTTTTGTTTTTTTAACTACAAAAAAAAAAAAAAAAAAAAAAAAAAAAAAAAAAAAAAAAAAACAGAGCACTAACAAAAGACGTTAACCGTGTTGTCTCAGTTACAGTCGAATATATGACTTCCCATAAAGAAATACAATCGAGGAATTATGGACGATCATCATCCAGTGTCTTGCCATGCCTCTCCACATATTAAGTTCGCCGACGTCATGGATCAATTCGTGTGTTGACTCCTTTCTGTGCCATGACACAAGACTGTCAATAATCTTTTCACACTGTCTTCCTCTATCTCTCTTTCTGTAAATCTTTCCGGTTGTCACAACATGTTACAGTTTTTGCCACTCAGCTTCCCTTAAAACATCCTGGTTGATCTTTTTGATTGTCCAACTAATTTTCAGCATTCTTCAATAAAACCACATCTCCAAGGCTTCCTTCCCTGGATTGTTGCCGCCCGTGTACTAATTGTCCAGGACTCGCAGCCGTATGTTAAAACTGGTTCTATGTAACATGCAGGATTTCTTTTCCTGACTTTCAAGGACAGTGACTTATTGCACAAAACGTTCTTCATTTGATAGAATGCAGTTTTTGATTGTCCTATTCTGCTCATTATCTTAGTGATGCATCTTCCATCAGATGTTATCCATGTGCCAAGATATCTGAATTTCTGTACTTGCCCCAAAATAACATCCTGTACTGTTATTGCATATTTAGGCACAATATGTTTCTTTGATATCACCATAACTTATGTCTTTCTATTATTCAAACTAAGGATCATTCTTTCAATTTCTACAACCATGGTATCCATCATTTCCTGTAGACCGTTCTGACTTGCTGCTATCAAAACGACGTCCACAGCATAACGTAAGTTATTTATATTATGTCCACCAACCAGGACCCCTGGCATATTTCCTGTACATCTCATTATATATTCACTGTACAATGAGAATAAATCAGGAGACAACACACAACCTTGTCTGACGCCCTTCTTTATACACTGAAATATTCTTACAAGGTTGTTGATTCTTTTAGCTGCTGTTTGCTGCCAATATATGTTCTTTATTATTCACAGGGTGCTACTAGGTGCAAAAGAATAATATCATTTAAAATTGGGAACTTGGAATGTTAGAACAATGAATGCAGATGGAAAATTAGAAAACATCAGAAAAGAAATGGAGAGAGAGAAGATTAACATATTAGGAATATCGGAAACGAGATGGAAAGAAGCAGGGATAAGGACAGGAGAGGATTGTAAGATAATTTACTCTGGGGGAGAAGAACAGCAAAGAGGTGTAGCCATTATATTAGATAAGCAAACATCAAATTCTGTCAAAGGATATCGGGCTGTGTCAGACAGAGTTCTATTAGTAAAATTAAACGGAAGACCTTTTAAAATAAATGTCATTCAAGTATATGCCCCAACAAGTGAATGCAGTGAAGAAAGTATAGAGGAATTTTATAATGACATGGAGTCTGCTTTGAAGAACTGTAAAAAATCAGAAATAAATATCATAATGGATGATTTCAACGCAAAAATAGGAAAGCAAAGTGATGGATGCAGTGTAAGCAACCATGGTTTGGGAGAGAGAAATGAAAGAGGATACAGACTTGTAGAATGGGCAAAAAAAAAAAAACAAGAAATGGTTGTAGGAAACACCTGGTTTAAACAGCATCCTAGAAGATTATGGACATGGAGGAGTCCAGACAGCAGGATTAAAAACCAGATAGATTACATCCTGATTAGCAAAAGTTTTCGAAATGCGTTAACAGTCGTAAAAATAGTTCCAAATGCAGACTGTTACAGTCATCACAGATTAATTACAGGCACATCGAGGGTAAAGTTAAAGAAAGTCAAGTATACAGCAGGAAACCCTAGTTATGACTTGTGCAAATTGAAAACTGACAAAGAAATACAAGATAATTTTAACATAGAAGTAAAGAACAAATGTGATTTAATGTCTGATCTAGAGATCCTATTTCAAGATGTAGAAGATCAATGGGAAATTCTGAAGAATTCAATCAGTTGTGCAGCAGAAAAAAAACTATCCCAAAAGTAAAGAAAGTGGGCCGTAAGACATGGATGACTGCAGACATTTTACAACTAATGGAAACAAGAAGGCAGAACAAAAATAATCCTGCAAAATATGAAGAAATTCACAGAAAAGTCAGAACCTTATGTAAGGAGGCAAAAGAAACATGGCTTGAGAAAAATTGCAGAGAAATTGAAAAACAACACAACAGTAACAATGCGAAACTAATGCACAAAAGAATTCAGGAGCTTACTAATCAAAGAACACGTACATCAGCAGGCTGTCTAAAGACAAAAGATGGAAGAGTCATAATAGAAAAAGATCAGATCTTACATGAATGGTCAGATTACGTGAAAAACCTTTATGACGATAACAGAGACGAACAGTATGATGTTCAAAATAATAATGAAGGACCAGCAATTTTGAAGATGGAAGTTCAGAATGCTCTTAACCATATGAAATCTGGCAAGTCCCCCCCCCCCCCCCCCCCCCGGTTCAGGCAGCGTCACAACAGAAATGATTAATGCTTTAGAAGAATATGGAATAGATAAAGTTACCAGTCTGCTTAATACAATATATGATACTGGAAATATACCTCAGGAGTTATGTACTTCTGTATTTATTGCAATCCCAAAGAAATCAGGAGCCTTGGAATGTGATCAACATCGAACAATTAGTATAATGAGTCACATCACAAAGATTTTGCTAAGAATTATCATGCAAAGAGTTAGGAGGAAAATACAACCTGAAATAGGAGGAAAAACAATGTGGGTTTGTAGAAGGCAAGGGTACAGTAAAAGCTGTGTATATACTGAGAACCGTAATCGAACGTTCTATAGAAGTAAACAAAGATCTACACCTTTGCTTTATTGACTACACAAAGGCTTTCGATAAAGTGAGACATGTCAACATGATAAGGATTCTTGAAGATCTACAAATTGATGGAAAAGACCTTAGACTTGTAAAAAACATATATTGGAAACAACAAGCTGCTATAAGAGTTGATAATGAAGTAAGCCAATATCAGCCTATTAAGAGAGGTGTGAGACAGGGATGTGTAATGTCTCCAGATCTGTTTTTCCTGTACAGTGAAAGTATTTTCAGAAATATTGAAGATATGGAAGGAATCAACATCGGGGGACGATGCATCAATAACATTAGATATGCAGATGATACAGTCTTGATTGCAGACAATGAACAGGACCTGCAAAATTTTGTAGATGCGGTTGTTACATACAGTGAACAGCTAGGGTTAGAATTAAATTGTAAAAAGACACAGATTATGGTCGCCACTAGGAAGAACGAAATACCACAATGTAATATACAAGTAAATGGGAATATTCTTCAACACGTGAATAGGTACAATTATCTCGAAACAGTAATAACATCTGATGGGAGATGCCTTGAAGAGATTAGAACAACAATCGCCATGGCAAAAGTAGCCTTTAGGAAGATGAAAAACATACTGACCAATAAAAAGATGCCAATTGAAACGAGAAAAAGAGTGTTGAGATGCTACATAGAACCTGTACTTTTATATGGATGTGACGCTTGGACAATGACCAGTCAGGCTGAAAAGCATCTGATGGCTGTAGAAATGTGGTTTCTGAGGAAAATGCAAAGAATACCATGGACAGCCAGAAAGACCAATGAACAAGTCCTTCAAAAAACAAATGAAGATCGTAAACTGATTAGAGACATAAGACGTAGACAGTCAAAATTTTTTGGGCATGTTATGAGAAGAAATGATTTGGAGAACTTGGTGACAACTGGTAAGATCGAGGGGAACAGACCAAGGGGAAGACCTAGAAGCAAGTACCTGGATGGCTTGGCCGTGTGGCATGGTCGAGACAGAAACACGGAGCTGATCCACGACTCTGGTGATAGAGTGAGATGGCAGAACATGACCGCCCACGCTTACCGGCATGGCACATGATGGATGGATTATTAACAGATCTTTGCCGTGGATGTTCAGTTGGTCTAGTAATTGTATTATTTCTTCATGCTTAGCGTGCTTTTGTGTAGTCTATGAAGCATAAGAACAGATCTGTTTTTACTTCTATAGCTCTTTATAATAGCTCTTTATAATTGTTTCTTGATTATATATATATATATATATATATATATATATATATATATATATATATATATATATATATATATATATATATATATATATATATATATATATATATATATTTTGAGTAGCAGCTTTGTCATGTGATTCTTAAGGCTTATTGCGCTTCACATTCTAAAGCGCCTGTTTTTTTTGGCAGAGCAATAACGAAGGGTTATAATAGGTCAATAGGAATGTACCCACTAGTGTAGATGTCATTTAGAGATTTTGTCAATATTTCTATTCCAAAATTCAAAATTTCCTCTACTGTAATGTTGTTTGGACAGGGTGCCTTTAATGTCTGCATACGATATAGTGCATATTCAACTTCCGCTGCAAGTATTGGTGGACCTTCACCATTGTTTTAAATATTTAAATCCGGTCTCCTATCATCATACAGCTCTTCCAGATATTCCATCTACTGACTATACCATTTTGCTCCATCAATATATAACAATATATAGGAGGAACGGCTGGCTGAGTGGCTAGAAAGCCGGATTCTCTTGCGGGAGATCCGGGTTCGAATCCTTGGTAAGGTGTGCGATTTTTTTTTTTTCTGTCGGCGGCAAAAAGAAAATCATAACCTGCACAGTTCGCGGCGACTGCACTAGCCAGGCGGCCTTAATTCCTTAGGCTCAAAGACCCCCCTGCCATACACCGCAAGGTACTATATTGGCAGTAAATGACAGTGACAGTTTATGTCAGTATATATAACACCGTTCTTCGATTTTAAACATCCAGTGGTGGTTTGTATTTTCCTACCTGTTATTGTATTTATTTGTTGATACATGGAATGTGAGTCTTTTCCATAGTTTGTCCTAATTTCCATGCCTGTTGATTCAGCCATTCTTATTTAGCCACTTCGCATTTATTTACTATTTCTTTATGTATTCCTGGCCTAGGGGTTAAACGACTTTCTCCGTAATCCCGTTTATGCACGTCGGGCAACGCAGCGTGCGAGAATTGGAAGCGGTTCATGTCGCGTTGGTGACTTACGGGATAAGTGAGCCGGCCGCTCAGAAAGCAATGGCAAACTACTGAGCGTAATCTTGCCAAGAAATCAACAGCGGTAAAATGCTGGTGTTGACAGAGATGTCCTGTAAATGATCTGCGGAAAAAAAAAATTATATTATATTCTTCTTTATCTTGTGTTTTCTTTCTTCTATCGTCCATCATCCGCAAAATGTCATCGGTCATCCATTTTTTGTTGTTGCAGTTCTATGTTTAGATAGAATGATTTCAATTGAAGTCAGTTGGTTTGATTTCCGCAACATGTCCCATTGTTCGTCAGTAATCTGTATTATCTCCATGGCATTATATCTGTTCTTTAAAGTAATATTGTACCTTTCTCTAATTATTTTGTCTGGTCTAAGTAATGCTAAATCTAACTGGATGTTCTTTGCGATTTTATTTATGTTTTTAAGTCTTAACCTCATCTTTCCTATAACTGGCACATGGTCACTCTGTACATCTGCTCCAGGTCTAGTTTTTGCTCCCACTAAACTGCTTCCGAATTTCTTTGGTATCAGTATGTAATCAATTTGATTGCGAATATTATCTCCAGGGCTTTTCCATGTATATAATCGTCGAAGATGTTGTTTAAACCAGGTGTTCCCGTTGACCATTGCATGGTATTCTGCCTATGTTATTAATCTGTCACCTCTCACAATCCTCTCTCATATCCACCAGTCACACCACTCACCTTTCAGATGCCTACTTTGTCATTGAAATTCTGAGCCATTTCGAAATTGTTACACTGGTCCACGGCCATGTCTAATTCGTTATAAAATATATTTATATCTTCTTCTTCGCAGTCTGCTGTTGCCGCATATACTTGTATTACGTTAATATCCAGGGGTTTGCCATTGAGTTTCACTAATACTACTCTATCTGAGAGTGTCCAAAATCCTTAAACTGACTTAGCACACACTTGATCTAAAATTGTGCCAACTACGCTTTTATAGTAATTCCCTCCTAAATAAATAATTATGTAATTATCTAAATATTGTTTCCCCGCTCCTGGTCTCGCATTTCACTCGTCCCTAATGTATATATCTTCAGTCTTGCCATCTTTTTCTTGATATTATCTAATTTTCCAATTTGGCTTAGTGTTCTGACATTCCATGTACCAACGTTAAGATTATGTGTAACATTTGCTTTGCAGACAGTTGCCTGATGACGATCGGGCATCACCCGTGGCTCATGATGCCCCCTAACGGATGAAGAGACTCCACTGGAATCCTCATTAGCGTCGATATCTTAATCAATATTATTTCGAAGCATGATTATCTTGCGAAAATACTGCGGTGGTTTCCACCTGTTTGTGTATGGTTTACTCCACTAGCCTTTGTCTAATGAGTTGGGGGGGGGGGGGGGGAGAAGGGGCATATATATATATATATATATATATATATATATATATATATATATATATATATATATATATATATATATATATATATATATATATATATATATATATATATATACTATAATTAATAATTACTTATTGTGATAGGTTGCAGTAAACAAAATGGACATTATATATATATATATATATATATATATATATATATATATATATATATATATATATATATATATATATATATATATATATATATATATATATATATATATAATGTCCATTTTGTTTACAGCAACCTATCACAATAAGTAATTATTAATTATTTATAGGTTATTAATTAGTATAAATAACTAATTATTGCAATTTTATTTTACTTGTACATTATACATTATATTTGACATTATGGACAAAAACTTTTACTAATTTGTTAACAGGATTTTACAACTTGTTATTATAACACATATTCTTTATTATCTATCAATGGCTTTAATTTAGACACAAACCGACTACATTGTCACTATAATTGTTGATTTCTAATGAGATGTATGTAACTGCTTGCACTTTTTGACAACAAGATAATGCTTGTTCGCAAATGTATGTTGATCCAAACAATGATAAAAGTTTAGCTGCAAAGTTTTTTAAGTTGGGAAATGATTATTCATGATAAAGGTCCATAGAAATCCAGTAAACCATCTTACTTGAATTTCTCTTTCAGGTCATGATCTGCTTGTAAGTCAAGCAGCTTTAACTGTGTGTCCTTTATGGCTGTATCAGCTTCTGCACTAAAAGGGAAACTGAGAATATTCAACTGTGGCTCTAAGTTCTTGAAATTTTGGAATATCCATCCAAATTCTTCAATCAATGCATCTAATTGGGCTTTGTACTTTTCAGCCATTTCACCAGAAATGGTTTCTGTTTTAGCAAAGGGAAGTGACAAAATCTTTTTTCACTTGCTTGTTTGGAGAATAGTGAGAGTTTTGCCTGAAATGATTTTATATGTACATACAATTCATGTGAAGACACACCATTGCCCTGAAGTTTGACATTCAGAATAGAGCGTCTGGCCATACCAAACAAAGACTAAAACTAATGCACTGGAATGCGGAGGCAGTCAGCAAACACATAGAAAAATAGAACTAGAAAACATCTTGGACCAAGAAAAGGTGAGCGTATGTTGCTTGTAAGAAACTAACCTCAACGAAATGAAATGATGTCTGGGAAATTGCCAGTACTGAGGACACTACTTTCTGAACTTAGCAGTCAGCATAAGGTTACCATACAGTGGATACCATCCCACTGTGGAGTACCCGGAAACAACAGAACTGATCGATTGGCTAAGGAAGGAGCAAAATAAGAACAGCCTGATACATACCACCAAAATAAAAGAATGATCAAATCAGTCAGAAGGCCACCAAAACCTGCTCAAGACGACTACCACGTTATGGACAGACCAGAACAAGTCATTATTCTCCGCCTCCGAACAGGATACAATAGATTACGCAACCACATGTATACAAGATTCAAGATTGGTGAAACAGCCATGTGCACATGTGGATTGGCGTCTCAGACAGTAGAGCACATACTCAAAGACTGCCCAGATTACAACATGTCTAGGCAAACATTCTGGCCTAGAGAGACGACGGTGGAAGATAAACTCTATGGACTGCTGAGTGAACCAAAAAGGACAGTTAAATTCATACAAGAGGCAACATTGCAGTTATAGACATATTTAAGGCGAACGAAAGAAGAACAAGAAGCATTACATTACGAAGGTCAAGGACCGTTTACAAAAATAGATAATTAGAAAGAAATTTTATCAAAAATGTTAAAACAATCATAACGGTATATGAAATTCAGTAAAATTCAACAAAATAACTTGAAAACGAAGTAAACATTTTTATTTCTAAATGCCCTCGCGGGCCGCATAAAATCAGTTGCCGGGTCGCATGCGGCCCGCGCGCCGTAGTTTGCCCACCCCTGCCCTAAGATAATAGATAACAATGAAGGGATCACAAACAATAATTAATCAATGCGGTACTGAACGATATGTTGTGGGGAAATGGTGCCGAGGAATTTATTATATATCATAATAAAAGATGGTAGGGAAAACTGGAACGATCGAGGGAAAAGCGGCAGAGACCGACCCAGAGAAATGATGCTAGATGGATTGAGACGGTGGCTTGGAGTTGATCCAGAATACCCAGGACTGAAATATGTGGAGAGACATGAACGCTTAAGCCATCTGGTATGGTACTTGATGATGAAGAGGGAAAATAAGTCAGCTATACCAGCAGGAAGATACCGGAACCAGTTCCGTTCAGAAGTAAAGGCTTTGGAATTGTCAATGTAAAATGTGTTAGATCACACACGTCGGTAACCAGTCCTTGCACAGGAGCGACTTTCAATAGCAGGTTAAGTGATTTGTAAAATGGTTTGATCTCATAATATATTGCACTTTTTAATTACATAGAAGTATATAATTCTGTCAAAGCTATTCGGGTTTGTACATCCATTAAAAACGGAAGTTGTTTGACGCGGGAAGCAAAAATGTCAGATCTAATGCACACTAACTGAATGAGTGTGGAACAATAATGACTGACGTTGCCGAAGTTCTATTTCCTTCCTATTCTTGACCTCTCTTCCGATCAGCCCAAGTACCGACTTCATAGTTCTCTCGGCTGTCGTATGTATACTCAGTCCAGTTATCAGCTGACCTTGGCACAAGAATCGGTGTTGTTATGTAGTAAAATACTGCCGTTAAAGAGTTTTGTTCTTCACACACCTGAACTGTCACTATTTACAAAATACATATATGGTAGTTTTGTAATAAAAGTTTAAAATAATATGTGTAGAACTTATTTTGCAAATTATAATATATGTATTTGTTCATGTTTACATTAAAATATTGACTTATCTACAAAGAATAGTGTAGTTGTTTAATTAATCAGAAACATGGTAATACAAGCTCAAACTGATGTCTTTCAATTGTTGTGGTATATAAAATTATGGTTAGCACGCTGAATGACTTTACAACATTATTTCAGCATACCACTACAACAAGGTTGTACAAGATCATAAAACGGGTGCACATTCATGAATGGCCACTGTCTCAGTGAAGTGAAGATTCCTTTTACATGCCTTAAACACGCATTAGGCATATGGTGCTAGACTGAATCGGCACTCGGTCGGTGATGTAGTCAGTATCACACGGGCCCACTTTATTGCCCAAGGTATTTCCTGGTACCCATTTAGGACTGGATCGACTTGGGAACAAACTATTTCACTAGTAGTGATGCTTACACATGATCTGTCAGTAATCTCTGCTTTGCCAACCCGAAGAAACACGAGGTCTATCAAGCTATATGGAACGCTTTTCAGCCTGTCACAAGCTTTCCACAGAGGCTCGATCAAATGGGTACTGCCTCCGAGTCAAATTCTGGGAAACGAAGGGACAGATACGGGAGGGAACCTACTCTATAATAACATAACAAAGGCTACAATGAGACTAAACCAACGCTTCCACACACCTAGATGGAGAACACATCCACGATACCACAGCAACAACACATACCATTATCTTTACAGACAATAACAAGTAAAGATCGTCAAACTTTAGCCAGGCCACAATCAACCCAGGTATGGCTGTCTCTATAAGTCAACATTGGTACCGCGAATTAGTGCCCACGTGGCACTAGTAAACAGGCAACTGACAATAAACAACACAATAAAAACAATAAAAATGACCTGGGATCAAATCACGACCAAGTCTGAAATGGATACCAGAAGATGTTTTGAAAAGTAAAGGCGGCCGGTGGGAAATTAACCACGGTTCCCACGGAGAAACGACTGGTCTATAAAATATGGCGCGAGAACCATAAATCCAATACACACCATGACGAGATAACAGTTCGTATAATATTTTTTTTTTTTTACGGACTAATGGCGTCCTTCTTACCAGGGCCAATTTAATTGCATTTGGCCGAGACTAAAACATTTCAGGAAAAGCTATACTGCACCCTGGAGGCCTTGCAACGACCTGTTATGTTTATTGATAACATCATGTTAATTATTTGAGAATGTTCACAGACAGACAGACAGACAGACAGTCAGACAGACAGACAGACAGACGGACAGACGGACGGACGGACGGACGGACAGACAGACAGACAGAGAGGCAGGCAGACAGACAGAGAGGCAGGCAGGCAGGCAGGCAGGCAGGCAGGCAGAAGAGCAAGAAAATTCTTCCTCTTCTTCTTTCGTTCGCTTGAAATGTGTCTATTACTGCAATGTTGTCTCTTGTGTGAACTTAACTGCCTTTTTTTCCAGTCCACTCAGTGGTGCATAGGTTTATCGTCCACTGTTGTTTCTCTAGGCCAGAAGGTCTGCTTAGATATTTCGTATATTGGGCAGTCTTGGAGTATGTGCTCTGCTGTCTGCGGCACCAATCCACATGTGCACATGGCTGATTCACCAATCTTGAATTTTGTATACATGTGGTTGCGTAATCTATTACAGATAGCACTGGTAGCCTCTGGTTTGGAAGGCTATGTTTTCATTGAGGTGAGTTTCTAGCAAGAAACATACACTTGTTCTTGATTCAATGTTTTTTAGCTCTATATTTTGTTTTTGCTGACTCTCTCCACATTCCCGTGCATTATTTTCAGTCTTTGTTTGGTATGGCCAGACGCTGTATTCTCAGTTCCCCTGGCTGCACAGGACGTCTGAGAAAGACCACCGGTGGTTTTGGTTGGACCCTTTCGAGGCATAGGTATTGCCTCGAAGTCCATAGCATGGTGAGCACCATAACGTTTTGCAGTAATCGTCATTTTCCATGGTATGATTGCGTGGCATCCTGATTTCTGTGGTGCGTCTCCTGGCTGGTTGCCTCCGTCTTCAGCACCTTTCATTTGCTGTAGCAGACTGTGGTCTGGTGTGAGTTTAGATGTGTAGGCACGCACACACGTGTCTGCGCATGCATGTACGTGCATACACATCTAGAGCGTTCTGGTTATTTGTTGCGTCACTGAATCGCCGCCGCCCCTTCCCCTGTTAGTTAAAAAAGGTCCGCCACGTGAATCCCAGGAGTTGGACATTTGCTGTAGAGGTGATGAATGCACAAGCCATGGGGGTATTTTTCATGGTTGCACGCTCATCCCAAACTGCACCAGCAGCTATATACACGTAACAACAATTTGGAACTAAAAAGATATCTCCAGTACAGGACTGGTTATTAATGGGAGGTAACTCTATAAAATAAAATTCATTGTGTTTTGTCAGAATTATTGTTCCTTTTCTTTTATTGTGGGATAGGTGTTTTTTTCCCCGCGTTTTCCATCATGTTTCAGGATATTGCGGTCACCATCAGCATCTTTCACCTGTATGTTGATTCCTAGGCTAGATTATGCTCATCAGCACACCACGACTTTCTTTTTTATCACCAAAATCAGTACTTTAGACACTCAACTTTATATTAGGGACACTGCTATCTAAACTATAAAGCCAGAGTTAGATCACCATACAGTGGATACTATCTCACTGTGAAGTGTCCTGACACGAGATAGCTAATCAAATAGCAAATTAAGGTGCAATAGACGAGGCGCCTTATATACATGTCACATACCATCAAAAGAAAACAATCAGCAAGTCAGTCAGAAAGCCACCACCATCATCTCATTGCAGTTGCTGTTTTATGGACAGAATCATCATCATCATCATCATCATCGTCATCATGTGTCTTGTCGATAGGCGTGGGCGGTCATGTTTCGCCATCTCACACTATCAACAGAGTCGTGAATCAGCTCTATGTTTTTGTCTCTACCATACCACGTGGCCACGCCCTCCTGGTATTTACTTTTCTGCCTTCCCTTTATTCTTTTCTCCTCAATCTTGCAAGCTGTCACCAAGTTCTCCAATTTATTTCTTCTCATAACGTGACTACACAATTGTGACTGCCTACGCCTAAATTATCCAATCAGTTTACAGCTTTCATTTGTTTCTTGTATGACTTAGTCATTGGTTTTTCTATCTGTCCATGGTATTCTTTGCATTTTCCTCAGACACCACATTTCCACAGCCATTAGGTGGTTTTTTTTTCTCATTGTCCACGCTTCACATCCATACAAAAGTATAGGTTCTATGTAGCACTTCAACACTCTTTTTCTCGTTGCAAATGACATCGTTTTACTGGTCAGAATGTTTTACATCTTGCAAAAGGCTACCTTCACCGTGGCGATTCTTGTTCTAATCTCTTCAAGGCATCTCCCATTAGATGTTATGACTGCTCCGAGATAATTGTACCTATTCGCTTGTTTAAGGACATTCCCATTTACTTGTATATTGCATCGTTGCATTTCCTTCTTCCTAGTGTTCCCATTTACTTGTAAATTGCATCGTTGCATTTCCTTCTTCCTAGTGAGACAACAACCTATGTCTTCTTACAATTCAGTTCTAACCCTAGTTGTTCACTGTGTGCAATAACCGCAGCTACTAAATGTTGCAGATCCTGCTCATTGTTTGCAATTAATACTGTATCATCCGCATATCTAATGTTATTGATTTTTCTTCCCCCAATAGTAACTCCTCTCATATGTTCTATCTTTCTGAAAATGTGTTCAATGTATAGGGAAAACAAATCTGGAGACATTACACATCCCAGCCGCACACCTTTCTTAATAGATTGATATTGACCTACTTGATTATCAATCTTTATGGCAGCTTGTTGTTTCCAATATAAGTTTTTTTTTTTACAAGTCAAAGGTCTTTCTCTTCAATTTGTAGATCTGCAAACAAAGTCATCATGCTGACATGTCTTTCTTTGTCGAAAAGCCTATGTGTAGTCAATAAAGCAAAGATTTAAGTCTGTATTTACTTCTAGAGAACATTCAATGACTGTTCTCAGCATATATACATCATTTACTATAACCTTGCCTTCTACAAACCCAAATTGGTCTTCTATTTTGAGTTGTATTTTCTTTGCATGATAATTCTTGGAAAAATCTTCATGATGTTGCTCATTATATTAACTGTTCGATGCTGATAAATTCCAAAGCTCCTGGTGTCTTCGGGATTGCAATGAATATAGAATTACGTAATTCAGGAGGTGTATTTCCAGTATCATATATTGTGTTCAGCAGTCTGGCGAACTGGTATATTCCCTATTCTTCTTCTAAGACATTAATCATTTATGTTGTGATGTTATCTGGAGCCGGGGCCTTGTCCGTTTTCATATGGTTAAGAGCAATTCTGAACTACCATCTCCAAAATTGATTGTCCTTTTAATTATTATTCTGAATATAATACTGTTCTTCTCCCCCCCCCCCTCCGATGTGTCTCCACCTTGTCGAGGTGGGGGGGGGGGGGGCTTGCGTGTCCCAGTAACCCCACGAGCATTGTCGACGGAAACAAAATTACATGTCGAACAGGCCTTGGGATAGGGACCAGACTAAGCGAGACACAACCTGCTGCTCTGCAGGTAAGACTGAGGATAACAGTTAAAGTCTAAATCAGGCGCACGATGCCGCTATTTCGAGGTCCAGACACATGCACTAAGGCAGTGGTTCTCAATCTTTTTTGGCCCGTGCCCCCCTTCACCGTATTTTCAGAACGTCATACCTCCCCCCCCCCCTTTTCATATTTCCTTTCTAAAAATCCCACTACCCCTACAAAGTATACGTAAAAATGGAAGGTAAATTTAATAGCATATACTAAAACAAGCCTAGACATCCACATAAAACATGATTTGTGGGTCTACTTACTTTATAAAATGAATTTTAGAAGGATGAGACGTACATAACTCTAAAGTATGAAGGGGAAAACAATATCAAGTAATCGGTTCTTGTATTAACGCGATCTTGAAATGGTCTTCATGTCTTCATCCCCCCCCCCCCCCCCCGGAAACCCTAAAATTCCCCCTGGAAGGGGGGGGGGAATTCCCCACTGGTTGAGAACCACTGCTCTAAGGCTCCCATTCGAGGGATTTGTCTGAACGCCTCTAAGCCATAAACCCTCGGATGTGAGAGCCAAGCTGATACCCACCTACCAAAAAATGGAGGTGAGATGCTGAGCACGCTACATGCTCAAGTCAGATACTTGTTCGAAGACTCTCATCTGGGGAATATATGGGATCCACAAATTAGAGGGCCTGGCCGTTTCTCGCTCACTGGTGCAAGGAGGTAAGGTGCTGAGCCGGCAGCACATGTAGCCTACCTCGTGAACGAGAACAAAAGATAGAAAATGTCGCACGAAATGGTTACGAAAAATGTCTATCTATATTCACAGAAAGTGTAGTCAAAGGTGGAAAAACGTCTCGATAACACGAAATGGAACGCATGGCTAGCGAACCCATTGCGTGGTCCGAAGTCCGAAGCGAGAGCTTTCCTGGTGCATGTCGTCCGCAGACTGACCGTTCCTGGTGTGTGCTGAGCGTCCAGTGGCAAGCGAAATGCCCAATACATGGAAGTGAGGATTTAAAGCAGCCATGAGCAGGACGTGGCAACTCCTCGGGTGAGCCCAGTCGCAGAGCAATATGTGCCGGCTCTGCAATTATGGAAGCCTCCTTGGATAGCGGGGGAATGCCCATGGTCTGCCCCTGCCTTCTCTTGAGGGTTGACCGTGATGTCGTTGACCATTCTACCTTGACCAGCTGAGATGTGGGCGACACCACAGCAAAAACAGTCTAACGTCTCTCAAAACCTCGGGAAAGCAAACCCGTAAAAATGCCCGCTGAAGTCGGATGTGCTGGCCTACGGGTGCAAATAAATCAGGCACAGCGTATAAAACGTCCGAGTGAAATGTCTTGCGTGCTAGGAACAGCTCTGATTAACTAGTTTTCCGAATAGCTCGTGTCCGGAACAGCTCTGACTAGCTAGTTTTCAGAATGTCCGTCGTGCCCGGAACTACAGTCGTGCTCTGTCTATATTGTCCCCGGGCATAGCGACAAGCACATGTCCGAATCGAAAACTCGCCGAGTGGACACCGTCTGCAGACCAGTCTCGTTTGTGCGGGAACGGCCCGAGGCGAACGAAATACCCAATATATTGAAGTGAGGAATTAAAGCAGCCATGAGCAGGACGTGATGATTCCCTCGGTGAGCCCAGCACCAGGACGCTATGTGTCGGCCCTGCAACTATGGATGCCACCCTGGATGGAGGAAAATGTTATGGACTATCCCTGCCTTCCCTTGAGGGATGACCGTGAAGTCTTCGACTGCTCGAACTTGACAAGCTGGGATGCAGACAGTGCCACAAAAGTGAGAGTCCCCCAGGAATGCTAACCTGGTCAAAAATGCGCGCAGAAGTCGGATGAGTTGGCCCAAGGGTGTGTAACAACTCTCCGCAATCACATCTGAAAAAACACTCCGGATGAGCGCAAAGAAGAAGAAGAAGATACTGTTCTTCTCTTGTATCAGCGTAAAGGTCTTTCACATAATCTGACCACGCATGATAAATCTGCTCTTTTTCTATTATGATTTTACCATCTTTGGATTGTAGTCAACCCATTGATGTGTGTATTCTTTTATTGGTGGTGTCATTAATTCTTTTGTACATTAATTTGGTGTTCCGGGTGTTGTGTTGGTTTGCAATGTCCCTGAAAATTTTCCTCAAGCCATGCTTCTTCTGCCTCTTTGCAGTTTCCTAATTTTACTGTGAATCTCTTCATATATTTCCTGGTTATTTTTGTTATGTCTTCTTATGTCCGTTAGTTTTCACATGTCTTCAATCATCCATTTCTTACGCCCCATCATCTTTATTTTAGAGATTGTTATTTCTGCAGGTTGATTGACTGATTTATTCAATATTTCCCATTGGTCGCTGAAATATTGAAATAATATTTCCTTTTCGGACAATGCATCAAATTTGTTCTTTACCTCTACGTGGAATGTATCTTTTATCACCTCACTCGCCCGTAGTACAAATGTAGTGTTTCTTGGTGTGTATTCGACTTTGTTTAATTTTGCATGTATGTTGTTTATGATTAATCCTTGGTAGTTGTATCAGTCAGCGCTTTGTATAGTTTTTGCGACTTTTAAGGTATTTTGAAATCTTCTGATGATGAGAATGTAATCAATCTGATTTCTGATCTTATGGTCAGGACTCCTGCATGTCCATAATCTCTTTGGGTGGTGTTGATACTAGGTGTTTTCAATACTCATATCATGCTCCTTTGCCCACTGTACAAGTTAGCAGCCTCTCTCATTCTGTTCCCCTAGTACTCCATACTTGCCAACTAAGCATCCGTCCTGTTGATTTCCAACTTTAGCATTGAAGTCACCCATAATGATATTTAATTTTGAATGCTTGCATTTCTTGAATGCATTCTCCAAATCATTATAAAATTCATCGATGCTGTCATCACTACTGTCTGTTATTGATGCATAAACTTGAATGATGTTAATATCGAAAGGTCTTCCATTTAACTTTATTAGTAATATTCTTTTTGGCACAGTCCAATATCCTTTGATCGATCTTGATCTCTCTATATCCATTTTAATTGCTACCTCTCGCTGTGTTTTTTTAAATCTCCACCAGAATGGGTTATGTTATAATGCCTATTCCTTTCCATCTGGTCACACATATACCTAACATGCTAATATTCAGTTTTCTCATTTCTTTCTTAATGTTATCAAATCGTCCATCCACACTCATAGTTCTTGCATTCCAAGTTCCCACTTTAAATGTTGATGAATATAGAACATGTCATTATTTTGCGCCTCTAAACAAGCCACAGTGGATTACACAACCTCATCTATACAAAATTTAAGGTTCAAAATTCAGCACGTTACTGGCCGCAAACCACATTCCCTAAGACTGTCCCGAATACGACATATCTAGACAAACCTTCAGGCCTAGAAATGCAACAGTGGAAGATAAACTCAATGAACTACTGAGTGAACTAACAAACAAACAAAAAAAAAAAAGACAAGGAAATGTACACAAGAGACTACATTGCAGATATAGACAATCAATTTCAAGTGAACGAAAGAAGAAGAGTGTGGCCATACTTTTCCTTCGTAGCGAATGAAGAGATCTGGCATGGAATCCTTGTCCGACCGCACTCATATCATTATCGGCGGCGTAACTTCCTAACAGTTTCACCATCCTACCCACTGGATGCAGTTATAGCAAACATCGCCCCAAGCAGTCTTCCAAACGTGTCTGTGGTATGATAAGTAAAGTGGCACCTCGCCGATTTTGCAGACGAAAGTGTGTGGATTGGAACTAAGGTAGAATTCCATCGCACAATGCATTGACTTGAATTCTTCTTCTTCTTCTTCTTCTTCGTTCATCCGGAGTTTTTTTTCGGATGTGATTGCGTTGTGCCTGTTTACAGCAGAGCTGCGTTCTTGCGCCGTTAGGCCGACACATCCGACTTCTGCGGGCATTTGTTGACCGGGTTAACCTTCCCGGGGGTTTCTTAGGACGTTTGACTCTCACTGTTGTGGTGTTATCCCCCATCCCAGCTGGTCCATATAGAACAGCCAAAGATCCTGGTCAGCCCTCAAGGGAAGGCAGGGGCAGACCATGGGCATTCCCCGCCATCCAAGGAGGCTTCCATACTTGCAGAGCCGATACATAGCGCTCTGGTACTGGGCTCACCCAAGGAATCGTCACGTCCTGCACATGGCTGCTTAGCCTCACTTCCGTATATTGGGCCTTCCGTTCACCATAGGCTGTTCTTCCGGAAACCAGAAGTATGCAGTCTGCAGATGACATCCACACAGTGAGCTTTCGATTCGGACTTTCCATGTAATGGATTTGCTAGCCAAGCAATATTCCATTTCGTGCCACTAGGACACTTTTCCACCTTTTATGAAGCCCACGCAGTGGGCTTTTGATTCAGACTTTCCACGTAATGGATTTGCTATCCAAGCAATATTCCATTTCGTGCCACTAGGACACTTTTCCACCTTTTAATAAGCCCACACAGTGGGCTTTTGATTCGTACTTTCCACGTAATGGATTTGCTATCCAAGCAATATTCCATTTCGTGCCACTAGGACACTTTTCCACCTTTTATGAAGCCCACACAATGGGCTTTTGATTTGGACTTTCCACGTAATGGATTTGCTATCCAAGCAATATTCCATTTCATGCCTCTGGGTCTTCATGCACCTTTAAATGTCAACCTGTATATAGTTAAAGTAATCTGCGGTCAACTTTAGCTTGTTGATATCTCCATAGAGCTTGTCCTCAAATGAAGCAGGCGTGGGCCAAAATATCTTTCTCTGTTCTGCATACGTTGGGCAATCCTGCAGCAAATGTTTTGCTGTCATTTTTCCAGTTCTACAATTACATTCATCGGTATCTCCTATCTTTAGTTTATTGAACAAGTGGTATTTCAGCCTGTTGTGTCCTGTGCGGAGTCTGAAGATTGCTACTTGTTCTCTTCTGTCGAGTTTGTAATATGCATCATCCTTCTGATGGCCTGGATGCTCTGATTCCCATTTGGTTCTATAAGTGCTTTTTATCAACCTCTTTGCCTCATTATAGGTTATGTCTATGTCAGGCTGTGGTAGTCGTCCGCCCTCTTTTGCCAGTCTGTCAGCCTCTTCGTTTCCAGGTATACTGCAATGTGATGGGATCCACTGTATTACAACTTTTTTGGATTTCTGGCATAGACCATGGAGTGCTGCTCTTAGGTCAGTTAGTTCTGTGCTGTTATTGCTCTTCAGTATTGAGACAGCTGACTTTGCATCTGTGAAGATAGCTATTTGCTTCTCTTTATTTTCCTCCATCAGGAGCATTTCTGCTGCAGTTTTCAGAGCCTCTACCTCCGCTTTGAAGTTACTTGAAAATTTTCCAGTTGCCAGTGAATGTGTTTTTTTCGCTCCATTTTTTAAATTTAGGAGAATTCCTCCTCCTCCATTCTCTATTGAATTTTTGGCTGATCCATCTGTATATGCATGGGTCCAATTCCTGCTTGGGTAATGTTCTTTTATGTAGTTTAGGGTTATTTCTCTTCTTTCGGTTTCATGCTGAGTGTTCTTTTTCTCAATACCAGGAATGTTTTCTATCATCTCAGGCAGTTGCTGCTGTCTCCAAGCTGGGAACTTGTGTGCATTGTGTATGGGCTTGACTGTTGATATGTTAAGAATAGGATCTGACCTAATCCTTCGTTTTGCAGTTTCTACAAAGTTGCTACGCTTCAGTCTTCCCTTTCCAAAACCATTAAATCTGTTGTACATAGGGTGGTCTGTCAATCTTCTAAATTTTCTGCTTGTTGCTGGGCTCTGCTATCTCTTCTATCCTGCATTGGTTGTAAACAAGTGATCTTTTCTAATTCATTAATAGGCGTTGTCTTCAGGCTTCCAGTTATGATTCGCATTCCTTGATTTTGGACTCTACTTATTTTGTTAAAGTTTGACTTAGCTGCTGTTGCCCAAGCTGCAATGCCATATTCCAGTACTGGCCTCACCCGCCCAGTATATAACTTCTTGAGAACTTTCTCATCTGCTCCCCATGTTGTACCAGCAAGCTTTTTCATGATTGCCATTCTTTGCCTTGCTCTTGTTCGATTTTTCTCAACCTGTGTCTTCCATGTCAGGCGACGATCAAAGGTGACTCCTAGATAGTTTGGATTTTCTTCATGGCGCAATATTTTTCCATTCAATACCAGCTTAGGTTGCTGAGTTTTAGTTGAGAGGGAGAACACTGTGCATGTTGTTTTCTCCTCACTTATCTTCACTAGCCATGATTTTGACCAGTCCTCTAGCGCTAATAGGGCTTGCTGTATTCTGCTGTTAGCTGTACTAATATATTCTTCAGATGTCCATATGGCTAGGTCATCTGCAAAGGATGATGTGTGTACTCTGGCTGGAAAATTGTCCGTGATGTCGTTTATATATGCTAGGAATAATGTTGGTGAAAGAACTCCTCCTTGGGGGACACCTTGCTCCAACAGCATCATTTTGCTGGTTTGTCCTTGTACTTTTGTCCTGGCAGTTCTGTTCTCAAGGTAGTGGCTGATCCATTTGTACATTTTCCCGCAAACATGCATTTTTTGCAGTTTTACTTTCAGTCCTTCCTTCCATACTTTATCAAATGCTTTTTCTAAATCTATCCAGACTGCTAGTGTGTGCTTTTTCTCTTGGAAGGCATCCTCTATTTCCTGAGCTATATAGGTTATTTGATCTTCAGTAGATCTGTACTTTCTGAATCCTGCTTGGTGAGGTGTTAAGAGTTGGTTTTCTTCCAGATGCCATGTTAGCCTGCCATTGATAATGCGTTCCATTAATTTTCCTACACAGCTAAGAAGACTGATAGGTCGATAGCCATTTGGTTCTTCCAGGTCTTTTCCTTTCTTTGGGACTGGTATTAGTATAGCTTCCTTCCATGCCTGTGGGACTATTCCCCTCTTCCAGCTGTAATTTAGGACTGCTAGTAGTTTCTTTTTTGCCTTAGTGCCTAGTCCTATTAGCATTTCATTTGTGATTCCATCCTTTCCTGGTGATGTCTTCTTTTTTAGGGTATTCATTGCCTGTTCCATTTCTTCCATTGTTAGATTTGCCATCATATATTCTGCTGCTGTCTCTGTATATGTATGATGCATCTGTTTATCTTTGATTGCTTTCTTCTGTTCGGCTGTAATATCAATGTGGTTTGCACTGGCATAGTGTTCCATTAGTGCATTTGCAGCCTTTTTTCCTGTAAGCAAGGAATTTCCTTGTTTAATTGTTATTTGTTTGTTTCTAGGTCCTTCATTGTTCATGGCTTTCACTAGTTTCCATAGTTTGTTTCCATCCCTGTCAAAATTCAGGTTTTCTGTTTTTTTCCTCCAACAATCTCTTGTTGTTTGATTTACTGTTCTTTTATATTTTGCTGAGATGGCTTTGAGAGAGATGTTCGCTTCAGTTGTTTGTTCTCTCTCTGCGGTCTTCCTAGCATCTTCAACTTTGTCCTCCAAAAATTGTAGTTCTTCAGTCCAGTATGGTTTGTAATTTTTCCTTGCTCCTCTTGGAATAGACTCAGTGGCTGCCTGTATTATTGCTCTGTTTAGACTTTCCACCATTTGCTTCATGTTGCCATATCGTGTATTTACGTTTTCACAATATTTGTCTGTTAGTATGGCAAATCTGTCCCAATCTGCTCGTTTGTAATTCCAACGGGGCAAAGGCTTTTGCTCCTGTGGAACATACTCCATATTTATTACAAGCTTGATTGGTCTGTGGTCACTACCTGCTAATTGGTCCAGCACATGGCGATCGATTTTGTGGAGGATGTCTCCTGTGCAGAAAGCTAAGTCTGGAGTAGAAGTGGTAATCCATCTTCTGGAGTAGAAGCTCGGTGTGTCATCCGCTTTGTTAAGTAGATGGAGATTTGAGTCTATTTCCCAGTCCTCCACTTCATCTCCTCTTTTGTCAGTATCTGGGTATCCCCATATTTCTGAACGGCTATTAAAGTCTCCGACAACAATGCAATTTGTGTCAGTTATTTCCATGTTTGAGAGTGTAAGATCCTTATCTGCCGGGCTATATAGATTGTAAATTCTTATTTTCACGTCCTTTATCATTATATCAACACCTATAATTTCCGTTTGGTTGTCAGAGATCACAGATACTTCGCTGCAAGGTATTGTATTTCGTGTAAGTATTACAACTCCTCCTTTATGTCCTTCGCGGTCGAAACGTGTGGCCTGATATCCCTCGACTGAAAATGTGCGATTGGCGTTGAGGTGTGTCTCTTGAATGCATGCCACATCTATTCTATCTTTATGAAGACGCTGTGTTAGGGAGGCTTTCTTGTTATAAACTCCCTTTGCATTCCATTGTAGTATGTTGAGTGTCCGGGGTGTTTGGTCAATAGCTCTTAACCTACTCCTCTGTGCCTTGACTCCACAGCACAGGGGAAGGTGACCACCAGTAGTCATGGGTGGACCCCCTCGAGGCAGGGGGCCCGGCACTATCACCGCCTGATGGGACTTCACGGGATTAGCACCATATCGATTAACTTTCATCTTTGGCATCATGAAATGATAAAGTTACGTTGCACTTCTTTGTCAAGCCTGTGGCTCAGTACATCCGATTTCGACAAGCATTTGTTCGGGATGCTTTCCCTAGCCTTTGACTGTCCCCAGTCTACCTACAAGGCAGCAGGTTTGTGCGTCACTTCGTCTGGTCCCTCTACCTTGACCTGTCCGACATGGGTGACCCTACCAGTAGCTGTGCTACCGTCGGCATAGCTCTTGGGGTCATTGGAACGCTCAAGCCCCTCTACCTCGTCAAGGTGGACGCACGGCAGAGGGGGACTTGAATTCAGAGAACATGTGTTGCCTATGCAGCATGATCACTCTCTCGGCCTGAATGCAAGGAGGAATAGATGGTCAACCTCTCCCCTACTGAACAAGCGACGAGCCCAGACGCCGACCCTCGTCCGACTGTGCTCATAGCATCAGCGCAGTTCTCTATCAACTTCGCTAACGTGCCCACTATGTGCTTTATATCCCCCTTTAATCCTTGAGCAATCGGCGCAAGGCCCTCTTCTTCTTCTTTCGTGACTTATAAACACGCGAGCATGTTTGTTTATTTTATCAATCTACCTTTCACCTGTCTTTTCGATCAGATCGATAACAATTATAGCCTCTGATGTTTAAAGCTGTGTTTTCGTTGAGGTGAGTTTCTTGCAAGCAAAATACACATTTACTTCTACTTTCAGAATGTTTTCGAGCTCTATTGTTGTATTATTTTTGTTTTTAACTTTTATTTATTTTGTTGCTAATTGCTTCCAGTTTCAAGTGCATTATTTTGAATCTCCGTTTGGTGCGGCCAGAATATTCTCGTGTCCCTTGGCTGCACAGGACCTCCAGTATTTGTGGTTGGAGCCTTTCGAGACATAGGACCTGGTACTGCACATGCCCGAGAGTCAACTGCAGGGCAAGCACCATATTGCTCTACAGATATAGACGTATTGCCATTGTATGTGTGCTTGACATCCAGATTTCTATGGTGCACCTTCTGGCTCTTTGCCTCCGTCTTCATCGCTTGTTTTTGCTGATGTACACTGTGGTCTTAATCAAATGTAGATAGGTGTATAACTACACACCTATCTACACACTAGCTGACCCGGCCCGGATTCGCCCAGGCCCTGGCGGGGATCTATCTATCTATCTATCTATCTATCTATCTGTCTATCTATCTATCTATCTATCTATCTATCTATCTATCTATCTCTATCTATCTATCTATCTATCTATCTATCTATCTATCTATCTATCTATGTTCGGCCCGTTCCCGTTAAAAGTATAGATAGAATAGAAGAATAGATAGATTGATAGTAGAAAATATGATTGGAAGAGATCTATCTAAAGTAAACTTACCAAGATATCACGAACAGCCAATAAATGGTGGGCGGTGGGTTGACTGCAGAGTACTGCAAACGATATGCAACTAACTTTCTCTCACAAAAAAGAACTTTTTTTTTTTTACGAACGAAAATCTTTCGCAGGCCTGTCCTACATTATGCTCTTCTTCTCTATTTCCTCTCATTCATTCTTTCACTCAACATCTCTTTTGAAGCAATTCATAAATTAGCACTTTCCCTCGACACCGCAAGGTACAAGAGGAACAAGCTGAGATGAGATGAGATTATAACAAGAAACATCCTGCTCAGAATCGCCAAGGTCATACTTCCGTCAGTTTTCTGTGTGCTCAACTTGATGGGTGTAGGGAAACCTGGGGGATTTCCCATTGAATGATGGACATTTTGGTTTGGGGTCAAAATCGTTAACTCAACTCTCATCTACTGTTACCGTGATCTTCAAATGTTTCCTGGCTGGCACGTTTTGAGAAACTGTTGATAACAATTTACTCTTGGCTGTTTCTTTTCATGCGTCAGTCACAGGCGTAGAACCCAGCAGGCACACAGTTTTCTCATGTTCCACCGGTTGTGTAAAATTCTACTAGGGTAAGTTAATAAGTAAGTCACAAATGGCTGTAGAAAAATAACTAAATATGATAACAACTTGAAACCAGTTTGTTTATAAATACATTGTCCATTTATTTCTCAACATAATTTCCACCACCATTTATGTTTATTGACTCGCCCTCGTACGTTTTCCACCCAGCTATGCACCGCTTTACAGGATAACATTTTTCAGCATAAACACTGTTAACCCACCTTGGCGGGAGATATTTCGCGAATGACGCCGAAGTTGAATGTTGCTTGCGTGCTTGCTTTAAAAACAAAAATTCCAAATTCGGCCTCGTTCAGCTTCTTTCAGCTGTGGGTATTGTTGAGGTCCGTGGATTTTGTGGGTTTATTCACCCTGATTCTTGTCTTGTGCGCTCTTACGAGTGAGTCCTATTTCGGACTGGTTATATAAGCGTTTGTGTCTGTGACGTCATCTGCGGAGTTGGTCGGCGAATTGTCATTTGTGCCCGTCTTCTCTGGTGGTTTATTTGTTTGGTGAAGGCTCTAGGAGCCTTGAATGTGAAGTTGAATGTGAAGTGAAAACGTGGTTTATAAAACAGAGCACGCAGTTCTATGCAGCCGGTTTGGGAGGGCTGAATTTTAAAAAAAAATGGCATAAGTGCATCAATGTTGGTGAAAATTATGTTGAGAAATAAAGGAACAATGTATGCATTAAAATAAACTTGTTTCAAGTTGTTATTATATTTAGTTATTTTTCTACAGCCACTTGTGACTTACTTATTAACTTACCCTCGTATTAACTAGTCTTTCACATTGTTCTGATGTACTAGCTATCTCTACAATTGTCATATTTTAAACCCTGGTCAATTATTTTCTCCACTCTTACTGCATTTCTGCTATTGCTGCCCGAAGACAGTGCCTAATATGTTTGATGATCAGCAATATTTCAGCGGCCACACTTGAACTGTCTAAGCAAGTTTTGTTTTAATTTTACTAGATCATGAATTCCCAACGATAGACAGAAGAAGTTATGGGAAAGGCGAAAATAAAAAAGTACATGTCGATTCTACAATGAAAGCTAAGCACACATTGTTCAGCCACAAATGCTTTAGATGCGCAGTCAATCAGCCAATCTGTGATAAACTAAATATAAAAACAGCAATTCAAATTGACATTACTGTCTATCCTAGAAGCAATAAACAGCTCGATGCATTTCCATGATTATACAGACCAAAATATAAATACATAGGTATATAGATGTTCATGTGCTTGATGTAATTCATGCCTATTCAGAATCTAATAATATTATAGTTTGTAGATATACTATAATTACTACGTCTAGTAGTTATAGTCGCGCTAATGGTAACGCCAATGGCGGAGGTAGTTGTACTACTGCTTCTGTGGGTGTATTCGTGTTCTTATTATCATTACTACTAATGCTACTATTATATTACATCAAAATAACATCAATTAAAAGTGATCACTTTCTCACCCTTCCGTCACCGACCCCTCACAAGCAGTATAAGAATAAACATCCCTAGTGCTGTGGGGCTTTCATTGTCTAATATGTAGCGACATCTAGTGTTAATGTGCTTCTTCCTTTAAATGCCACATGTTAGCTCAAATTTAAAAAAAAAATGTTTTAATTTGTTGTGCAAAATCTTCACATTTGAACACAAGTTTTCTAATGCTATCTACTAATTTTATTCATGACAAAATTGTATTTTCTTGTGCCCACTACAATTTATATTATACTAGCTGACCCGGCCCGGCTTCGCCCAGTTCCTGGCGGGGATCTATCTATCTATCTATCTATCTATCTATCTATCTATCTATCTATCTATCTATCTATCTATCTATCTATCTATCTATCTATCTATCTATCTATCTATCATCTATCTATCTATCTACCTACCTACCTACCTATCTATCTATCTACCTACCTATCTATCTATCTATCTATCTACCTACCTACCTATCTATCTATCTATCTATCTATCTATCTACCTATCTATCTATCTATCTATCTATCTATCTACCTATCTATCTATCTATCTATATATCTATCTACCTATCTATCTATCTACCTATCTATCTATCTACCTATCTATCTATCTATCTATATATCTATCTATCTATCTATCTATCTATCTATCTATATATCTATCTATCTATCTACCTATCTATCTATCTATCTATCTATATATCTATCTATCTATCTACCTATCTATCTATCTATCTATCTATCTATCTATCTACCTACCTATCTATCTATCTATCTATCTACCTATCTATCTATCTATCTATCTATCTACCTATCTATCTACCTATCTATCTATCTACCTATCTATCTATCTATCTATCTATCTATCTATCTATCTATCTATCTATCTATCTACCTATCTATCTATCTATCTATCTATCTATCTATCTACCTATCTATCTACCTATCTATCTATCTACCTATCTATCTATCTATCTATCTATCTATCTATCTATCTATCTATCTATCTATCTATCTACCTATCTATCTATCTACCTATCTATCTATCTATCTATCTATCTATCTATCTATCTACCTATCTATCTATCTACCTATCTATCTATATATCTATCTATCTATATATTTGTCTGTCTGTCTGTCTGTCCCGGCCTGGCTTCGCCCAGTCCCTGGTGGGGAGCATCTCATTTAATTCATATAAGTAGTCATATAAGTTCTCGTTCCCGTTCCCGATTATCTATCTGTCTGTCTGTCTGTCTGTCTGTCTGTCTGTCTGACCCGGCCCGGCTTCGCCCAGCACCTGGTGGGGAGCATCTCATTTAATTCATATAAGCTACTGTTCCCGACTATCTGTCTGTCTGTCTGTCTGTCTGTCTGTCTGTCTGTCTGTCTGACCCAGTCCGGCTTCGCCCAGCCCCTGGCAGGGAGCGTCTCATTAAATTCATATTAAAAAAAAAAAAACCTTGCAAAAGAATGTCCTTCCACACACCATGTGTTCTCTTTCACACCGCATACAATGTCCTTTTAAAATTTTAACTGGCGTGCTGCGTGTACGGTATTTGTGTAGGTCTGTTTAACAGGGCGTTCAAACATCAAATGACATATTTACATAGTATGGCTAGTAGTATGCATAAAGTATGGAGGAAAAAAAATGTCCTTCCACACACCATGTGTTCTATTTCACACCCACAACATTGAATGAAAAACCCGATGTTGACCGCACGTGCAAGTGCGAATTGTGTTTGAAAGTTTTTTAAAACAAAAACAAAATAAAGCATATACACATGTGCCAATTATGTACTGACCTTTTACCGGCCAAGCGAACGGGAAAAACAAATCCTGCGGTTAATTCAAACGTTTCTCTCCCAAATTAGTACAGAAATAAAATTCTAACGTATCTAAAATAGATCCATTATTTTTAATGGAAACTGTTTTTAATCACTTACATGACTGTAGATAACTTCTTTAAACATAAAAAGATGAGTTAGAAAATTTTCACTATTTAAATAGATGCATTATTTTTATAAAAACTTTGAAAATGCGTAAAGATGTTATCATTATATATTATAACGCATATGCCTGTAGATAACTGTAGTGATTTTAGAAATATGCAACAATTATTTTAATTGTAATTATATAGCAATTATATTAAAAGTTATGCCCCTTGAAATAACTTTTCTTAAGTTAAGTCCCCTCATTATATATAAATTATAATGTAATAACGAAATTTAATTTTATTACGTAAATAGCTGTTTGTAAACTAACAAACTATGACAGTTGGTTGCAAGGGACTGATAAGAACACGTGTAGAAAATTTCATCTCAATCGGATGGACCGTTCGCGAACGCAGAAATAACATACATACAGAGATACAGACAGACATCCATTGTATTTTATAGATATAGATTATGTCCTCTAACTCTTATTGGTCCCTCTTGGCATTCGACTTTGATAATTTCTTATAATATCAACATGGTCGATTGGATAATGACGCGCGTTCATAAGCAGCCAGTGTGCTGGTGCCGAGATGAGGGGTTCAACCCCTACACCTGACAGTTGACGTCTCGCCCTTGACTTGGGGACGTAAATAACAAGTACCTCTGAAGTTGGATTGGGTTCGCCTGAAGGCGAGGGACACTGGTAAAAGGGAAAGTTCATCCGCACGCAAAATTCAGTTCAGTGCTACTAGACGTTGTGTGCATGGACTATGCTTGAGTTCAAAGCGATCGCAAGAAAAAAAAATTAAATTAAAAAAAAAAATTTCTAGATCTGAACATCGATAAAACTGGCTCATAAGCAGTATTATTCATTCATTCAGTAGCATGTCCTTTGCAGAACCTCGCTCCCATAACAAGATAACAACCGTCCGGAAAACCTCTCGATCACAAGCAAGATGTCCCACGTCTGATACACCCATCTGGAGATCATCCGCCACATCCTGCACCCATCTTCTCTTTTGGCCTTCCTCGTCTTCTATTCCCTGGCATATACTCCTCCTTTATTGTTCTCTCCAAACTTTTGTGACGTTTCAAGTGACCAAAATATATCAATTTTCTTTGTTTTAGCGTCTTTAATAGCCAGCCTTCTTCAATGTTCACTTCTTGAAGTATGAATACATTTGTTCTTTTCTGTATCCAAGATATTCTTAGAACTCGTCTATAACATTTATATTCAAAGATATGTATGCGCTGTTCAGCTTGTTTAGCAGTATAATATCTAAGAAAGTGAATTACTTTGACCATATTAAATGTCATAGGTGCTTGGAAAGAACGGTGATGGGATACATGGTTTCTGGTAGAAGTGGCAGCGATGGACCAGCACGAAGATGAACACAGGCCATTGAAGGCACCTATGGCGTGCATTAGACGAGATATCGTGAGGCTTGTCGACGCGCCGTGGTGAGAGCGACGTTCTGCAAAGGACCTGATACATGATGATGACATTCGAATGGAGTCTCCGCAGAAGTCGTGTGTGTCGGCCGAAAGGTGCAAATATCGCAGCTCTGCTGTAAACAGGCACAACGCAATTACGTCCAAAAATTATTCCGGATGAACGCGGAAGTAGAAGAAGAAGAATTGAGTCTAGAAAATTAAATATCTAAAAACCCGAGGAGGAAACATCATTAACCAAGGCCTAACCCAATCTGTCACGACAGCACTGTGCGGAATGATGACCTGGTTACATCTTAATAAGGCCCTGGGCGGATGTGAAGTTACATATGTGTCACAATCTGATATTTAGCCAGGGAATTTCCTTATTTGCGTGTGACAATTTAGTATGTTACATAATAAATAAAATGTATTTCCCGGAGTAAGGTGTTGTTTGCTTATTCTGTTATCAACTTTAACATTTTTACATATGAGGAGAACTTTTAAATTCATTCATTCATTATGTACTGCTCACATACATCTAGAAAGTAACAGTATTCCGCATTTTGAAAACCGGCAAACCATCACTACCATTTGTACAACAACAGGCAATTAACAATGCTATAGCAGTCCTCATTGTAACTGCATTACATTGGTCAGCATGTGAACAGACCCCACAGTTGCTGATTATAGAACAAAAGATATTCAAAGTTTGATATTTTTTTGATTGTAATATCTACATGGACGGAGTATCCAAAGATGCAAGCCTTGACAGAACAGATTCAGAAAATTTAGAACTCTTTACTCCAGATGACACAATCGATCCACATGAAATAAATGAACTTCTATTTGCAGACGATCAGTGCCTGTTTTACAGCGATGAGGGCAGACTACAAGATCATATTAACAATCTGAGTTCAACATGCAGCAGATACAATATGAGTATAAATACAGCCAAAACCGAAGTAATGCAAGTTAGCAGATCGCCTCGCCTGGTCCCCTAAGTATGCATATAAATAGCACATCTCTGAAACAAGTTAAAGAATTCAAATATCTTGGAAGTAGGATCACAGAAGATGGCAGATTGGACAGAGAAATTGAAATCAGATGTCAAAAAGCTAGTGCACTTACATATCAACTATCACCCTTACTGAAACATCCAAATATACCCATGTCCGCAAAGCGACAGATAATAAACAGCATATTCACACCAACCCTATGCTACCAATCTCAAACTTGGACTGTATTCAAATCAAACATTCGCAAAATCAACACTTACGAGTTGAGATGCTGAGGAGAGCTTCCAACTTAACAATCCGAGACCGAGTAAGAAATGCTGTTATCAGACAGACAGTGGGATCAACACCTTGTGCCACATTTATTGAAAGACAGAAGATCAAGTGGTTTGGCCATGTCGCTAGAATACAACACCATCAACTACCATCACTGGCCTTACATCAAAGATCATCTGCGACGAGACCAAGAGGACATCCAAGAAGAAAATCGATATACGACATCAAAGACATTGTACAGCCACACGGAATGACACTATCCAGTGCCGCCCATTGGGAGCTGGAACGCAAATTAGTCCTCCCCACGGCGCTTGACGGCAGAAGTGGAAGATGATGATGATGATGATGATGATGATGATGATGATGATGATGATGATGATGATGATGATGATGATGATGATGATGATGAATCTTTGGTTGGCATGTAGTTTTGTTTGCCGACGTTATTTTTGTTTTAAGTTCTGGAAAAGATTTTGATTTTGACTATTTCTCTTGACATACAAGATCAACTCTTTCAATTAGAAACAAATGAAAACTGTCTCTGATCTCATCATTCTTGACATTTCTCATTACTTTCTCTGATTACATGCCGAAGATATGGTAAGATAATGCAAATACTACTCTTTGCACCTCAAACCAATTTGATGTTTCACCGGCTGCTCCCAGCTGCATGTTGTTCATGATATAATTATTCAGTTAAGTAGGTCAAATAAGCTGGACACTCCATATCACTCATGATGTTCTACAATGTCTGATCATGAACGCAGCTGAAGGACTACGAAGCAAGTATGAATATCTACGCTGTACTTTCTCCATATCTTGAAGATGGTTCTCATGTTGAAAATATGGTCCCTCGTTTCTCTGCCCTGTCTGAAACCTTTCATAATTTATTTGGAATCCTCTTCATAATAATTTGCAGGAGGATTGTGTTAGCATGACGTATTAATCATGGCTCGCCATAGGGGATGGACTCCCTATGGTCAGATTGTTTTCCTAAACCTGCGACTGGCATAGCAAGCCGACAGGGGATCTTCATACTGCTCGTAGAAAAACTAAGATGTATAAACGGACTGACCCAAATGGATATAGACCCGACAATATTATTGTACTACGAGATAGATCAGCGATTCAAAAAATAGGCACAATGAAGTCTGCGGTTTTAATAGTAAAAAAGAAGAACTTATAGAAACAATGGAAGAAAGGAAAATTGGACTGATGAGAACAGCGGACACCAGAATAAAGGGGGAAGGATGCAAGGAGATCCACCACAGTTACACGTTTGCCTACTCTGGAGTGGAACAGCAAGAAAGGGCAAGACACGACGTGTGAATAGTCATTGAACCACGGCTAGCAAGAGGAATACTAGAAATAAAATATATATTAGAAAGAATCATAACAGTGAAAACACAAGATCAAACAATTACAACATATGTACAAATATACGCACCATGTAATACAAACAAAAATGAGCAAGAATGTGAGGAATCTTATGTAGGCACCCATGAGAGCTGAATATTGAAGAAGGTTGACTATTAAAGACGATAAAACAAACTAAAAAAAAAAAATGATATATTTTGGTCACTTGAAACGTCATGAAAGTTTGGAGAGAACAATAATGGAGGGGTTTATGCCTGGGAAGAGGAAAGCCAAAGAGAAGATGGAAGCAGGATGATCTTCAGATGGGTGTATCGGACGCGGGACATCTTGTTTGTGATCGAGAAGTTTTCCGGAGGGTTGTTATGTGAGCGAGGTTCTGCAAAGGGTATGCTACTGAATGCTTGCTGCTTGCTTGTGTTCGCTGGCTGTGAACTCCAGCGTGAAGTCCTGTATGTCGGATGAAGACATCCTGTTGTCCAACATCAGTGTTATGTCATACCGGACCTGAGGTTTGCGTGAGTATCCGTTGTCCCATGTCTGGCTTATTGGTGTGCAGACTGGTGGTTTCTCGCCGTGCAGGTAGATAATCTTCGACTTTGAAAGAATCAGTGATCCTATTACGTTAGCCAGGACCCCGAAGGGACCTGTTGCCCAGGATGCACGATTAGGACGTGTTAGTAGGTTTTGGCCCATACAGAACCTGGCCCTGGTGCCTTTGAAACACCTCTAAGTCCCTTGCTACTGAAAGAAATGAATGAGTATTAAGTATTAATATCTACATTGTCTTCGGGTGGCAGGATAGGGGTATTCCCTATCAAAGGAGAGGTAAGGTGCCTCCTTCCCTCCGCTAGCCTACGGGACACCCTTGGGCAAGGTGGAGTACCCGTTTAGCCCCCCCCCCCCCCGATCAGGGTTACGTGAAGCCATGGGTGCAGGTGGTGGATGAAGTTGAAGAGCAGCCGACAGATAGTTGTAGGCTATGGTCTCCAGCTCCACGACGGTAGGCAGAGGATCTCTTTTTTGGGAGACAATGGCTACGGTCATCGACCAGTATGGTCACTGCTAGGAAAGAAAGCAATGGCAAACTACCTTTTTTACAGATGCCAAGAATATCATGTACTGCATGCAGTCTTATCGATAATCAGAGAAACGGCGTAAATGGGTGCTCCATAGGAGCAGCCTCGCCCGGTAGCAGTAGTCATGTGCACCAGGCCATCATCAAGCGACTGGGTGCAAAAGAATATCAACATTGAAAGTAGGAACTTGGAATGTAAGAACTATGAGTGGGGATGGACAATTTGATAACATTAAGACTGAAATGAGAAGATTAAATATTAACCTGTTAGGTGTATGTGAGACCAGATGGACAGGAATGGGCATTATGACATCTGGGGAATATAGAATAATCTATTCTGGTGGAGAGAAACAACAGCGAGGAGTAGCAATTATAATGGATACAGAGAAAGCAAAATCGATCACAGGATATTGGACTGTATCAGACAAAGTGTTACTGGTGAAGTTGAGTGGAAGACCTTTGGATGTCAACGCCATACAAGTTTATGAACCAACAGCAGGTAGTAGTGATGACAGCATTGATGAATTTTATAATGATTTAGAGAAAGCCTTTAAGAAATGCAAGAATTCTGAAGTAAATATCATAATGGGTGACTTGAATGCCAAAGTTGGAAATCAACAGGACGGATGCATAGAAGGCAAGTATGGACTATGGAAACAGATTGAAAGAGGTTGCAGACTAGTACAGTGGGCAAAAGAGCAAGATTTGATTATTGGAAACACCTGGTGTCAACAGCACCCAAGGAGATTATGGACATGGAGGAGTCCTGATCATAAGGTCAGAAATCAGATTGATTACATCCTCATCAACAGAAGATTTCGAAATGCCTTAAAAGTCGCAAAAACTATACCAAGCGCGGACTGCTACAGCGACCATAGATTAATCTTAAGAAATTTACGTATAAAATTAAAGAAAGTCAAATATTCACCAAGAAAGACAAAATTTGATCTACAAGCACTGAAGAGTGAAGAAATAAAAGATAAATTCAACGTAGAGGTAAAGAACAGATTCGATGCATTGTCCGATATGGAAATATTATTTCAAGACGTCAGTGACCAATGAGAAATTTTAAAGAAATCAGTCAACCAAGCTGCAGAAACAACCACCCCAAAAATAAAGATAATAGGACGCAAGAAATGGATGACGGAAGACATTTTAAAACTCAAGGAAGTAAGAAGAAATAACAAAAATAACAAGGAAATATTTGAAGAGATTCACAGGAAAATTAGGAAGCTATGCAAAGAGGCTAAAGAAACATTGCTTGAGGAAAATTGCAAGGAAATTGAACATCAACACAAGACCCGGAATACCAAATTAATGCACAAAAGAATTAATGACATCACTAACAAAAGAACACACACATCAACGGGTTGCCTAAAAACCAAAGATGGCAAAATCATAATAGAAAAAGATCAGATTTTACATGCGTGGTCAGATTATGTGAAAGACCTTTATGATGATAGAAGAAAAGAACAATATAATCATCGGAATAATAATGAAGGACCAGCAATTTTGAAGACAGAAGTTCAGAATGCTCTTAACCATATGAAAACTGGCAAGACGCCGGGTACAGATAACATCACAGTAGAAATGATCAATCTTAGAAGAATATGGAATTGACCAAGTCACCAGGCTGCTGAACGCAATATACGATACTGGGGATATACCTCCTGAATTATGCAATCCTATATTTATTGCAATCCCGAAGAAATCAGGAGCCATGGAACATAGAACAATTAGTATAATGAGCCACATCACGAAGGTTCTGCTAAGAATTATCATGCAAAGAGTTAGAAAGAAAATACAACCCGAAATAGGAGAAGAACAATTTGGGTTTGTAGAAGGCAAGGGCACAGTAAATGCTGTGTATATACTGAGAACAGTAATTGAGCGTTCTATAGAAGTAAACAAAGATCTGTGTCTTTGCTTTATTGACCACACAAAGGCTTTCGATAAAGTGAGACATGTCAACATAATAAGGATGCTTGAAGATCTAATTGATGGAAAAGACCTTAGACTTGTAAAAAACATATATTGGAAACAACAATCTGCCATCAGAATTGATAACGAAGTTGGTCAATATCAGCCTATTAAAAGAGGTGTGAGACAGGGATGTGTAATGCCTCCAGATCTTTTCTCCCTGTAAAGTGAAAATATATTTAGAAATATAGAAGATATGGAAGGAATCAACATTAGGGGACGATACATCAATAACATTAGATATGCAGATGATACAGTCTTGATTGCAGACAATGAACAGGACCTGCAAAATTTAGTAGATGCGGTTGTTGTACACAGTGAACAACTAGGGTTAGAACTGAAAATTAAGAAGACACAGATTATGGTCGTCACTGGGAAGAAGGAAATACCACAATGTGATATACGAGTAGATGGACATATTCTTAAACAAGGGAATCGATACTGTTATCTCGGAACAGTCATAACATCTGATGGGAGATGCCTTGAAGAGATTAGAACAATAATTGCCATTGCGAAGGTAGCCTTTTACAAGATGAAAAACATACTGACCAACAAAAATATATCAATTGAAACGAGAAAAAGAGTGTTGAGACGCTACATAGAACCCATACTTTTGTATGGATGTGAAGTGTGGACAATAAGCAGTCAAGCTGAAAAACAGCTTATGGTTGTGGAAATGTGGTTTCTGAGGAAAATGCAAAGAATACCATGGACAGATAGAAAAACCAACGAACAAGTCCTTCAAGAAACAAATGAAGATCGTAAACTGATTAGAGTCATTTAGACGTAGATAGACAAAAATTTTTGGGCATGTTATGGGAACAAATGAATTGGAGAACTTGGTGACAACTGGCAAGATCGAAGGGAAGAGACCAAGGGGAAGGCCTAGAAGCAAATACCTGGATGGCTTGGCCACTTGGCATGGTCGAGACAGGAACACAGAGCTGATCCACGACTCTGGTGATCGAGTGAGATGGCAGAACATGACCGCCCACGCTTACCGGCATGGCACATGATGGATGGATGTCTTCGTACCTATAGCTAGTAAACACAACAGACATTTGAATAGTAGACCTTCTATTGGCACAACTTGTATACTTTTATTCGTTAGAGGTTGTTATTAGTTGATACTGTTTACTTAATCTTCTACATATTAAAAAAACAGTGTTAGAAAAAGTGACACACACACGCAGGCACGCACGCACACGCGCGCACATACACACACGCATTGTTTTGTACCTAAGATGGTGCAGATGTAGTTTAATAATATAGCTTAAATAAGAAAATTAATTATCTCTTCACGCTAATAATATTGGCAACATCTGGAGACTCTGTGGCGAAGTGGTCACGCCGTCTGACTCGCGCTCCGAAGGTTGTGGGTTTGATTCCGGGTCGCGTCCTTCGGTTCACGAGTGCATACTTTTCGGAGACTCCCGGGGTCGTCGCTGGAGCTACGGAGTTCGTGCTTTGTGCGACGCTTTCGGCAGTTCGCTGCGGAAAGAGACTGAACCATATAGAATTAAAAAACCCGGTGCAATGAAATCGATACTGTCGACTTTTAAGAGACTTTTTTTAAAATAAAAATATTGGCAACAACAGTAATGTATGACTATTATACCATTACCCCTACCTTGATCAACCTCAAAGAGAAGTTATATTCGGGTCCATCCCTGGCTCAGATTAATAATCCTGTGACTGAATCAGCCACACATAAATAGTTAAAATAGCGACTGGCCACGGTTTCACCCACACGGGATATTATATTATTAATTTGAAGGTTATTGTTATCCAAAGAGGAATTGTATTTAAGATAGTATATCATATCCATATCATTATGTGTGGCCAGTTTCCTTGTGACAAAAATTGCTATACTATAAAGCCTCTGTAATAGGGTGTATTTTAAATGACTGCAGCATTTAAAAATATTGCCGGTCCAAGCTTTGTATTTACCTATTATGTTGCATGAACTTTGGAGAGGGTGAATACAAAACTTAAACCGGCAATAGTTTCAAACACTGCACAGTCATTAAAAATACACCCTATAAAAGTATAAATACATATATTATAATATAACAACACTTCAATCTGTATATTTGAAGTGCTTTTTGAAAGAAATTCTTCTTCACCATCAGACGTGAATACGAATTAATCCAAAGAAAGTAGCAGCAGCAGTCAACTTGTTTTAAGAAATGATTTTTATAGGAGCAACATTTCATGTTGTTATAGTTATCCACCCTTGTTTGTTTGTAAACATTTTGATAAGCTATTTCCCCGATGATCGTGTACGTGCTAATAGAGATCCTTTGTCATTATGTAAATAACAACTTATATATCTATTGGTTATATACATATATTCTTATGTTTTGATTCAGTATAATTTATCACTGATATTTAATAAGGATATTGCAGTAGTAATTAAAATCTGCAGGTTAGTTCGTTTTTCCAGTGTAGTCCGTAATTTGAATGTTGACATGTTATGGAGTTAAAACGGGGAGCCAATCGAATCGCAAGGCGACGATAGGATGTCAGCCATTGCAACGGTTGTAGTAGGCGAAGGGGTAAGCCAGTGTTGTGGAATCGACTGTCATCCTTCGCTGTAGTTGTGTCGAAATTGAAAAAGAATTGGTGATTCTTTGAGAAAATACTGTTTATTAATCGAATTTGTGTTTATTTTTTATAGTATTGCTTCTTGAACTCAGGACTGACCGAAGAAATTTAACAATTCTGAATTGTGATAATGGCTTGTGGGGCAACTCTGAAACGGACTCTTGAATTCGATCCTCTACATAGCCCTTCTCAGGCAATACCACCTATTAAAAGGCGGAGATGTATGCCACTGACGATGTCTCAGGCTCCCCCGCCAACAAAATTACACCATTTGTCGCCTTCTCCATTTGCTGAAGTAACACCCCAAATGACAAAAGGTATGTATCATAATTCATATGTTTTTGTTTGTGTTAGATTTGAGGATTTGTTATTTCTTGATGTGTAATTCACTAATTGTAGAAAGATTAGTTTAGTCAATGGATCATCGTCACGGCACACGGGTGTAACCCATAAGTGCTCCACTCTTCTCCTAACTCAAACCTGAGTTTGGAGTACTCAGCTCAGTGCACGAACTCCGTAGCACGGCGAGGATCCTGAAATACTTTGGGTAGATTTTTAACTCGAAATTTTGCCCGGGCAGCGCCGTTAGGCTACTCTTTTTCGATTTCTAACTGCCAAGGGATTTTTTACGTGCACAACAATCCACACGGGCGTCCAATCTCACTACCCAGAGACCAGGGGAAATTTATTACTAGAAGTCCACGTAAAAAAACTCCGGTCCACACCGGGGCTTGAACCCGGGACCTCCAGCACTCGAGGCGGACACCATACCTCGAGACCACGCAGCCCCCTACCACTATATCTAGTATCTACTTGTTTGCAATAATTACGGTTTGCATTTCTTACAAACCAGCCGTTTACGTTGATTTAAAGTTGAAACTATGGACTAAGTTCAAGTTGTTTGGAATATTAATATTAATATTTTAATATATATTTCATTTCTAGAAAACAGCCATGTTGTACTATAACTTGTAGGTGGTTTGATGTTTTTCTAATTGGGTATTTAGTAATGAGACCACAGATAGATAGGTCTTGAAAAACCAAATCCAACGGTACATCAGTGATGCCTGTATGTCAGTTCTCAGCAAAGATATATTCATTAATTATGTGTGTTGTGATATTGAACAAAGAAATATCCAAGAATCAGCTCACTGAGCAGGTTTGCTTTGTGTCCCAGTCAAAGTGACACATGAAATGATCAAAATTTGCCTTCTTACTATACAATTATAACTTTTTTGTTTTTAAATGAACATCTTAGCAACCATAGATCATTGGAATAGGGTGGCAAAATATATTTTTAGATATGATGTGTCGCAGCCTAATTAATAACAATTAAAAATGGCTGCTAATTAAACACTAATTCATTTATTACCCTGTTAATTTTAGCTTAAAAACCTGGCCGGATGTATATTTTAGCAGGTTCATTGTCCACCGCAGCCCGATCTGACACCAGAAACCGCCCCTGGGCAGAAGGATCTGTTGGGTCCCCCAAAATGGCTATGTAAAGATCATTCGTCGCCAACTGTCTTCCACATGTGGTAGAAAAAAATATTTCTGTGGGTATGTTGTTTCCTCTTTGTGGATGGAAACCCAAAATGGCGACAGCATGGCTATCGATCGGACTAGGCTGCATATACTTTTCATGCTCAAAATGTGCAATTTGAACTACTAAAGTTAAAGAGTATACAAGTTTAAAGATTGTTAATAATTTATTCGTATACTTTAGTTTTACTATTTTTTTATCATTTAACATGACGGAACATATTTTTTAAATCGGTTTTCATGTCCGTCTATAACCCATTTGAGACAATCTGAATCTCGCACGGACTGGCAGTACAATTTATTATTTTAGAATTAACTGTAAATGAGAAAATACTGTTAGATGAGTTTTTTTTAAATATCTGCAGCATTTGTCTTGTAGTTTTGCATATTGTCAATGGAAGTGTCTGTTGCAGACATTTGATTTGGGACACAAAGGAAAGCTGCGCAGAGAGCGAAATCAGAGAATTTTTTTTTCAAGATCCCGACACTCAAATGTAAATATCTCTGCTTAGAATTGACATACAGGCATCATCAAGGCACTGTTGGGTTTGTCTTTTCAAGGCCTATCTATCTGCGGTGGACTCGTTAGTAAATACCTAATTTAAAAATCATCAGAATACCTATTTATTATGTGGAATGATGGACCCAAGTTATTTGCTTTTTTCGATAGGATATACCTTGAACTAATTAGTAGTTAAAAATAGCCACCAATTAATTATTATTCATTAATTACTAATTATAGATGACTTGAGCACTTAGGTCTTGCCACCCTGATTGTAATGGTAATGGTTGCTAAGATGTTTGTTTAAAAACAAAAACTTTATAGTAACATGAAGCTAATTAAGTGGACTCATGAGTACTGTTTCTTTGCTCAAGATCCCAATACTTAATATCTTCGCTTAGAATTGACAATCATGCTTCATTGAGGCCCTGTTGGATTTGGTTTTTCAAAGCCTATGCAGTTGTGATTGTACTCATTAGTAAATACCCAATTTAAAAATAATGATCAAAGTAATACATTAACATTAAAAAATTTAGTCTTAAATATATCAGGCAGGATGTCGCTGTGAAAATTCATTTTCTGAGTATGGTGAGGTCCATGTAGAGAAGTCTCCAATGGATCCTTCTGCGCAGGCGTGCAATACTAGTTCCGGTTTCGATCTAATTGCTTTAGAAAATAGACCACCTACATGTACCATTGTGCCTAAGTGAAGTGCAATTAGAACACTAGAAGGTGTATCAGTATTGGATATGTTCATAGTCAATACAGGAGTGAGAAAGCTATGTTTGCGCATACTCCTGCTATTTGATATCTACATGACAATATCCAAAGAAGTAAACTTGACAGAACCGATTAAGAACATTTCAAACTCTTTACTTTGGACGAAATAACAGATCCACCCACAATAAATAAGCGTTTTTTTTGCAGACACTAATAATGGAGAATACTAATCCACACACAAAAATCAGTCCAGTGCGCTAGTAGTAGTAGCACATGTATGGACTATGCTTGAGTTTAAAGTGAGCGACCAAAATATAATACACCAATGTTTGTTTTCTTAGCTGTGAACTTTCTTCAATATAAATCTATCCATCCATCATGTGCCATGCCGGTAAGCGTGGGCGGTCATGTACTGCCATCTCACTCGATCACCAGAGTCGTGGATCAGCTCCGTGTTCCTGTCTCGACCATAAATATAGATAAGATATCATGTACTGCAGTCTTATCAATAAATATAAATAAAATAGGTAAAACTGGGGAAGTCTAGACAATTAAAAAACATGCTCTGTAGGGTGAGTTGACAAAATGCAGTAATAAAGAAAACAGGGTGTAGTGGAGATAAGCCTTTGTAAGCAAGAAAACAACACAATGCACAGATCAAAATATCACCACAGCGATTACATCCTCATGTAGACCCATTTGCTTAACATTGCTCTCATCATAGCCCGCTGAAAAGTTTCTCGGTCACTTGCGATTTCTCCTGCCTTATACAACCTATTGCCCAAGGTGTCTGCAATATCTGTTGCTCTTCAGCCCCTGCCTCTTTTTCCAGGATCCATGCCTTCAGTCATTGTTCTTTCATGCCACTCTGATGTTTTCTTTGGCCAACATATTTCAGTTTCTGAGACATGTTAATTCAATTCAATTCAACTTTATTTTAAAAGGGTTACAAATTGGGCACGCAGGCCCGTCTTACATTCGGCCCTTCCAATCACTTATCTTTCATTCATCAATAGTGCATGATACATTCACATAGGAAAATACATTGTCAAATTAATGTTGTAAACATAATGCATATTACAATGTTATGAGACACATCCCTCACCCACCCACACATTCCCCTCCCACCCACATACACCCCCACCCACCAACTCACATCCCCATCCACCCACCCTCACCCAGCCATACACATCCCTCATCCACCCACACACCCACCCACCCATATCCACACACCTCCAACCACCCAGCCAAACACTCATCCCCCAACCACACATCCCAGCACACCCACCCACATACACATTCCCCACCCACCAACCCACACAACCCCCCACCCACACACATCCCTCATCCACATACATCCCCCACACATCTCCTCACCCACCCATAAAATGTAAAAGATATTGTTTATGAGACAGATTTCTTTGGTGTTTAGATCTTGTAGAATATCAGTATTTTTCCTCTTCTTTGTCTATGAAATTGTAAGAATGTTTCTGCAACATTTATGCTGAAAACCCCAAATTTTCTTCTTTATTTATGGTGAAATGGTCTTTGTCTCGCATCCATATGTTGAGACACATAAAAGATGCATGTTCTAAACAAATTTTAATTTAATGGTGACTACGCTAAGTATAATTTGTTTGGGGGCATGTACAGAAATTTGGATATCTAGGCGCATGGATAACACATGGACGATGCATCACTGAGAAAAAGAACAGAATAGAACAAGCAAAAACTTCATTTTATCAAATGAATAATATTTTATGCAATAAGTCCTTGTTCTTGAAAGTTATGAAAAGAATTCTAGTGTGTTATATAGAACCATTGTTAACAAACAGCTGCAAATCCTGGACAATTAGTAATCAGGCAACAAAAAATCCCCAGAAGCCTTGGATATATTGGTTTTTATAGAAGAATGCTGAAAATTAATTGGACAACCAAAATGAGCAATCTGGAGATGTTGAAGGAAGCTAAGTTGCAAAGACAACTTATCACAAACATCAGAAAGATGCAGTCATAGTATTTTGCCACATTATGAGAAGACAAAAACTGGAACATGTGACACCCAAAAAGATTTGTGGAAAGAGATAATGGAAGACAGTGTGAGAAAATTATTGAGTCTTGTGTCATGGCACGGAAGGGAGTCAACACATGAATTATGGAGAAGCATGATCTCCCAAACCAGCTGGCAATGCACTGGATGCTGATGATGATAGTAAGTAAGCAGAATATAATAAAAGATGTACTTAGCTCAGAGGACCCAAATACGAAACTAGATGAATTCTGACCAATTGGTTACATATCAGACAGGTAGAATAATTGCCATCTTAAAGGGAGTGGGAAAGGTCCAGTTAACATTGTGGGAAATTGAGCAGTAAGGAATGAGTGGTAGTAAACAAGGAGAGCAGGCAGAGAAGTAGAAATTATGAAGATTAGATGATAGAGCATGAATCTAGTTCAGCAGTGTATGTATCCACAATGTGACTTTCTAACAGTGTCGATGGGTCTTTGTCAATATTGATAGATAATGATGTGCAAATATAAACAAACATCATAATTGTAAAAATAGAGGTAGTAAGGATGGTTATTATACAACTTATCTTCCAATTAAATAGTACATTATCCCTATCGAACTTGCCATCAAAATAGCAAAAATGGTAGGTTTACTGTGATTTTTGATTGTTGATAATCTGCCCCTGATCCACTTAATATGAGATGGCTCAGCAAGGATAATTGTTATGCTGTGTTATACTGAGATGTACATCATGGCTGAGTATAACTACATCTACATCATAGAAATCATAAATGCACATGTAATAGAGACACGGTTGATATAGTGTGTGTGGGTTCATAACTTCTCATTGCTGTTTATCTCTCAAAGCAGTAAGAAGAAATATGTAGCATATATAAAGAAGTGATGTAGTCATGCTGCTCTTTTGCTGGAGAATCTGTATGGATAGAAGAAATAGTGATATCCATGTATATTTTAAGTATATAATCCATTTTAGCTTTGCATCACTATGGTGAATCAAGATACCAAAATTTACATCTTACATTGTGGGTCATCCAAAATAACTAAGGAAGAGAAAGGGTGGAAGAGAACTATAATAGGAGAAGAGAAACAACTGGTGGAATGGTGAGAAGCGAAAGCTGGAAATAATGCCTGTGGTTATAGTTGTTCTGAATGTTAAGGTCATGTGATAAGCATTCCTTCAAGAAGATAAGACGTCTTTGTGAAGAGCGTGATCAAATGGCTGTAACCTGATCAGACACCCCGGAGTGGTTAGTGCTGTTGAAGTGAGTAGAAATGAGTTTGTAAAAGCATGATTTGGCAATGCATTCTCTAAGCTGCCAGTATTATTTCCCTGGTGAAGTGGTCAAGCCGTCTGCTTCATGCTCCGAATGTTGTTGGTTCGATTCCAGGCCACGACTTGTCACTGGAGCTATGGAGTTTGTGCTTTGTGCAGCTCTTTTGGCAGAAGCCATATATGATAAAATCCGGTGGAATAAAGTCAGTCCTCTCGGATTTTAAGACTATTGTTTATTATTAATTAATATATTTCAATTTGTTTCAACAGAAGAGATTACTGCCAGAATTGGATCAGAGCTGAAAAGGATGCAGAAGAGGAGACAGCTTTATTATCCAACTTCTCACAGTCCACCACTATCTACTTGTTCTTCACTTGGCCGCCAGAGCCCACCAATATCTCTAGAAGCATTGACTTCAGCAACAGCTACTTCTAGAGATTTTCCATCCTTACCATCACATTCAGCTTCAGAGATTGCAACATCTAGACAAAAAGAAGTTCCTCTCTTTACATTCAGACAAGTTTCTATGATATGTGAGCGCTTGGTAAAAGAACACGAAGATAACCTCAGGGAAAACTATGATAAAGTACTTAATAACAAACTCTCGGGTAAGTTGTAATAAATTCTTATGTAGTAATTTTTTTTTTAATGTTGCATATCCCTTGCAGGACTTTGCAGTCAACACCAGCATTTTTCAGCTGCTGTTGATATACTAGGCAAGTTTTTACGTTCAGTAGTTTGCCATTGCCGGCTTTGTGGCTTAGAGGTTATGACTTTTCTCCGTAATCTCGTATACTCTCGCCGGTGACGTGATGACTGTGAGAATCAGCAGTGGTTCGAATCGCATCAGTAACTTACGGGGTATGTGAGCCGGCCGCTCAGAAAGCAATGGCAAACTACTGAGCGTAATCTTGCCAAGAAATCAATATACAGCTGAAAGATGCTGGTGTTGACAGCGATGTCCTGTAAAGGATATGCAAAAAAAAAAAGTTTGCCATTGCTTTCTGAACGACCGGCTCCCATACGAACACGTTATAACACAACGAGACACGGTCGGTATGTAGTAACAGGTTATGCCAAACACTTTATGCTTTTGCAATAGATGAGAATGCTCCATTGAAACCAATATATAATCTGTTGTCTTCGTGACATGAGACCTATCACAAGCACTATGAAATCGTGAGGATGAAAGCTTTTCAGCAGAACTATCCACTAGAAACCACAGAATACTGAGATGATGACTATAGATGTGGTAAAAGACTGTAAATTTGAGCTTTTCCTCGGCTTTGATACAGGGTATCTGAAGTGCAAGGGAAATATGGTTCAAAGGATTAAACTTATCTGTTAGATTTCATATAGTGGTGGCAGACATCAATTGTTCACTCTTGTGTATCTCCCAATTTCTGAAGCAAGTTATTTAAATTGGGGTCTTCAAAATGTTGTTTCTTTAATGGAAGGGAGCATAGTCTCAAATCATTCAGCAGACTTTATATCATAAAAGTTCATTTTTTTCTTTTTCGCTCGCTCACTTTGAATTCAAGCGTAGTCCATACACTATAGTAGTGATGGACTGAATTTTGCGTGTGGATTAGCTTTCCGTATTAATAGTGTCCCTCGCCATCAGGTGAACCCACTCCGACTTCAGAGGTACTTGTAATTTACATCCCCAAGTCAAGGACAACAGGTCAACATTTTAGTCCAGCTGTCCAGTGTAGCCCCATACCTCGGCATCAGCACGCCGGAATGTTTAAGAACGTGCGTTCTTATCTATTCAGCCATGTAGACCTGCAAAGTTCATTGTAATACTCTTGTATATTTTTGTGTTTGTCTGTTTATTTATTAATAAAGAGACATGGGCTTGTATCATTCAGCAGATTAAAAAAAATTGGAGACCTACCTTTTTTTTTAATTCTCTGCAGAAACTGACCACTTTTTCATACATACTTCCTTTAACCCTTTGCAGGGCATACGTTTGTCAATTGTTTAGCTCTGAACGCATGTAGTGTTCCATTTATTTTTTCCCCATCACATAAAGCATGATTATTTTGAACTCAATCTCAACAGTTCTCATTGTTCTTAAAGTGAAAGTGCAGGAAGATTATTGGCATGCTTATTTCTTGTCATCCACAGAGCAATATGAAGCGTTCCTCAAGTTTAATCATGATCAGCTGCAAAAGCGCTTTGGGAATGCACCAATGAGCTGTAAGTTGTTTGGTTTAATATTGCTTAGAAGTACAGTTATGTTAGAATATTGCTTAGAAGTACATTTGTTAGAATATTGCATAGTAGTATGTTGAGATGTACTACATGCACTGACTTACACATTTCTACTAAGATCACATATCCCATCTTCTACCTGGCTATTCTAAATATACATACTCTGTGATAGCTTAGTTAGTTAGTTAGTCGACAGATCATCCTCATTACACATCGAACCATTCAGTCCATAAGTGCTCGGATCCCCTCAGCAAATCCTGCAGCATGTAGCGGCTAACGACTTTACCTCCTTGGCAAGATTTCGGTCTCCCATGTCTGTCTGGTTGCTCTGCTCTAGATGGCGTTCAAAGAGGGCTTTGCCCGTGTCCTCGTCAGTCCTCTGGCAGATGAGGTCAGCATCTTGGAAGTCAGAAATGCTCTTATTCTTGACTACCCCACTCATGCTTTTATGCAGTCACCAGAACAATTTCAGTGACTTTCTAAGTGCATGCAGGGACTAGGATGGCCAGCTCTGTTCTTCTTGGCATTTTGCGATCTCCTTACAGCACTATGCTTGTCCACCCGAGCCTTCTCCACCTCGAAATTCCGCCAAGGTGGCTGCTCCCAGCTTTTTTCCCTGCCCTGAAACTTTCTGCGCTTGTCACGTCTTATTTTACTCACCACATCTTGCCCTGTACTGTCATACTATCATAGCTTGTGCTGCCTGGTTCTGCCTTTCTCCATCAATATGCTGCAAGGGTGGTGATCACTGCCATGGTGTCCTAGGACACCCCATCTACACACTGTAGTGATAGCTTACTATACTCTGCTTATTTTTCAGTTTCCGGAAGCTGCAGGAGTCTTTGCTTCAAGCAGAAAATGTGTATGCAAGTCTCTCTATTTCCAGTGCTTCGACTCAACATGTTAGTTTGTTTTCAGACCTAGCATCTGTACTATCCTTCCATCCTAATGGACATTGTCGTTTCCAAACTTCTACGGCTGATTTAAGAGTTAAGATTCATGTGTTAATTTATTATCATCGTCAAATACCATCTCTGCATTTGTTGGCTGTCTCCAGCACCCTCTGTCCTGTGTTTCCATGGTGCATTCATAGAGACTTTATTTAGTCCATCTCTCGATGTCCATCCAATGTTTTGTTGTCCTCATGAACTGTTTCTCTTCTTTTCCATCCAGCACATCCTTTAACAAAAAGCTTTGCCTCTTTACTATCTTACCTTGATTTCATTCAATGGTTTTCTTTTTTTATCCTGATTTTAAAAAATACTTTTTCTCTTGCCATGGTGTTCGTTCTATTCATCTATATAACATTACTTCAGTTTTATCCACACATTGTCTATGTACTGTCTTTGATTTCACTGTCATTGGTTCTACACCATACAGTAATGTCAAATAAATGTAACACTTTCATCATTCTTAATTTTAAACTAAGATGTTTAGACCTGAGAAACTTTCATGTTGTTGAAAGCTGCTTTGGCCATTACTATTCTTTCTTATTTCTGCCTCACTCCAGCCATCATCTTTTAATAATTGTCCTAGATTGAAAACACTATTGACTTCTTCCAGCTTCCTTCTATTCACTGCAATGCTAAAAATTGGCTTGTTAATAATAGTTTTTGTTTTCTTTATTTTCATGTCTAAGCTAGTTTCATTGCTTGGTTTACTAATTGGAGAGCCCATTGTTTCAGCCAACAGAACGGTTTAGTCGGTGTATATTATTTTGTTTATTAATTTTCCTCAAATTTTGATGTCTTTATCATCTGTCTGTTTCAATATATTATCTGTATAAACATTATATAGGCATTAGGATAATATACTCTTGCCTCACACATATCTTACTATCTAAAGAGGTAATACGTTTTTCTGTTTATTTTTGTTCCCAATATGTTTGCTATTAATCTTATGTTCTTTGCACCGATACCTGTTTTATCCAGACATTTAATGAACTTATGTTAATTTATCAGTTTTTGTTTTAGTGCAGAAATCTCCAGCGTGAAAAGTGTTTGGAGGTCTATTTACTTCCTTAGCCATATTTTCTTTCAAGAGAACCCATTAGACATTGGAGCTATTTGTCCTGAAGCTAGGTATCCACACACCAGTGAACCTGTGCATTATTTCTGGAAGCAAAGTTGCTCCTATTTACTTCCTTAGCCATATTTTCTTTCAAGAGAACCCATTAGACATTGGAGCTATTTGTCCTGAAGCTAGGTATCCACACACCAGTGAACCTGTGCATTATTTCTGGAAGCAAAGTTGCTGTGTTCAGTGTCAGCATTGGGATGATAATTGTCCCAAGAATCATTGTACCAAATGATAACATGTCCTGATTTTTTGGGGTAGTGAGATTGTATATCTAATTTTCTCAGATAAGGGCAAAAAACAGGACTTCCCATGTTGAAGCTGTACACGTTAAATATTCCACATCAATTGTAAATAGTAAGGCCATAGGGCAACTGTCTTGGCAAAATTGTTTGGCGCTTTCGGCGGGTCACCCTGAGGAAAAAGACTGACCCACGTGGGATAAAACCCGGGTCAATGAAGTCTTTCTGGTGACTGTTGATTCCATTGACGATGAACTGTATTTTACGTTGGCATTCTTGCGGTGGCATTATGCACAGTGCACCTCTGCAGGCTGTTGGCTTCCTGAGACATCCTCTGTCTTTTTCACTTTTCACATAGGCCAGTGAGGAGCATTTTGTGTGACATTCACTGGCACAAGAACAGAACACAATGGACGACCCATTGCCGTGAAGTTGGAACCACGACTAACTAACTGACATCTGTTTACTAAAAAAGTAAACCTTCCAAAAATGTATGCCACAGTCAGACACACTGACCTTTGAGATGCGTAACAAGGTGTTACACACATATCTCAAAAGAGGAATGAAGAAGAATTTCTGGAGGTCAAAATTCTGAACCCCCACAAAGTACAACCTGTCAGTGACGCGTACTTCCTAAATGAAGCAACCGTTAGCACTTGTGATTGAGAGACTGCAGAGAGGGAGCTAAGTAGCTAGCTGAGCTGCCTTTCTTTTCACATGAGAGATACTAGTGGGCGGGCACAAGTTCATAATTAGGCTTTCACAAAATGTATAACATGACCTACGAAACACAAAACATTTGAATCTAATAAAGCTGATGTGGCATTTTAACATTACATACTCCTATAGAAAAATCTGCTACAAGACAACTGGTGCTTTTTCACTTTACTGTAATCAATAAAGTCTCAAACATGCCTTGTCAAATGTAACCTGATCAAACAGTACATTTACAATGCGTTAAATGGTTTAGAATACATGTTGCACTTATTTACCATCATATAGTTACAATGACAAGCACTGAGTTGTCAACTTGCATTTCCACTTAATACATCTGGTGCCTTCAAGGCAGGTAATTTCAGCTAGAACAGCCAGTATGCAGGAACCCCATAGTGTAGCAGCTAGATGCTCACCTGATGGTTGTGGGTTTGAATTTGCCTCGAGGTGAATTTTAAAAATTCATAATTCATCTGAGATAGCTCCCAGGTTGTCACAGCCTAAACTGGACACCAGAAAATGTCTTGGGAAGTAAAGACTGCCAGTACGATACTGACCACATCAACCACCGAGTGGTCTAACAATATGTGGACTAGCATCATACGCCCAGTGTGTCTTGAAACATGTAAAAAGATCCTTTACTTACTGTAACCAGTATACACAAAGACCAGTTTGAGCTGTTGGCATGCATGCATACACACACTAACACAGATATACTTCTGTACATTTTAATGTGTAGTTTCATTGCATATGTTATTTTATTCTAACAGCTTGTTTTCTTTCTTTCTTTAAAAAAAATAATCTCAGATGTGTCCTAATCAGGGAGCGTGACAACACCAGGAGATGTGATGACTGACATGTTCTTGGCATTTTTATCTGGATAATGTCATCTGTACTACTGTGTTTGGCATACCGATTGACACTTTTCCCTGAAACATATTCATTTACTTTTGGAATTTCAAGAATTGTCTTACCTCTGGCCTAAGGTTTTATAATTATTTTATCTGGTTACTCCAATTTGTTTTTAAGATTTTCAGTATTTCTCTACTTGATTAGTGTATTTGAAATTTAAGAAATGAGTGAAGTATCTGTTAGGGAGTAGTATCTGGTACAAATTATTCAATGTAGTAGTCTGAAGGTTTTTTTTTTTTGGGGGGGGGGGGGTGTTAAACTGAAGACATCAACCACATTGAATGCAGTTCTGGATAGTACAGGCCCTTGTTAACATATGGGTTACGTTCTTGGAAAACGAGTGACCTTAAGTGAAACGCCATAAAACAACACTTTCCCATAGAATTGAGTGAAATACCGTGTATTATGTAATGTTTATTTTGATGGTTGGTGGTATTTATTGGCTAAATAAAGGTGGGTTGGAGGGCGAGTGGTAGAATTATTACGATTTAGAGGCATTAAAACCACGACTCGCTCCAAATCTATCATTAGCACTACTAGTACTGCTCTCATCCGCTTTCTTAGCTAGATCTTCATAGAGAGACTTTGCTTTCTCTTGGATAGCCATCTTGCTCACAGGCATATTCCATTGGTTCTGGTCTTCAATCCAGATGGCGAATAGTGCTTCCATGTTCTCCATAAGAATACTTCTGGTGCGAGTGATCTCGGAAGCACTCAAAGGGGTTAAGTTTTTAGCGCCCTCTTTGATTTTGTCAGCACCTGCACGAATTGTCCTTACCGTTGTTGGAGGTAAACCATGGACTTTACCAATATAAACAGCCCGATCGCCAGACTCAAACCGATGTTACACATCTAACTTCTCCTCAAGAGTAAACATTTTCCTGGTTCTCTTACAACCAGACACACTATCAGCACTTACTATGCACTTTGAACTCATAATTAAGGGTTATAACACGATAAAATCCTGGAAAAACACACTGCACAAAATGTAAAATGGTGACGTTAATGCAGCATAGCAACAGGTGATGACGTTATGGTGGAACGTAGCGATGTAAAGTGAAGTTAGTCCCATTGTAACAACAACGTTATAGCGAAACAATGTAAACCGAAACGACATATAGCGTGGCCTCCCTTTACAGCTTTTACACTAAAGGTCTAGCAGTACAAGTGAGGGAAGACAACACCAGAAGTCTGATGTGTTGGCTGAAAGATAATTTCACAGCTTCCATGTACATAGGTTTGACACAACTGTTGTTTTCATGAGAAACAAGGAAGATGATTGGGGACTAATATGTCATTGTTTTCTCTACCAAAGGTTTAATAACATTGTTATGTGTGTAAATAGGAGTTTAAGCATCAAGATGTCATAATGCAGGATTATGGAGTAAAGTCTGTTGTATTTATGAAGTATGGACTGAAGAGTGCATGTAATGCTTGTTCGTATCCAGTTGAAGCCACAGTGGGGAAGATAGTATAAACAGAATGTGTTTGGAAACACTTGTATCTCAATGCTGGTGTCACACTGCAGCGTACAGTGTACTTGGGAGGTTCATGACACAGTCACCAAGCATAGCAATACATGATCACTAAGAAGTGGGAAAAATAAATCCTCAGTACTGTTATGGGAAATATACCCACTCACTGTTACCAGTAAAGTAACTATTTCTTAGATGCACACGCCTTAACCGTTACCAGAAAACTGGCTGTCTTTCTTAGATGAATATATATACACTGACAAATTACATTTTCACATTGATTAATGACAGTTACATATGAGGTTGTTCTTTTCTCTCATTTTCAGGTGATCTTTTTGCTTAAGTTATTAATGTGGTTCTGTGAGTATTTTCACATCTAGTACATGTTCATTGAATTCATTGCTTTGGACCACACACTTCACCATAGGCAAAGAGTGAGATATGAACAGATATAGGGGGGGGGGGGGGGGGGACCATCAAATCTTTTTTGTGTTTGTTGGTACATGTGGAGTAAATCCTGAAAATTGATAGTGCTGGAAGAACTAGCAATAAAAGATTTGATAAAAGCAGCCGTGAACATACCATGCTTGACAAGTAGTAGTAACAATCTGGAAGAAAAGTGGCAGATTGTATGATCATCCCTACCACATATTTGAAATATAGTTATTAATCTATCTATTATATGTGCCATAAACACTTCAACCATTTGAATTTGACTTGTCGGTCAGAATCAAGTTTTGGTATGTGTGTAATGTTGATAATGCCGACACTTAACCCTTTACCGGGCTGACGTCTGTCTGTTTTGTAGCCCTGAACAGGCAAGAAGAATTTTGAGGTCCGGTAAAATTTTGTGTTACGTTAGTAAAAATATCACATATAAATTGTTAGTCAACAGATTTTAGTCAAATAAACAGCAAAAGGAAGGGTTAAGCATGCAGAATATTTTACTCACGTGAATAATGGCGCTAATCCACACATGAACACAAATATTTACAAAATACAACATATTGTTTGTGATTGTCAGTCATCTATACGGCAATTTACAAACACATTTTATGAATCATAATCACTTTCTTTAAAGTACGACTCACGACACGAGTGCTAACGCAAAGTAACGCTAATCACTGATATCTAGCTTTGATTAATAGTCAATTTCGTGCCTTTCAATGTCACTTAAATTGAACCCAGCGAAATCTCCGCTAGCACTTGAAGAATCGTCGAAATCCATTTTGAAATAGTGTAAAACTAAAAAAAAACTATTTTAAAAATCCGTTCAAATTCAAAGTACATGCTTGCAAATGGCGGCCACGTTGTCAGGCTATCGACAAAACCGAAACTAGACAATCGTAAGTCTTGGAAAGCCAAGAGATCGCGTTTTTACAATACATAATAGCCACGGGCAGTTTTTAAACGTTTTGCCCGTTCGGGGATAGAAACGTTCCCTGACGCTTTTCTCGCTAAAGGGTTAATCTCATTTGTTAATTTTTGTTCTGAAATAATTTACTGATTTTTTAAAAATTAGACAGTGTTGTAACACTTTATTTAAGACCTATTTGTAATTTTTGTTTGAAAAAATATACTGTTACAAAATTGAAGAGAACTAAAATTTAATTTGAAAGGTGTTTTCCTTCTCATGGAAATTATATGAGGAGCAGGAGAGGAGGCTCGAACAGTTTAGGAGATGCAAATGTTAGTTACTTTTACAGGTAAAATAAAAAATATTAGCCAGTGACCTGAGTAGCGACTTCTCTGGGACAAAGAGTTTTTAATTCTTGGCTTAAATAAAGCTCTCCTGGCGACATCAGCAATGATAGAAATAGTTTAAAAAACCTGACTGGCTTGTGAAAAATTACGATTTTGAATTGCAAACAGAAACTAAGGGAAATTGAAACAGCAATGTTATAATTTAACTGGATATTGCAGTAACTTTTTATTATTGGCTTACACATGACCTGGCATTCATTTTATGCAGGGTCATGGTTGATTTATATGCGTGAACATATATACAGACTTGTTTATCCAGCTTAAAATCAAGACCAATGACAGTCCAATAAATGTACATTTGTTTATATATTAATTTCTTGATATTGTCTGTGTAATATACTGATGTGTTTAATTCCATTATATGTTTGTGTGTTTTATTTTGACAATGCCATTTGTTCTTAAAACTTGCGGTGTTCAAGAATGTTTGAAGTGTGATTGTTGTGAAATTGTCTGTGGTGTGAATGACAAGGAACTTGCAAATATGTGTATGATATGTATTAAAGTGCTGCCTTCTCACATTGTTTGCTTCATTGAAATATATTCATAATTGTTATTTGTATGTTCATTTACTTTAGACAGCCGTATAATGTCACCTAGACTACACACATATATATATATATTAAAACAAAAGAGTTTAATATATAGGTAAGAATTATGTTTCATGTGATAGAAACCTATATATACTTAAGTACTTTATCACAAGTATTTAAAATCAGTTTAATCATCTCTATTCAGCTGTGGATACAAAGCTCTTAAATGAACTATTAGTGTTGGAACTCTTCGCTGGCTGCTGAGGAATGGGACGGTGCGCTTATGGGAATGTCTTGAATGCTGTGATGTCGGTTCCTAAATCAATCAATCAATCAATCAGCTCTTAAATGATAGTCTTGTTTTTTATATCTTCTCAGTTTTCATTTTGATAACCAACAGGTTACACATTATTCTTCCTCTGCTGCTCTTTAATCCTCATTTGCAGCATAGTAGACCTTGATGAACACCAAGCTGTCCTATCTTTTGCTATCTCCTGTGGCTCTCAATGTTTTCCTCGTAGAGTTATATTTGATTAATTCCTCCATGCATATTTAGGTTTCCCCTCTGTCATTTTCCTTCTGGCTTACAAAGGGGTTTCTAGTTACAGTATTGCCATGTTTTCTAAATGTGCGTCCTATCCAATGTCGGCATCTTTTCCTCATTTCTTAATTCATTGCCATCTAATCATCTTCCTAGGCTCTGGATTAGTGATTCTGTCATACCATTTCAGTCCTTATTTTCTGCATGGGCATAAGTTAATGAATGTTTCTAGTAGTTTATCGGTAATTATTTTAGTCATACTCCATGCCTCTGATTCATTTAGCAGTACTGATTTAACAAATTTCCTAAAGTTATGAAAACTTTTATTTTATTATTATGGTTCTCCCATCTTTGTCTACATTACTTCAACTAGGTGCATGATTCCACTTCTTGGGGTAAGAATTCCTATTTTCCTTGTTGTGCTATAAAGGTTTCTGAGGTTTCCTTCTCTTGCTACTTCTGCCTCTTCTGCTAGGTCATGTCAAAACTGCCTTCTATCCTCCCATGTCTGTTACGATTTTGTTTATTAGTGTGTATTTTTCATGGGCTCTGGTTTTGCTTGTTATTTCAATCTGCATTGTTATGTTTCTTTTCTATTATTACATGGGTTTCCAGCCTTATCTGATTTTTCACTCCCTTTGTTATGGACATCTGTACATGATTCATTCCCAATTCTTGTAATCTGCTACCAGCAATTTCCTGTACTCACATCATCCACTGGCTGTTGCAGGACCCAGTACTAACAGAAGCTGACCATAAATTGTTCTTTAGTTCCTTGTTTTCTGAGATATCCTACATTTTATTGACTTCAATGTTTATAAGATACTAGCTGGCCCGGCTTCGCCCAGGCCCTGGAGGGAATCTATCTATCTATCAGTCTGCTTGTTTGTCTGTCTGTCTGGCTGACCCGGCCCGGCTTCACCCAGTCCCTGGTGGGGAGCATCTCATTTAATTCATATACGTAGTCATATAAGCTCTCCCGTTCCCGACTGTCTGTCTGTCTGTCCCAGCCCGGCTTCACCCAGTCCCTGGTGGGGAGCATGTCATCTAATTCATATAAGTAGTCAAATAAGCTTCCGTTCCCGACTATCTGTCTGTCTATCTGACCCGGCGTGGTTTTGCCCAGCTCCTGGCGCACAGTAACTTTAAAGAATGTCCTTCCACACACCATTCAATGAAAACTGTAGAAAAAGATGGGTTACAATGTTATGTATTATTTTTATGAAAACTTTGAAAATGCCTTAAAGATTATATCATTATTTATTATAACTCATATGCCTGAAAATAACTATAGACAAAGAGTTTAACAATAGTGCAAGTAAGTCCAACAATATGACTATAAAGTATATAGAAATGTTATTAAAAGTTATGCCCCTTGAAATAACTTTTCTAGAGTGAAGTCCCCCTGCTATATAGACATTATATAATGAAAATGGAAAAGTAAATGTTATTAAATAAGTAGAAGATTTTACATTAAGAAATTATTATAGTCGGTTGCACAGGAATGAAAGGAAGACGTGTAGAAAATTTCATCTCAATCGGATGTACCGTTATCGAACGCATCCAAGACCCACAAACCCACAAACAAACATACACTCTGTTTTATAGATATAGATGTATTTCTTGAGTTTCAATGTAATATTACTTATCAGCAGATGGTCATATGAATCTAAACCTATACCTTAAACACTTTTGTGCCACATTGAGATGATCTTAACTTAGATGTGATCAGTTTAATTTTCTGTCTTTTTGTGTGGTTATACCCATGTTGGTTTTATGTATTCTTGTGTGTGGAAAAACACTTCTGGCTATAATATTGATTCACTAAGCAAGCATAGGTGAAAATTCTTTGTGTTCGTTAATTTTCGTAAGTTTGTATTGTCTTATAACTCATGTTATCTAAATCTATCTTGGCTTGGCTTTCCAGTCTCCCATCAGTATTTTGGTATTACAATTTCTTTGATTACCTGTGGTACTTTCAAGTTTTATGTAACATTCCTGTTTGACTGATTCATCTTTATTATTTCTTTATGTGTAACACTGAGTCATATTCATATTTATCTTCTTTGGTGTGGTTCTAAATGTTGCTGTTATAACTCATTGCTTCCAACTCTATTAATACTTTCTCTGTCGAGTTAGATATCATCCTCTTTATGGGAGCGAAAAATAAAAATGAGTAGCCTGTTTTGTTCACACACATCAACCCATCTTCATGTACAGACTAAAACTGCAGGAACCCAGATTAATAGGAAGATAGCTATTTGGAAGGGCTAAGGTTCCACCAGGATTTAAATCCCTTAAGATTCACTATCACTACAGTAACAGGTGGTGATTCAGTAATACTCTAGAATATGGGAGTAAGATGGATGGAATAGTAACTTAAGAATCAGTATACCTAGCATGTTTGCCTTTCATTTAGAAAGTTGGTCACTACTCACATGCAACCATTTTCTGATAAAAGTAATTGATGGAAATTGCACCTGCAAACGGGTCTTCATCTGACAGTAGTGACCAGAGATGTGCTTCTGATAAAGGGTAACATTTGGGTGATTTTATGCTTTTCATTTTAATCTTTACAATGTACATTCTCATTAAATACTGGATGTCGGGTTATATTTTAAGTGTCTTTTAATACTAAACATTAGTGTGCTAATGAATGTCAATATCATTGTATTAGAATGAATGTTTAAACTGGTGTTGGTAAATAATTTGAAAACAAGCGTGTCTGTTGTCTGGTATCACTACGCTTTATTGTCTACCTGCTATGTGCGAGAGGACTTCAGATGAAGACCTTAAATGTTTTTCTTCGACTCTTTGAGATGTTCGAACAGAGGCTCCACTTGGGGCTAGGTCTGGTGAGTACAGGGATGTGGTACACACTGAAAGTGGAGTTCTTCGATGGTTTCAACTGTTGCACAGGCAGTATAGGGTCTAGAATTGTCATGTTGCAAAAGGACACCTTTAGTCAGAAGTCTGCAACGTTTGGATATGATTGCCAGTTGAAACTTCCTACTCCAATCATACACTTGCTGCACTGACAGGCATGCATCACCATAGGGGACCTTCATTCGCCAATGAAGTTCTATAGGTTTTACCCCTTACTGATTAAAAATATGGATAACAGAACACTGCTCCTCTTTGGTGCATGTCAAAAGTGGGGTGGCCATCTTTAAACTGTCCTTATGATGTCACTGTATTTGTCTGCACAGTGATGTCACATGCTTAACACTCTTGACCTCCTTAACAATATTTACAGGTTACAAGACAATGGCATGGCTATTGTAATTTCTATTACACTTTTAAGGTTTTCATTTGAAGCCCACTCATATAATTAGCACTTATTTTATTAGTTAATTTGATATATAAAATATACTTAACAGACCAACAGAAGTTCATTGTAAGCATGTTAGTTGGAAAAAAAAAATTTGTCACATGACAGATGGGTTTTGAAGTGTTTATTGTGTAGCAGCTCCGTTGCAGATCATCTCTCTCCTCAGAGCCCACCGGAAAGACACTTGATACTTTATCCGTCACCCCCACCTCATGCGTTTCATGCCTTTGGTGCTTTTAATAACCTGTGTCCACTGTCGCTTTGGTCATCCCCCACCTTGTCTTCCAAGGAACGATGCCTTCCATCACAGGTCTTTCTAAACCATTGTGATCTTTGGTGTAGCCAAGGCATTTGTTTCTGAGACATGATACTGTTTATGTAGGGTGGCCAGTTCTTTTCCACACCATCTGTCCTCCAAAGACAATTCTTAGATCTTAGAAGATTCTACAAATTATCCAGTATGTATTTTATGAGGTCGGGGGTTGAACCTGAAATTGGTAATTGTATGTCTGAACTATAATGGTATAAAACATAATTTTAATAGCCGTTGTGGGGGGAGGGATATCTGTAGCCTTATTTACAAGTGCATTCTTTGGCAAGTCTCCTCAAGGTGTACATACTAGAATGCACTATGGAAGGTTGAATTTACACGTATTACAACTCGGTGGTAGATCTCTCAGAGCTGTAATTAAAAAAAGACTATCATGTGTGTGCACATACGTGTCGTCAACTCGTATGCCTTACCTGTGCACATTACCCTGTTGTAATTTATGTAGTTCTTTCTCACCACTTAGATTTTATATCTGAGGATCAAGATATCACTGTAGTTTGTTTTCATTCATAAGGCTAATGTCACAGAAGTTGTCTTGCTTTTACAATAGTTTGTGAAGTTGTTTGTCCTGACATGGTAGAATGTAACCACAGTTTGCTTAATTATTGTTGTTTGTTTCTTGAGTTAAAGCATTTTCCTCATGTTCATGCATACTCATGGTCTGTAGCTGGTGAATCCTTGAAGACTAGTTATAGTTATTGTTTGTAACGTCACTAAGGTGAGGTAGTAATGAACTATCATTGTTTATCTTTTCTTGTTTTGCACTGTGTTTATACATTTCTGCTGATGGTTCATTAATCATGCTGTTGTTGATTGTTCATTCAGCTTAAGCATGTCAGTCATGTACTACATGATTGTTCATTTAGTTTAACTTAACTATGTCAATCACAGATTCTACATTGTGTAGTTTGTCATCGTGTACAGTTTGAGGTGCTGGGTAGTTTTACACGTCACATGTTTTGTTATGTGAAACCTGTTTACTTGCTTGCAATGATGCACTTATTTACTATGAAACACTAGTTGTTTATCATGTGCTAGTTTTTTTTTATGTTGTGCTAGTTCTGTTTGCCATGATGTGCTTATTTGCCATGAAACACTAGTTGTGTTTGCCATGGTTGCCATACTGTGCTGGTTGTTTGTCATGTATTGCTTGTTGTTTGCCACACTGTGCTGGTTGTGCTTGTCCAGATGTAGTGTATTTCACATCGCTCTATTCGACTTGTGGAATTCATTACATGCCAACAGTGACAAGTTTGTGAGACAAGGTGTCCCTAGACCTGTCGCCAATTGACATTGCTGATGTTTTGTTGTTTGTTAATTTCCCAAAATTGTTGCAAGCGATGTGTGTATTGTTTAAGATGAGACCTAATGCATACATGCTGTAGTCTTCATGGCTGACTGGCAGCATGCTTTCCTCCTAATGTACAAGTTCAATGTGTGATCTCTAGTGGGGTGTTTATATTGTGTTGTTTCAGCAAACCAGGATAGTTATTGCATTATTCTTCACTTTTCTGCTATTTATCGCCTAATGAAGCATAAGCCCTCAGTCAGCTCCTACCAAGACATCCTTTTCTTTTCTATCTCTTGTAGTCCCATTCATGTCTTTCCCAGCTTACTGATCTCTCTCTCCACTTCATGTGCATGTGTTGTTGCTTTCTCTACATTGATGTTGCTGTGTGGTTTCCAGATGATTCCACCAATGGCAACTGCCTTGTTCCATACATCCTTTGGCTTTCTTATCATTGTTTCATCAATATTCTAGGGAAAGTGCTTCCATACATCTTAATCCTATTGGCTGATTTTTCTTTCATTTCTGAGCTTTTGTTTATGATTCGTTGGGTTTTGCAGGTAAAGTTTTCTGCATGCTGGTGTAGCCAGTTGCACGCCAACCCTGTTTAGTGACTTCACACAACATGTTTGCTAGATTGTGCTGTTACTATTCTTTGCTTCCTTTACAAACCCTGACAGCCTTTAGGCCATGAAACAAAACTGCAAGAGTAGAATAAAACTTGAATACTGAGTGAATGGCTGGAAGATCATTTATCGACTGTGTTTTGATTTGCCTATGAATGTTTCCGTATACATTATCTTGTTGTTTGCCATATTCTGGCATGACCTGGTTGTATTAAAATAATAGTCAGCTAATCTCATCTTGTTCCTCTTGTACCTTGCGGTGCCGAGGCGAAGTATAAATATCGGGAGATTCCCATGGACATTGCTATTTCCTCTGCCCATCATTTACATGGTTGGCTTCTGCTTCCATTTGGTCTGTACATTATTGCTTATTGTGTGTACTGTTAGTAGGTAGCCTAGTTACATGGCCTAACTTGCTGCCTTCTAATAAAATCTAGCGATGCTATAACCCCCACTTTGGTCCTGATTTCTTCATTTCTGATTTTCTCTCTTCTTGATACATTGAGTATTCTTCTTGGGAATCTCATTTCTGTTACTGTGATTTTTGTTCTCTCTTTTTCTGTCATTGTCCAGGTTTGGTATTGGTAGCATAGAGTTGGAAGGAAGATTGTGTTGTAGAATGCTTTCTTAGTAACTGTTGATATATGTTCTTTAGTATTGGTGTCATTTGTCCAATGAACTGCTTTGCTTCTTGCATCTGTTTTTGATCTCGTCTTCTGATTTGCCATTTGATGATATTATACTTCCTAGTATTAGATATCAAATGTTATTGCCATATCTGGTGTAGAGATGTTTGAGAGAGTTCTTGTCATAAACAGAGCTGCTATCAGTATTGTCCTGTCAATTGAATGTCTCACTGTTCATATACAGGTATTTGTGCTGCTCTGAGTAGTTTGTCTTGCTGTGCCATTGTATTATTGTAAATAAACGACATGGGAGTCTCCAAAGCAGTCTTCAAGCTGCCTGCCTCGCACTCTGAAGGCAGCGGGTTTGTTTTTTGCTGCATTGTATAGCCCTCGAGCTCAGTTTGTAGGCTTGTGGAATGCTCTTGGTAGGTGGCTGCTGTTCTGCAGAGACACAGAGAGGGGCCAATCCAGATGAGGTAAAATGCCAATGTGATGAATTTGATCCTCTCGTCTTTAACCTCTGTGAGGAATTATTGTCACATCAGTTACGTCATGTGAAGACGTGGTTACATCATTCAACACCAAGCCGCCAGAAACACTACAGTTCTGTGAAGGGTTATATTGTGTAAAGATTAATGTGCGCTTAACTAATTCGTTAGAATGTTAAGTAAACAGGCATGTTGTGGCCATTGTTAACAAATAAACACTTGCTGTCGAATGAGGAAAATCTGTATTAAAATCAGTAGTACACCAGTTTCAGTGCTTCAGATATTAATTTTGAATAGACAAGAAACACTGGTCATTCTTTTCTCAGAAATAACGTACATACTGTGGTCACATTTCTTCAGCAGTTAGCTTTTGCTGTGCAAATCATGAATAGGGTAGTGGGAGTTCGTCTTTATGGTTGCTTCAGTGGGCCAAGTTTCCTTTCTCTCTGGCAAAATCCCATCAGTTGTGCAGAGTGTGCTATGGCCTTTGTGTCCTCCGTGCTGGCAATTAACATCTCCAACCCATGTGGTGAAGGTATCTTTATATTCCAGGGTCTCTTTCTGAGCCTGCAGATCTATGCCTGCTCAATTCTCCGTTGTTTGTTATAATATACTGCTCTGGGTTGTCATGTTTCCTATCTGTTGTATAGGTAAATGTAATTACATAATGAGGTACAATGACTATCCATTTCTCCTTCTGATCATTTCCAGAGAAATCTTTGGTAACAGTTTTGTGAGGCTGGGTTGATCACAGGACAGCACATGGTTAAAACAAGTCGTCACCTGGGATTTGAACAAGAATGCTGTGCTGATAAATCAGTTCACAGTCCCACATTGCTACCTCAGCTTCTGCTAATATACCGAAAGATTAGAAATTCATTTGAGTTTTGTTTGTTTGTTTATTCTGTATGCAAGTTGTACATAAAACTGATGTTTCATTCGTCAGGGAATATTTCTGTACATGAGAATAATACAAGTGCTTGGTTCGTATGCAACCTTACAGCTGTTCAAAGATTGTGTACAATTATGAAAATAAATAATTGTTCCCATCTGTGTAGTTTATTGATGCCTGATTGCTTGCCTGTGAGTACTGGGAGAAAGATACTATGCATGCAGATGTCCATTTCCTTTTAATTTGAATCTCTACAGAAACATATACTGTCATAGGGGAGAGATCTATCAGCACTTAATATGTATGAGGTCATCAGCTCTGTTCGTGACTTCTTCCTCTCTAAGGGTTCTGTTAGAATATTTGTTAATGCTTTCACCTTCTGACAGTGTTTCTGGGTCTCTATATCTATGAGACTGGATCAGCCTCAAACACACTTATCATAAACAATTCAACTCTAATGCTGAGCTGTCGTGTATAGTGGCTAGACGCTTGCCTTCTGTTCAAGGAATTGAATCTGCATGAGGTGAATTTTTAACTTTGGCCTTGTCTCTCAGGTTAGCCCAACCTAACATGGGTATCGGTGTAGCGAGATTCCCCTGGATTCAACTCTTTCATTTCCTGTATAAAGGAGTCCCGATCTATTTATAGACGGAAACTTCACACGGTATTCTTTTGTTATTTGGTCCAGGTAGAAAACACAACTCTACTTTAAAAATAGAAAAGTAGAGGAGCAGTATTTAGCATAACTCGCTTAGCCACAGGGACACATCTCGCCTCTCGAGTCCTGGCCTGATTTAGGACCGAGGCTATAATTTGCTTTACAAATTTTAGCAGATCCTGTAGCCACAGTTAATATCAAGACTTTATAAGAACTTGGACCATGTTTGGCTGTATACAAGAGCACAATTTTCATGGGAACAAGATGTGGTTTTCATAAGATACGGTAAATGACATTTATCTTAACTTAACGTTGTAGTTTAGATGAATTGATTACCGAGGGAAGCTACTGTGTTCTTGCACAGAAGCAGGTGTGGAAGGTCACGTCTTCACTTATTGCCGAAGGTGTTTAAGTAACCAGTTTGTATTAAGTGTTTTGAAAGCTTGATTGGTCTACAGCATAATTCTGTAGCATCTATGTATTTCGACGATGGTTTTATTATCCTAATTAAACGAGCTTCAATTTTAGATGCACGTGATAGGTGAACAACAAAAATCATTGTTCCACTATCAGCTACTGCTATGCTTTAGTACTACACTGATTTAGCTCCCCTAGGATCATGGAAACCTGTCGTGAAACGGAAGTAGGCCTCAGATGGGTCAACACATTTGTCCACCCCGTTCAAGCGGCTATGCCACATTTTAAGGTGGTTGAGTGGAGTTCTTCAAGTTAGGACCATTACTAGGTTCACAAGAAGTTATAATAAGTAATAATCTGAGTTCAGATAATAGTAAGAAGTAATAATCTGATTTCAACATGCAGGAGATACAATATGAGTATAAACACAGCCAAAACCGAAGTAATGCGAGTTAGAAGATCGCCAGGCCCATTAAGTATACAGATAAATAGCACAACTCTGAAACAAGTTAAAGAATTCAAATATCTTGGAAGTATGATCACAGAAGATACAACCTGAAATAGGGGAAGAACAATGTGGGTTTGTAGAAGGAAAGGGTACAGTAAATGCTGTGTATATGCTGCGAACAGTTATTGAACTTGCTATAGAAGTAAACAAGGATATACATCTTTGCTTTATTGACTACACAAAGGCTTTTGATAGAGTTAGACATGTCAACATTGTGGATATGCTTGCAGATCTACAAATTGATGGGAAAGACATTAGACTTATAAAAACATATATTGGAAACAACAAGATGCATTAAGGATTGATAATGAAGTGGGACAGTATCAGCCAATTAAAAGAGGTGTTAGGCAAGGATGTGTGATATCTCCAGATCTTTTTTCCCTATACAGTGAAAATATTTTCAGAAATTTAGAGGATATAAATGGAATCAGCATTGGAGGACGAAACATCTATAACATTAGATATGCAGATGATACAGTATTAATTGCAGACAATGCGCAGGACCTGCAACAATTAGTAGATGCGGTTGTTGTACACAGTGAACAACTGGGGTTAGAATTAAATTGTAAAAAGACTCAGGTTATGGTCGTCACTAGGAAGGAAGAAGTGCCACAATGTAATATACAAGTAAATGGAAATATTCTTCAACAAGTGAATCGGTACAATTATCTTGGAACAGTCATAACATCTGATGGGAGATGCCTTGAAGAGATTAGAACAAGAATCGCCATGGCGAAAGTATCCTTTAGCAAGATGAAAAACATTCTAACCAATAAAAAGATGTCAATTGAAACGAGAAAAAGAGTGTTGAGGGGATACATAGAGCCTGTTCTTTTGTATGGATGTGAAACTTGGACTATGGGCAGTCAAGCTGAAAAACATCTGATGGCTGCAGAAATGTGGTTTCTGGGGAAAATGCAAGGAATACCATGGACAGACAGTAAAACCAATGACCAAGTACTGCAGGAGACAAATGAACATCGTAAACTGATTAGAGAAATTAGACGTAGACAGTCAACATTTTTTGGAAAGGTTATGAGAAGAAATGGATTGGAGAACTTGGTGACAACTGGCAAGATCGAAGGAAACAGACCAAGAGGCAGACCGAGAGGAAAATACCTGGATGGCTTGGCCACATGGCATGGACGAGACAGGAACACTGAGCTGATCCACGACACTGGTGATCGAGTGAAATGGCGAGTCATGACCGCTCACGCTTTCCGGCATGGCACATGGTTTATTGATTGATGATCACAGAAGATGGCAGATTGGACAGAGAAATCGAAATCAGATGTCAAAAAGCTAGTGCACTGACATATCAACTATCACCCTTACTGAAACATCCAAATATACCAAAGTACGCAAAATGACAGATAATAAACAGCATATTCACACCAACCCTATGCTACCAATCTCAAACCTGGACTTTATCCAAATTCCACCTTCGCAAAATCAACACCCGCGAAATGAGATGCCCGAGGAGAGCTGCCAACTTAACAATCCGAGACACCGAGTAAGAAATGCTATTATCAGACAGACTGTAGGATCAACACCTTGTGCCACATTTGTTGAAAGACAGAAGATGAGGTGGTTTGGCCATGTCGTTAGAATGTACCACCAGCAACTACTATCACTGGCCTTACATCAAACATCATCTGCGACGAGACCACGAGGACGTCCAAGAAGAAAATGGATTGACGAAATCAAAGACATTGTACAAGCACACGGAATGACACTATCCAGTGCCGCCCACCGAGCGCTGGAAAGCAAATTATTCCTCCCCACGACGCTTGACGGCAGAAGTGGAAGATGATAATGATGATGATGACAAGAAGTTATGTATCAGGGGTTTTATGAACTTTACTGCCCATGAGAAACATAACTCAACACTTTGAATGTGCGTAGATACTTTTGTGGTGAAAATCGTTTAGTCTGATAAACCCCGGGGATCGTGAGTTGTGATCTTTTCGTGGGGCGATTCTCGATGTTCGGCGGGTTCTTTGATTGTATGATACTTCCGGACCCGACCCGAAATGGTCATTCGATAGTCTGTCATTGAGACGAGAGGCCGCTTCTTCGTCCAGCTGTATTATTATGCATCTTCTGGGGAGCCAGAGAATTATCTACAGCAGAGGTCTTAATGAAGCTATCCTATCGATGTCTGTTGCCGAATAGTTCCTAAGTTTAAAGGTATCACATTTATAATTGGCGTCGCTTAAATAAGTTTTGTTTCAGTTGTGGGTCAGTTATCGACCAAGCAGGTCAGTTGTGCCGTAAGCCTGTGCTCTGACCTAGATGTACATGTGGGCCTAGGGTCAGCTGACACGACAAAATGAACCTCGCTGGCCAATTCTATTTTCTGGTTGACGCGAATTATTAATACATTTAACGACCAATCTCAATACCGTAGGTAAATAATGTTCTGATAGAGAACTTCTTCGGGAACATATTAGTCCAGAGCAACAACAAGAGATTCAAGAGAAACGGCAACATACAGGAAAGCAGGAAATAGTACATGAGGTTCTGGAGGCACCCATCACAATCAGCGAACTGGAGCTAGCCATATCAAAACTGAAAATGAGAAAGTCACCAGTAGCTGATAGTATCTCCAATGAAATGATCAGGAACCTAGGAACAGAGGCCAAAGCAAAGCTGTTGCAGATCTTCAATGACAGCTTGACCTTAGGCAGTTTTCCACAAGCCTGGAGAGAAGCAATAATGATACCCCTCCTAAAATCAGGGAAAGATAGTTCCATTGCCTCTAGCTACAGACAAATTAGCCTCATCAGCTGTCTCTGTAAAACACTGGAGCGCATCATCAATCACAGACTGCAGTGGTACATTGAAAATTAAAACACCCTTGTGCCACAGCAGGCTGGCTTTAGGCAGTGCTACTCTACGGAAGATCAGACAACCTACCTCTCTCAAGAAATTGATGCATTCCAAAATAAGAAGCTGGTGCTTGCGGCATGGATAGATCTGAAGAAAGTCTTTGACAAAGTCTGGAAAGAAGGTATGAGGAAGAAACTGAGAAACTGCAAAGTCAATGGAAGAATGTACAAATGGGTGAAAGCATACTTGCACATTAGAAGAGCCCGAGTACAGATAGACGGACTTGAGAGCAAGAAAGTACTACTGCATCACGGCGTTCCCCAGGGCGGAGTCTTGTCCCCCACACTTTTTCGAATCGTCAATGATCTTGTTGCTAATCTGCCGCATGGAATTAAAGCGGCAATGTACGCCGATGACCTGGTTCTATGGAGTACAAATTAACATGCATCAGTGGCCACCAGATTGCTACAAGGAGCTGTAGATACATTTGCTGCATGGGCAAATAGATGGTGTGTCAGCATAAACACTGACAAGTGCAGCACCACTCTATTTACCTTCTCTCCAAAACAAAAGGCAGGGATCATCCAGATAAATGGAACACCTCTAAGAGAAGACAAAAAACCAACATACCTTGGAGTAACATTTGATGGCAGGCTGACACGGAGAAAGCACATCAACAAAGCAGTAGCAAAAGCCAGAAGGAAAATAGCATCACGAGAAAGCTAAGTGGGACCTTATGGGGAGCCAGTGGGAAAATACTTAGCAAAGTTTATCAACGGAGCATACGACCACACCTGGAATATGGGTCAACTGCGTGGTGTTCGGCATCAAAAACCACACTACAAGAGCTGGACAAGGTGCAAAATCAAGCACTCAGAGTCACCACAGGAAGGAACAGATTAACCCCTATAGTGGAAATGGAGAAGATGGGAGGACACAAGCACTGAGAGAGCGCAGAGATACGAAAACGCTAATACAAGCACAAAAGTTCCTCAGCTTCCCAGGCCACCCTATGAAGAACAGAAAACCTAGCTATGGGGCGGTTGAAAAGAAGTAGTTTTATCCACCAGGCCAAACGACTGTAGAGAAATCACCGATCTGCCCACAGTTGGTATCCCCCCTAACAAATATTCCAAAGCGAACTCCATGGAAAGATGAACATAGACTATCATTACAAATCCAGACAAAACAGATGAATATTTGACAAGGAAGAACAGAACAGAGTGCAGCGCAGAACAGCCACTCTCAGCTTCCTTGATGAAGAATACCCACAGGACCTCTGGATCCGAGTCTACACAGATGGGTCAGCACAAAATGCTGTTCGAAATGGAGCAGCGAGAGTGTACATAGAATACCCAAATAATACTAGGGACACATCCAGAGTACTGACAGGAAAGTACTGCCATAACTATGATGCTGAAATTGAGGCAATCAAGATAGCAACAGAGAAATTACTAAATACCAGCAATGGTACACAACTTGTGGTGCTATTGGCAGATGCAAAATCAGTACTCGAGGCGCTCCTGTCTGAGAAATTGCCAGTACTAAGGACACTACTTTCTGAACTTAGCAGTCAGCATAAGGTCACCATCCAGTGGATACCATCCTAAAGTGGAGTACCCGGAAACGAGAGAGCTGATCAATTGGCTAAGGAAGGAGCCAAAGAAGAACATCCTGATGTGCCTGTTACATACCACCAAAAGAAAAGAATGATCAAATCAGTCAGAAAGCCACCAAAACCTGCTCAAGATGACAACCACGTTATGGACAGACCAGAACAAGTCATTATTCTGCTCCTCAGAACAGGACACAATAGATTACGCAACCACATGTATACAGAATTCAAGATAGGTGAAACAGCCATGTGCACATGTGGATTGGCGCCGCAGACAGCAGAGCACATACTCCAAGACTGCCCAAAATATAACATATCTAGGCAAACCTTCTGGCCTAGAGAGACGACAGTGGAAGATAAACTCTATGTACCGCTCTGTGAACTAACAAAGATAGTTAAATTCATTCAAGAGACACCACTGCAGTTATAGACATATTTCAAGCGAACGAAAGAAGAAGAAGCTATAATTTTATTATCCTATTGGATAGGTTTGACATTAATACTTTTCAACCATCATCATGTGGCGAGATGAAACACGTACTTTTCTGTCAGCATCATGTGACGTGCGAAAACCACAGCGTGCGTTTGTCGTCAAGGTGAAAACACAGATATATAGGAACAAGTCCTTCAAGAAACAAATGAAGATCGTAAACTGATCAGAGACATTAGACGTAGACAGTCACAATTTTTTGGGCATGTTATGAGAAGAAATGATTTGGAGAACTTGGTGACAACTGGTAAGATCGAGGGGAACAGACCAAGGGGAAGACCTAGAAACAAGTATCTGGATGGCTTGGCCTTGTGGCATGGTCGAGACAGAAACACGGAACTGATCCACGACTCTGTTGATCGAGTGAGATGGCAGAACATGACCGCCCACGCTTATCGGCATGGCACATGATGGATGGATGGATGGATAAGCTGTGAAGTGATTATTGACACCCAGGCCTGATGGTATTTAACTGGGTATGGCCTATTATTGCGTCAGGTCTTAGTCAGATATGACTGAGCTACCGTATAACAGTAGACGGTACTACCTGGTTTCTGTTAGCGCCGAACGTTGGGCGGCGCTTACCAAACCCGACACCCCACATTGTGCCAACGGCTTCGGGCGGAAGAGCGCAATTGGGAGGGTACAAGCCTTACCCTGGTGCGAGGAAATGCAAGCTAAAGACAAAATTGTCATGGCAGGGCAGACCAGGCCCTAAGCCTTGGTTGGCGACTGGTCTAGGATCGAAGCTCCGACAGGCGGACAGTTAGAGCATTGCTTTGCTGATCCGGCAGCTTCTGCAGCTTGTCTTGTTCCAGATGTAGGGGTGTTACCTTTCCTCTGGAGTGAACTAGGCAGGCCGAGAGAGGGATCATGCTGCATGGGCAACACATGATCTCTATATTTTAGCCCAGGCTTTGTGCTATGGAGAGGCAATAACTCCATCCCTGGTCTTAACTGGTCTCGGAATCAAAGCGAGAGGCAACTGTTGAGAGAAAGCCTGTGGTCCAGTGATCAAAAGAAGTGCACCATTGAAAACCTTGACTGGAGAAGTCATCACTGATAAGAAACAGCAGATGGACAGATGGGTAGAGCACTATTTGGAGCTTTACTCAAGTGAGACCAAACTAGCGGATAATGCCCTCAACGCCATAGAGGCTCTACCAACTCTTGACCACCTGGACACACTTCCCACCATAACAGAAGTTAAGTGTGCTATAAATGAACTTGCATCTGGCAAGGCTCCAGGTAAGGATGGGATTCCAATAGAGGTTATCAGGAGTGGGCAAGACACACTCACTATACAGATCCACCAGCTAATAGAGCTATGCTGGCGTGAAGGACAAGTCCCACAGGATTTCAAAGATTCAAGCATCATAACACTGTACAAGAACAAGGGCGATCGGAGCGACTGCAACAACTATAGGGGTATCTCACTTCTGTGTATTGTTGGAAAAGTATTTGCCAGAATTGTTCTGCGCAGACTTCAAGTCCTAGGAGATCAAGTCTACCCCGAATCACAGTGTGGCTTTCGACAGAACCGGTCTACCACTGATATGATATTCTCATTGCGACAAATGCAAGAAAAATGCCGTGAACAGAATCAACCACTGTTTATTGCCTTCATCGACCTCACAAAGGCATTTGATTTGGTCAGTCGTGAGGGTCTGTTCAAGGCACTAAAGAAGATTGGCTGCCCACCAACTCTTCTGTCCATTGTAGAATCGTTCCACACAGGCATGAAGGGTATAATCAAGTTTGATGGTGCAACTTCTGAAGAATTTGAAATCAAGAGTGGAGTTAAGCAAGGTTGTGTACTAGCTCCCACCCTCTTTGGAATATACTTTTCACTTCTACTGAAATATGCATTTCGTGATCAGGATGGTGGTATATACATTCACTCACGCTCAGATGGCGGCCTCTACAATGCTCAGAGATTGAAGGCTAAGACCAAAATTAGGAGGGTACTGATCAGAGAGTTGCTTTTTGCAGATGATGCTGCAGTTACGACCCACTCTGAGGAAGAATTGCAATGTCTACTATCTGCATTCTCCAATGCTTGTTCTGAATTTGGTTTAACAATTAGCAAAAAGAAGACACAGATTATGTCACAAGGTGCACATGGTGTACCATCAATCTTTATTGACGACGCCGAACTAGAGATAGTAGACCATTTTACATATCTAGGATCGGTGGTAAATAGCAAATTATCCCTAGATCAGGAAATCAACATCCGGATTGGTAAGGCAGCAACAACAATGAACAGGTTAAGAAAAAGAGTCTGGGAGAACAGGAAGCTTACTGCCAAAACAAAAGTCCTTGTCTATCAAGCCTGTGTCCTTAGTACTCTTCTCTATGGCAGTGAAACCTGGACAACTTACTCACACCAAGAGAAAAATTTAAACAGCTTTCATATGCGGTGTCTGCGAAGAATTCTTGGTATTAAGTGGCAAGACAAAATCACAAATACTGAAGTATTGGAAAGATCAGGTTGTGTGACAGTTTATTCCATGCTCAGTCTTCGTAGACTTAGATGGATAGGACATCTTAGGCGGATGGATGATGGTAGAATACCAAAGGATATCTTTTTTGGTGAATTACAGATGGGTAAGAGATCTCAGGGTCGGCCTCTACTACGATACAAAGATGTGTGTAAGCGGGACATGATTGATACAGGCATTGATAATGCACATTGGGAGCAAGTCGCAGCTGAACGTGTTGCATGGAGGGCAAATATCAGAAATGGAATAAAGTCAAAGGAGAAAATTATTGCAGAAAAGTCACACACCAAGCGTTTGAGACGTAAGATGGTGCATGATGGTGGAAATGACCACGTGTTCAAATGCACCCACTGTGAACGGACATTTACAGCGCAAATTGGCCTTATCAGTCACACTCGCTACCGCCATAGTTAAAAGTTATTATGCCTTTTTAAAGCACAAACTATCGTCTGTCAAGACGGCAAGGTGCCAATGTATGTATGGCCTATTATAAGCGGTGGGAAGACACCCATACACGTACCCCTTATTTATTTCATCAGTGTTATCTGACGCAACACTTGCTTTGAAAACATAAGAACATTTTTTCAGGCTGGTCTAAGTTTATATTGTCTCTACTGTCATCGGAACCAGATTGTTCTGGGTGTTTGACTCTACATAATTTCTAGGCGGATACAGGAATTTAATCATTTGGTTATTGTCTCTCTCTCTCCACACACACACACACACACACACACACACACACACACGCACGCACGCACGCACGCACGCACGCACGCACGCACGCACATCCGCGCCCGCACGCACGCACGCACACACACACCCGATTATCCACGTGTCCGAGGCAGAAAGCGACAAACACAAGAACACAAAACTCTTAGGTTTGTCTTTAAATCAGTATTTCAAGGTAGGTTTACTAGTTCAGCCTGAGCATCTTCCAGCAACCTTGGAGGCGACAGAGAGTGTTTATCAGAGGTATCCTGATATGCTTATTTAGTATTTCTGACGAGACAGATTGTGATTGAAAGATGATCCGTGCCATAACACGTGATCTCCATAGGAAATCTGGATTTCTGCCATCCTCATGAATGGAACATGTCATCTGCCATGAGTCGGGTTACATAAGACCCGAGTAACAGCAACATAGATAGATGAGACATTAAGAGTGATAAATAATCACGGAGAGTTATAAGGAAAAAGACACCGGTAACGGGCTAAAGATAGTGGCCAATAGAATTGCGAGGAGGAGGCCGCGTGAAGTAAAGAACAAATTTGATATATTATCTGATCTAGAGATCCTGTTTCAAGATGTAGATGATCAATGGGAAACGATGAAGAATTCAATCAGTTGCGCAGCAGAAAAACCTATTCCAAAAGTAAAGAAAGTGGGCCGTAAGACATGGATGACTGAAGAAATTTTACAACTAATGGAAACAAGAAGACAGAACAAAAATAATCCTGCCAAATATGAAGAAATTCACAGAAAAGTGAGAACCTTATGTTAGGAGGCAAAAGAAACATGGCTTGAGGAAAATTGCAGAGAAATTGAAAAACAACACAACAGTAACAATGCGAAACTAATGCACAAAAGAATTCAGGAGCTTACTAATCAAAGAACACGTACATCAGCAGGCTGCCAAAAGACAAAAGATGGAAGAGTCATAATAGAAAAAGATCAGATATTACATGAATGGTCAGATTACGTGAAAAACCTGTATGACGACAACAGAGACGAACAGTATGATGTTCAAAATAATAATGAAGGACCAGCAATTTTGAAGATGGAGGTTCAGAATGCTCTTAACCATATGAAATCTGGCAAGACCCCCGGTTCAGACAGCGTCACAACAGAAATGATTAATGCTTTAGAAGAATATGGAATAGATCAAGTTACCAGTCTGCTTAATACAATATGATACTGGAAATATACCTCAGGAGTTATGTAATTCTGTATTTATTACAATCCCAAAGAAATCAGGAGCCTTGGAATGTGATCAACATCGAACAATTAGTATAATGAGTCACATCACGAAGATTTTGCTAAGAATTATCATGCAAAGAGTTAGGAGGAAAATACAACCTGAAATAGGAGAAGAACAATGTGGGTTTGTGGAAGGCAAGGGTACAGTAAATGCTGTGTATATACTGAGAAACATAATCGAACGTTCTATAGAAGTAAAAAAAGATCTACACCTTTGCTTTATTGACTACACAAAGGCTTTTGATAAAGTGAGACATGTCAACATGATAAGGATGCTTGAAGATCTACAAATTGATGGAAAAGATATTAGACTTGTAAAAAACATATATTGGAAACAACAAGCTGCCATAAGAGTTGATAATGAAGTAAGCCAATATCAGCCTATTAAAAGGGGTGTGAGACAGGGATGTGTAATGTCTCCAGATCTGTTTTCCCTGTACAGTGAAAGTATTTTCAGAAATATTGAAGATTTGGAAGGAATCAACATTGGGGGACGATGCATCAATAACATTAGATATGCAGATGATACAGTCTTGATTGCAGACAATGAACAGGACCTGCAAAATTTAGTAGATGCGATTGTTACACACAGTGAACAACTAGGGTTAGAATTAAATTGTAAAAAGACACAGATTATGGTCGTCACTAGGAAGGACGAAATACCACAATGTAATATACAAGTAAATGGGAATATTCTTCAACAAGTGAGCAGGTACAATTATCTCGGAACAGTAATAACATCTGATGGGAGATGCCTTGAAGAGATTAGAACAAGAATCGCCATGGCAAAAATAGCCTTTAGCAAGATGAAAAACATATTGACCAATAAAAAGATGTCAATTGAAACGAGAAAAAGAGTGTTGAGATGCTACATTGAACCTGTACTTTTGTATGGATGTGAAGCGTGGACAATGAGCAGTCAGGCTGAAAAACATCTGATGGCTGTAGAGATGTGGTTTCTGAGGAAAATGCAAAGAATACCATGGACAGCCAGAAAGACCAATGAACAAGTCCTTCAAGAAACAAATGAAGATCGTAAATTGATTAGAGAAATTAGACGTAGACAGTCAAAATTTTTTGGGCATGGTATGAGAAGAAATGGATTGGAGAATTTGGTGACAACTGGTAAGATCGAGGGGAACAGACCAAGGGGAAGACCTAGAAGCAAGTACCTGGATGGCTTGGCCTTGTGGCATGGTCGAGACAGAAACACGGAGCTGATCCACGACTCTGGTGATCGAGTGAGATGGCAGAACATGACCGCCCACGCTTACCGGCATGGCACATGATGGATGGATGGAGGCCACGTGATCAGGAGCGTCAAGCAGGGCGCACGAACAAAGAAGATCAGTGGGAGTTCGGACGCCATCGCAGACAGATCAGAAATCAGAGAATTGAGTCTGCCCGGAAACACAGCCCTGGACAGTGCATAGAACATACTAAACCATTGTTCTAATATGAAGATGTGGACATAAATTTGACTATGTCAAGCAACCAGCGCTTGACAACAGGGAGAAAGAACGACATAGTTGCTGAGACCAGTTGCACAGAAGGCGAGATGTGTAGTCCACCCGCCATACCATTGAAGACACGTTTTCACGGACGGAGGCGAGTGGTGTGGCTGAACGGGTCGGTGGTGACCCCGTCTTGCGAGTGTAAGTAGGTTAATTACGCAAGTGTATAACTGTATGAACTGCTTGTGAAGAAATAAAGCTATGTATTCGGCATGTTTTCACACATGGAAAGCCGTAGTGATTCAGTGTATTCTCGTACGTGTTCCAAGCTTAGTTTGCCAGTGTAGCGACAGCATACCCCTAACAGCACATTGGCATCTACTAGGTTTGAGACTGTGGCTTAAAGCCCATTGACTTATGTTGGGATTACTAAGTGTCGTAACCTAACCTGTCTGTGAGGCATGTCTGGGAAGTCAAGACATACAACAGCGGTCTGAGATCGAGGGACTGACCACAAGAGAGTGTGACGGTGATGAATATTGGTGTTATATGTATTATTCAAAAGTGTGATGGATTTGTTCACCTGGCCTGTTTTTGCTTACAGGAACGCCTTTGCTGTGGGCTATTTGCTGTTTGCTGTTGGCTAGACCTGTTTGCTGTTTTAAATACACCAGAATAGATGTCTCATCTTCAGTCAGCCAGGAGACCGAGACAGGGCTATCACACCAAAGCTCTCTGAAGAAGACTATTTATTCTACAATGCTATCTGAAGTAGAAGGCCAAGTGGCTAGGGACTGTTGAAACCTACCAGGCTAAAGTCCAGAGGCTCCAGAAGGCGTCACAAGGATCAGGTGACCGTATCCTACCACCTGTTTCTGTCACATGATGGACCAACGTGATTTAACCATTATGAGAATAAAGGCGATCTGAATTAGCGGATGTTCGAGGCCAAAGGTTGTTTCAACAAATCCAGGAAATGTAGCTGGCCGTGTTTACATCTGGTCGACAGATTAGGAACATTCGGAAGTGGGTGAGCTGAATTAAACATCGCTTTGACAGTTTATAAACTGGTTGGATTGAAAGCGGAAGTACTCAGCTCGGAAGAAAACAGTCCGTTTGTCAATTTATAGTTTCCGGACATCAAGAAGATTGACAGTTTGTTGGGGTAACCCGTTGTTGGGAGCACATAGGAACTCGCTGGCTTTTTTTGGGAATCTAAACAACTGATGACAACTCTGACATTGATGGAGCCAGGGAAAATGGATTCTTGACAATGGATGATATGCCCAAATAACACCTGCAGGACATCAATACCGTCACGTGACCAATTTTAGGTTTTGCCAAAAACCATGATTGGAGATGGGGAGTTGAACTAAAACCGTGGATTATGATGGACGTGTTTGTGGGAGAGCTCTACAGTGTTAGATTAATTTAATATTAACTAGCATGTGTCGTTATGGCAAAGTGTAGTAGCCATCCCGGAATGAGGCGGTTTTGCCTAAGGTAGAACCTATTATAATTAGTTCTAATTAATATAGGCTGTAGCCTGGTTAAAACTAAAGTGTGATGATTAGCACTGCTAGTGGAAAACTAGCTAGAGTAGGGAAGTGATACTTGGCTCTGTTAGTTGAAGATAGATTAGTGAAGTGTTGATAAGCTTTACTAGTTGAGAATTGAGTAATTGGGATATTCCAGTAGGTGTCCCTGGTGGGCGGGGTTCCGCATTCTGTTTGTTGATTTTTTTTTTCTTGTCTTGGCCTGATGATAACCAATGGGTTGAGTCATCTGTCCCTGACAGAGTAGGATCACTGTATTTTCTGAGCGAGGCCGATGGCCACGATCATCTAATAGAGATCAGTAACGGGGAGGCTATCACCAGTTGTATGATTTATTTTACAGGTTCCTCTGGTTGGAATGAAGAACCCGGAACCACTAAAAATCCGATCCCGGATAAATTATGATGTAGAGAGATGGGCCAGCAACTTTCGCAACGGAAGAAGTTAATACACATTGCTCGGTGGAGCCTAATGGTATATGTATCCTACATGAGTGAATACCAATCGTTAACACACCTGAAGTGATGGATGTTCAGCCCATGTGGAACTAGATCAGTAGGAACTGATGTTCACATTAGATGAAACCAAACATTGAAGTGTAGTTGTTCCACGTATCAAGGAAATCAGAACTTTCAGACTATATCTAGTGAATAAAGCAAGCCATTTTTGTCTAGATACATTGACTGTTTAAGAGTGAAAATACAGAACTAATAGGAACCGTTGTGTTAGGAACAATAATGGTATTTTCCACGGATTATATATTTACATGGGATTCAGATCTCATGGTCATCAGAGCTCCTGGAAGAGGACATGTCTGGAGAGAAGGATACGACTTCGGTGAGGTCTATTGTACTGACTCGTGTGATGTCGTGTAATCCTTGCCATGATGTGTACACTATGATCCTGAACTTTGAGGGCTGACATATACATTTATGTTATAATACACGACACACATTTTTCTTCGCACACACGTCTCATATACGTTACACTTTTCTTTTAATAAATTAATCTTTATTAATGTTTAGAAGCAAGAGTTGTTGAGTATGTTGCGTTGGGGAAGGATGAGAGGGGGCATAGTACGACAGTGAGAGAGTGATAAGAAAAGGTGTCCATGGGCTGATGGAGTGTGTTGGACGGAAGCTGGTAGATTCTCCTGGATATTGATAAAGGAAAAAAAAAGTATTATAATGTGGGTGTTGACTCTCCTCACTCCAGGGACGACACTTTAAAGGAGGACACGACAGTTTCTAAAAACTGACACTCAATAATTAACTGACAGAACTCTTGTGGAATGATGATATGGTCCACCAGACTTTTCTCACCTTACTAACTGTTCTTGTCTATATGTCTGTGTGTCAGAGTCTGAATCCCCAATAAAGATTCTAGATTTGCCTGTTATAAGATTGTTCTCTTATAGTCAGGTGTCTTTGTGTATCAGGAGTCATCACATTGGAAGTGTCGTCCGGGCACCGTCCCGATGGCAACTGGTGTAAGGCTAGGCAGAGGTTAATGTATAACTCCTAGTAAAATGTAGCGACAACATCTGAGAATCCGGGCCAGTGTTGTCACATCTGATTATCAAGGGATGAGGTGTTGAAATTAATCCTTCATCAAATCAAGCCCTCTACATGGGGTAATTAATCATGTATGAAAACAGAATCTCTTCTCTACTTATTAGACAGTAAAAGCGGAAGGTTGAATGTTTTTGGTGTGAACTAAAGATAGTTTTGTACACTTTATTCTTTACACTTCTTCAAGAGAACACAACCTAATACATTTAGTCAAAATAAATACTGTATGGCTAATGTTATGTCCGGGTTACGTCTCTTCCTCAAACCTCCAAGAGACCTGAACCAGTAGTACTTACGGACGAAAACAAGTGTGTGTGAATGGATTGGGATGGATAGTATAGCCAAGTGTTGCAATAGTTTGTCAATGAACGACAAGCCTAGGTTATAGGCCAACGATATATATCTTCAATACAACATTGTTTCTGTCTATGTTAAATGGGCAAATGTCAGAATTATTATTTTCGATAAAGAACCACCTAATTAAATGGCTACCGTTGGTGATATTGCTGGATGAACTGGGAGTTTGAAACCAGGGCTCCAGTATATATTTTATGCCAATAAAGTGTTCAATATGAACATATCCTCTGTTGAAAGTTAACTTATGTAATAGCCAACGCTTAACTATCATCCTGTATTGAAAGTTGACTTATATAATAACCAAGGCTTAACTATCATATCTTGTATGGAAAATTTGACTGAAATAATGGCCAACGCGGGAATATCGTATCCTGTGTGGACAATATATTTTGTATAATGGCCAAAGCATAAGTGACTGTTTTCGTCCAGATGGTCTAGAATCAAATACGACATTGTGAACATTTACCATAAAGCTATCATGTCTCCGTCCACTTCTAAACTGCAAGAAGTTATCAACCTGAGTGGTAGCTAGCAGAGGGACTAGTCCTGAATAGCTTTACTCTCAAGTATATTGGCCTGGTTTGTCCATCGTCTTCGTGTACAGCCAGGAGGATGAATTATGTCACTACCAGGTGAATGCTTTACTAACTCGAGATGTACGGATGGTGACTATAGGAAGCCACTTGTGAAAAACTTGATAGTAATTATACCTGAAAAATTGGCTGGACTATTTCCTCTTCTTGCAGGATATTCAATGTAGTTTTTCTCATATCTATGTGCTTGCTTGCTTGCTTGTGTTCGTTGGCTTGAGCTCCAACGCGAAGTCTTGTATGTTGGATGAAGACATCCTATTGTCCAACATCAGTGTGATGTCAGACAGGACCTGAGGTTTGCGTGAGTATCCGTTGTCCTATGTCTGGTTTATTGGTGTGCAGACTGGTGGTTCCTCGCGTACAGGCAGACACTCTCCGACTTTGGAGGAATCGGCGATCCTACTGACTTTAGCCAGGACCCCGAAGCGACCTGTTGCCCATGACGCTCGACGAGGACGCGTCAATAGGTCTTGGCCAGTATATAACGCGGCCCTGGTGCCTTGCAAACACCTCTGCGTCCCTCATATCTATGTGTATTGTATCCTTGTGCCGGCTGAAGTGCCTAGATTACATCATTGTGTAGTATTCTGAATTCACATGTGTATACTGTCCTTGTCTAGTGTGGGAGTAAATTGATTACTTTGTATGGAACAGCAATCCAAGGAACTGCGGAGTCTGTAGAACAGTGATAACTTGAATGAAAAGAGAGGTCCCTTATATTAGTGTGGTAGCATCTAGGAAGCCAACCCTACCCTTTATGTTACACTAGGCACTAGGGGTTTGTCCGGGAGTTTTCTGGCTATTCATTAGTTATAGGAAGCTCTATTGACTTTCCTATTTATTAGTTCTGCTTGAGTACTTTGGTTGACTTCCAAATCCCTCTAGCGACTGTGACAGACATATTGAGCGTTTGTCAATATTAGCTGTTATTTTCAACATATTAGTTAAATTGCACAAACATTGATAAAAGTACTAAACTATGGCGGCAATTCGACTTAAAATTGCTGAAATTCAAGCCACAGGCCGAGAGATTGGCCTGGAGGGAGTAGAGCTACAAGAGTATGTACAAGAGGTCAGAGAATATAGGCAAGTGGAATGAGATAAGATGAAGGTAGAATTAGAGCAAGAAGCTCGGAAGCTGGTCTTGGAAGAAAAGAAAATGGAACAAGAGGCCAAGAAACTTTCTCTGGAGAAAGAGGCCAAGAAACTTGCTATGGAGTAAGAGGCCAAGAAACTTGCTAGGAAGTAAGAGGCCATGAAACTTGCAATGGAGCAAGAAGCCTGGAGACTAGAGTATGAGGCCAAGAAAGAAGAACGGGAACGTAAGTTTCGGATGAAGGAGTTGGAGGTGAAGGCCCAGACTTCTAAGGAGAGTGAGGGAGCAGTCAGAGGGTCTCCCCTCCCTGGCTCCCAGACCTTCAGTGGTGGATGATACCAGCCCAAGCGCATACAGAGCTAAGCTATGCGGGTCATTCTGGGATGCACCAGAGACACCCCAGTAGTGTGTATGCGTTACATCATTGGTTTGCCGACTGTTGCAGGCAGGCTCAAGGTGATGCAGGCGAAGGCATACCTCAGAGTAGCTGCAGACACAGATCACCCTTTGCATGAGGCGCTGGACGCAGTTAAGGGTCAGCGACTGATAAGAGGGAAATCATGGAAGGCTCAGACGGAGAATACGATCAGACAGGTGTGTATCTTGGAGATCATTAGGGAAGAAGATTATTGGGTCAGAGTCCCAACAGAGCAGTCAGACTTTGTGCAGAGTTATAATCACATTGAGCAGGGAGTAAAGGGAGTGGCCAGCAGGGTTCACGGAAGTGGAAATCCAGCAACTAATTCAGGATAATGCTCGCTCGGGTGATGTGATTATCTACACAGATGGTTCGGTGTCGAGAGGTAGGAGAAGTGCCTGGGGTTCATAGTAAAAGCTAATGGCTGACGTTTGGTTCAGGAGAGCCTGGCATATGATACCACAACATCTAGCTTAAGAAGGTGGAGGCGGTCACTGCAGCTTTCCGCTGGATCGAGAATACGATACACACGCACACATCGTGATTGTAACTGACTCAGAAAGCATGCTGAGAAAGGTGAGGACAGGTATGCTTCGTGCAGAGTGGCTTGCTTCGCTTTGGAGGTCACGGGTGGCAAGCATCGCCTGGATCTTTTCTCCGGGGCATGCCGGTGTGCTGGAAAATGAACAGGCAGACAGATTGGCTGGCTCTGCAAAACTTGGTGGAGTATTGATGCATGACAAGGCAGACATGGTTGCGGCCTTGTGGGAGCACGTGTACACCTCGGAGGAGCAAATGGATCATCATGTTCTGGCAAGAATTGGGCAGCGAGAAGTGACGAAGGGATCTGGCCGACGCTCGACGCTGATAGGAAAGGCAAGACGGACATGTAATAAGATTGCTACTGGTACTATTTTTGTTGGAACTCTTCGCTGGCTGCTGGGGATGTTGACGGAGCGCATATGGGAATGCTCCGAATGCTGTGATGTCGGTTCATAGATCAATCAATCAATCAATCAATCAATCAGTGACTAGGCACAAAACTGCTACTTGGGTAATGTTCTTTTATGTAGTTTAGGGCTATTTTTCTTCTTTCTGTTTCATTCTGAGTTTTATTGTTATCTCATCTCATCTCAATACATCATGTTCCTCTTGTACCTTGCGGTGTCGATGTGAGTAAGAATCGGCACGGCCAGACGCGAGAGGTACATTGGAAAACGAGGTGCCTCGTCAACTGGCACTCTTAGCCACCGGACGCTGATGCATATGCTGGGGGGAGGCTCTGAGCACCTATGGACCTGTCCGGAGTGCAATGAAGATACCCCAACTGATAACTGATAACTGGTGTCGAGGTGAAGTATACACATCGTGAGAGTGCCCGATTATGGGCTTCATGCATCGATATTCCCATGGACTCTGCTATTCCTCCCGTCCAACGTTTATGTGGTCGGCCTTTTCCTCTATTTCCATCTAGTCTGCACATCATTGCTTGTTGTGGTATGCTGTTGAATACCAGGTCTTGTTATCAATACTAGGAGGAATGGTTTCTATCATCTGAGGCAGTTGCTGCTGTCTCCAAGCTGGGAACTTGTGTGTACTGTAAATGGGTTCGACTGTTGATATGTTGCATATAGTATCTGTCCTAATCTTTCTTTTTGCAGTTTCTACAAAGTTGCTACTCTTCAGTCTTCACTTTCCAAAACCATTAAACCGTTTATACATGGGGTGGTCTGTCAATCTTCTAAATTGCCCGAAATATTTAACGTTGATCTTTTTTATTTCTTTCATCAATTCTCTTGCCATTTCCATTTTCTCTATAATCTCTATATATGATTGTCCCCCCCCCCCCACCACCCCCCCCCCACAAAAAACGACATATTCTTCAGTATATCCACATTTCTATGGCTTCTATTCGACTTTCTAAATGCTTATTCACTGTCCAGGATTCCGTGCCAAATAGTAGTGTTGAATATACATAACATTTGACAACCAATTCTCATTTTTAATACGTCGTTAATGTCTCTAGATGTTAATACTGATTTCATGATGTTGAAGACATTTTTGGCCATTCGTATTCTTTCTTTATTTCTGTTTCACTTCTGCATAGTATTACATGTACAAGATAGGAGAATCTTATTACTTGTTCTAGTATCTCCCCGTTTTCTTTCTCGTTAATTGATTCAACATTGAAAACTATAAAACGGGGAAAATGACTTCGGTCCACATCCTCTCCATTTGAGGAGAAACTAGATGGAGGTTTCAACCACTTTTAGTTGACTGCTGCTTTCATTAAACTTATTTAGACCGACGGAGATTTAGAAGGTGTACGAGGAAGAGGAAGAAACTAAGAATCATCATCTAGTTACTTGTCCTTGCAGAATCCCCACTCCTTACCCCTTTTACATGAGACATGCTGCAGAATTTCTTTGACTTATTTAGTTTCTATGCATCTACAAAGAATGTAGTCTGTCATTGCTTTCCATCTTGGTAGTGACCACACTGATGGCTGTCTTCTTCTTCTTCTTCTTCTTCTTCTTCTTCTTCTTCTTCTTCTTCTTCTTCTTCTTCTTCTTCTTCTTCTTCTTCTTCTTCTTCTTCTTCTTCTTCTTCTTCTTCTTCTTCTTCTTCTTCTTCTTCTTCTTCTTCTTCTTCTTCTTCTTCTTTCTTCTTCTTCTTCTTCTTCTTCTTCTTCTTCTTCTTCTTCTTCTTCTTCTTCTTCTTCTTCTTCTTCTTCTTCTTCTTCTTCTTCTTCTTCTTCTTCTTCTTCTTCTTCTTCTTCTTCTTCTTCTTCTTCTGCTGCTGCTGCTGCTGCTGCTGCTGCTGCTGCTGCTGCTGCTGCTGCTGCTGCTGCTGCTGCTGCTGCTGCTGCTGCTGCTGCTGCTGCTGCTGCTGCTGCTGCTGCTGCTGCTGCTGCTGCTGCTGCTGCTGCTGCTGCTGCTGCTGCTGCTGCTGCTGCTGCTGCTGCTGCTGCTGCTGCTGCTGCTGCTGCTGCTGCTGCTGCTGCTGCTGCTGCTGCTGCTGCTGCTGCTGCTGCTGCTGCTGCTGCTGCTGCTGCTGCTGCTGCTGCTGCTGCTGCTGCTGCTGCTGCTGCTGCTGCTGCTGCTGCTGCTGCTGCTGCTGCTGCTGCTGCTGCTGCTGCTGCTGCTGCTGCTGCTGCTGCTGCTGCTGCTGCTGCTGCTGCTGCTGCTGCTGCTGCTGCTGCTGCTTCTTCTTCTTCTTCTTCTTCTTCTTCTTCTTCTTCTTCTTCTGCTTCTTCTGCTTCTTCTTCTTCTTCTGCTTCTTCTTCTTCTTCCTTCTTCTGCTTCTTCTGCTTCTTCTTCTTCTTCTTCTTCTTCTTCTTCTTCTTCCTTCTTCTGCTTCTTCTTCTTCTTCTTCTTCTTCTTCTTCTTCTGCTTCTTCTTCTTCCTTCTTCTGCTTCTTCTTCTTCTTCTTCTTCTTCTTCTGCTTCTTCTTCTTCTTCTTCTTCTTCTTCTTCTTCTTCTGCTTCTTCTTCTTCTTCTTCTTCTTCTTCTTCTTCTTCTTCTTCTTCTTCTCTTCTTCTTCTTCTTCTTCTTCTTCTCTTCTTCTGCTTCTTCTGCTTCTTCTTCTTCTTCTTCTTCTTCTTCTTCTT
>OY992886.1:67155181-67312647 GCA_963921405.1 Cepaea hortensis
GCTCCCCACCAGGGTCTGGGCGAAGCCGGGCCAGGTCAGCTAGTATGATATAAAATACAACATGTCTGCTAACAAAGGAAGGACGTTAAAACAATAATCCAACAGATCGTTTTTCTCAGGAGCTGTTTATTCAAAAAGCATGACATTTATGCTGATTTTACGGTCATATGAGGTAGAGAGCACAACGCTGACCTCGTTCGGGAGAAAAAAGAGTAAAAAGAGAGAAAACCCCTCAATGCCAATAACTTACAAGACAAGGGAAGGACCCAGGCATTAGATTAAAACATTAGGCTGAAATAGCAACAGTGAATGTAAAAACGAAACTTACACAATTTAACAAATAAATGAGAAACAACACAAAAAGCTCTTTATTCGTCAAATGCTACAATTTCAGGGACAACCAATGACATACAACCACAGAAGCATCACTAACAACAAACAACTCTAATATCAGATATTAAGGTGTTAGGCACTGATAAAATAATAAGACACCTACATTAAATGCTTTTCGCAGGTCTGCATTGCCGAATGGATAAGAACGCGTGTTCTTAAACATCAGGTCGGCTGATGCCGAGGTAAGCAGTTCAATGTATACGTCACTTTAGAGTCAGTCAGACTTGGACTTCATTCAGTGTTAGACCTAGTCCTTGTCAACAGAGCAACAGCTACAAATTATGCCGCTCTTGTAGAACTGTGATGTTTAGACAGTGTTTCGTATATTCGTGAACCTTTGTGTGGAACAGGTGATTATGTTATTGACAACGTCTAATGTATTGTGTGAGTAAAATAGACGATCAAAAAACTACGCCGGTGTTCTGTTCAGCAAGCTATGTTGAGTCAGTCAACGTTGTTAACGTGTTTAAACTGTAAAGGCGCAATGACCATCAGAAGTTGAGTGAGAGTTGTCTACACCATCAAGCGTAAGCATCTCTAGAGAGATCTATGAAGCGCCACTGAAACAGTACATTAGTGGCACGCCAAGATTGAGATTGTCGTCCAGTTATCTTAACGCACACGGCCTATGAAATCTATACATTGCACAACCAGGCCGTGTGTAAACCAATAGGTGTTTCCTGTCATCAGTTATCAAAATTAAAGAATGCCACGGGGTTGCTGTAACAATCAAGAGCCAAGAGTAGCAGTATCCTTCTAACCATGCAGCTCTCAAAAAGCTCTCTATGAGCACTCAACCTGATAGTCAGAATCATCAACCAGACACCAAGTAAACTCCATGGCAGCTAGCACGCTTGACTACGAGCCCTATATTTATACGTTTGAATCCATATCGAGGCAGCAATTTAAAAGAAGTCTTGAGTTTAACCAGGAAACAATCTTCTTCTTCTTTATCCGGAGTTATTTTCTTCTTTTTCGGACGTGATTGCGTTGTGCCTGTTTACAGCAGAGCTATGTTCTTGCGCCGTTAGGCCGACACATCCAACTTCTGCGGGCGTTTGTTAACCGGGTTAACCTTCCCGGGGGTAAAAAATCTGAGATGTGAAAGCCGCCGGTGTTATAGTTACATCACCCTTTGAGTTTCAGTTGGTCTATACAAAAATGAGGCACCGTATACCCACAGAGCAGAAAAGGATCATTTATTTGTTATTTACTATGCGTATAGCACATTAGAATGTAAGTTTTCTTCAACGCTATTCAGTCTTGCTAACGTTTAATATTAACTTCAATTTTACACAATAGTAATGACGCTTTGAATGAGTTAAGAGCGAAGATCTGAAGCCATTTTTGTCCAGAAAATGTTCATCTGATGTTCGCTGAGTTGCTCTGTGGCCTCGGGATACCTGATATAGGTACTGTTCTGAATATGATACAGGAGCTCGGTGCCCAGTTCTCTCTCGGAGAGATTCTCCATAAGCAGGAAAACCAGAACAGGACGGCCAGTGTGGACGCGTTCCATGTTCGCCATTTGCAATTCAAATTTACACCAAACACTGTCCAATAACTGGCGTGTAAGGACCACTAATGTGTAGCGGCTGCTCTGTATGGCATTGACGATGTTAGAGGCTATGTATTGTCCCGCAATGAAATGCAGGCAGTGGACATGAACGTTGAGTCCTTCGGCTTGCAGTTTTGGGTAGAGAGTTTTCATGACAAACGATTGGTCTTCTGACACATAAGAAATGAAGACATCGTACTCAAATATATTCTGTTTGTCTGTTTGGTTTTCCTTTGACTTGAGACTAAGGTAAACAGAGTGATACAGATACCTCAGCTTCCATCGAAATCTGTATATTATAGAGGCTGTAATGGTAATGATCACGATGAATGTGACGCCAAATACACCAACAAACATCCAAAGTCTCGGCTTGCACTCTCGCTGTAATGTTTGGTAGATAGCATGGAATGCGTCTGTTATCGGCTTTTCTGAGGTATTCAGAAAGACGCATTTATTGTTGTCATTGGTTAAATTTATATTTGCTGTTACTAGCCAGCTGAGAAAATCAAGGTTGTCGCAGTAGCAATGTATTGGTACTTCTCCGAAATCAATGGTTAAAGTCTTCTTGCGATTTCGTACAATATTATTCAACGTATCGGTTACGTGGTGATCCAGTTTTGTCACATCTGTATAGCTGAAATCTATGAAAAACAAATTTCTGATGTGTGAAATGTTTGCAGTGAAATAATACATAGGGTTATTTTGCATATAAAGCTCTTCCAGACTGTCCAGTCCTCGTAGTGCCACATTACTAACTGTTACAATACGGTCAAAACTCAAATTTAGCTGTTTCAAGTTTGACAAGCATTTGAATATTGAATGTTTCTTATTTATCGATAGTTGGTAACCGAACGTATTTATGCTCAAATCGAGACTTTCCAAGGATGAGAAATTACAAAAGAATGTATCCCATATGAGGTAAATATTGCAGTTAACAATCTCCAGGTTTTTAAGACTGTTCAGCCCTGTCAGCGGACCTTGAAGTGCAGGGATGTTGTTTCCATTTAACGTCAGAGACACCAGAGAGTTATTTGGATCTATTCTGAATGTTGTCACAGTATAAGACCACCCAGCAAAGTTAATTTCCACAGATTTTAAATTTCTGGGCAATTGTAAAATCATCCCTTTCGTGGAACTGTTGTTACTTGTTGACAGTGAGCTGCTTGATTCAGCGTGTTTACATGTTCCTTCGTGAGACGGATAATCAGATGGCAAGTCAAAGCCGACGTCTCCGCCGTTTAGTTTTAAGACTTGTAGGTTTTCAAGTTTGGGGAAATTTTTCAGGTAAGTGCCAAATGCGAGCCTATTGTCACTAATGTCAAGGACCGTTAAATTCTTTGGAAGGAAGGCAATGGCATCATGCCGAATAACCGTTAGACTGTTGCTGGAGAACACGAGTTCCTGAAGATCTCTGGGCAGAACTTCCGTAAACACCTTAGTCACAGTGGCAAACGGCATGTAGGAATTGACAATATTTTGCAGCCGTAAGCGTGTTACATTCGACTGTGTGATACTGCTCAATAGTGGAAGCAAATCTTCCAGACATTGTTGTTCATTCAAGCTGAAGTCAAACAACTGTAACTTGCTCAACGGCACCAAAAACCCTGGCTCCACGGACAACCGGTTGTCGAGGAATTCTGTAGCATACAAGGCCAGATGGTTGTTACTTAAATCTAAAACTTCCAGTTGCCTAAGATTCCAAAAACTGTTGTTACTAAGAACACTTAACATGTTGAAGCTCATGTCAAGACACTGAAGGTTATAGTACTGTGCTAACCCCTCTCCGCGAACGTGCTTAATCATATTGTGCGACAACAACAGAGTGCTGATGTTAGATGAGAGATTCTTTGGTACAATTCTTAAATCACGCGATGAGCAGTTAGCAATTGTTCCATTAACTTTGCATGCATGATTTTGGTCCGACTGACCGAGATATGTTACTGTTTCGTGATTAAGACATACCGAATGAAATTCACCCCAAAAGGTGGCGTACGCATGGCATCCAGGAGTGAAAGTTGTTAGTAAGTGAAGTGCCAACAGCACTAGCATTGTTGGATATACAGGCATCATCATTGTCTGTGGACAACTGAAACAAAGAATAAAGTCACGGGATTGATCACCACCAATCTACCTATACATACACCTACACGAGTTATCTGACATTTCGCAACTAACGAATTTGAATAATCCAGCCCTACGGTGGAATGAGTTATAGGAGAATTATGGTTGATGAAACCTAATGAAAGCTTGTGATGGTTTGTCACATTATTATCCAATTGCTGATTTGAATTGCTTGCCTGCTTCATGTCTTACTGTCCAATACATGATACATCGCATATGCCATAGTAATAAAAAGATAAATGCACGAAATTGCTCTAACTAAAATAAAGGATAATGGGAAATGAATATATGTTATAGGAAACATTAGGCAAAAGATCGCAGATATGCGTAGCCCCAAGGGAATCACATCCTGCTGCCGCTCTTCCTAAACCGCTGTTACAGTTCATGTGGCCAAAGGACGATAGTTTCCCACATGTGATACTGGGTATGATCCAATTTTCCCGAAAGCCCGCCATGTTCAAGTCTTGTAGAATGCCTACAAGACTTGCGACGAACTGTAAGACTTATTGTCTGCACTCACGTTCATATGTGAAAATGTACGAAAAATTATGAGAAGAAGGAGAAGAATAAGATGATGATGATGAAGGAGGAGGAGGAGGAGGAGAAGGAGAAGAAGAGGAAGAAGAAGAAGAAGAAGAAGAAGAAGAAGAAGAAGAAGAAGACGAAGAAGAAGGACAATGGGTTGAGGCACTCGTGAGATTCCTGAGTATGAATATTCTGAGGTTCATGGGCACAGACATTGAGTCGTTCATGGGCACAGACATTGGGGTTTTCATGGGCACAGACATTGGGGTTTTCATGGGCACAGACATTGGGGTTTTCATGGGCACAGACATTGGGGTTTCGTTGGGCACAGACATTGGGGTTTTCATGGGCACAGACATTGGGGTTTTCATGGGCACAGATATTGGAGTTTTCATGGGCACAGACATTGGGGTTTCGTTGGGCACAGACATTGGGGTTTTCATGGGCACAGACATTGGGGTTTTCATGGGCACAGACATTGTGAAACGTATGGGCACAGGCAATGTGGGTCTTATCCATCCATCATGTGCCATGCCGGTAAGCGTGGGCGGTCATGTTCTGCCATCTCACTCTATCAACAGAGTCGTGGATCAGTTCCATGTTTCTGTCTCGACCATGCCACAAGGCCAAGCCATCCAGATACTTGTTTCTAGGTCTTCCCCTTGGTCTGTTCCCCTCGATCTTACCAGTTGTCACCAAGTTCTCCAAATCATTTCTTCTCATAACATGCCCAAAAAAATTGTGACTGTCTACGTCTAATGTCTCTGATCAGTTTACGATCTTCATTTGTTTCTTGAAGGACTTGTTCATTGGTCTTTCTGGCTGTCCATGGTATTCTTTGCATTTTCCTCAGAAACCACATTTCTACAGCCATCAGATGTTTTTCAGCCTGGCTGCTCATTGTCCAAGCTTCACATCCATATAAAAGTACAGGTTCTATGTAGCATCTCAACACTCTTTTTCTCGTTTCAATTGACATCTTTTTATTGGTCAGTATGTTTTTCATCTTGCTAAAGGCTACTTTTGCCATGGCGATTCTTGTTCTAATCTCTTCAAGGCATCTCCCATCAGATGTTATTACTGTTCCGAGGTAATTGTACCTATTCACTTGTTGAAGAATATTCCCATTTACTTGTATATTACACTGTGGTATTTCGTTCTTCTTAGTGACGACCATAATCTGTGTCTTTTTACAATTTAATTCTAACCCTTGTTGTTCACTGTGTGTAACAACCGCATCTACTAAATTTTGCAGGTCCTGTTCATTGTCTGCAATCAAGACTGTGTGGGTCTTATGGGCACAGATATTATGAAAATCATGGGCACAGACATTGTGTGACTCATCTGCACAGACATTGTTAGGCACGTGGACACAGACACTGTGAGGTCTCTGGGTATGTGTGCTGCAAGGACCACAGACTTGATCACTAAGAATTCCTTTGGATCAAGCACTATGATATTCCTTGGTAATGTCCTCTGGAGGAAAAAAAAAAGTAAACAAAACAAAGCAAAATCTCTAGGTAAAAGGCAGTGTGTATTGACGACGACGACGACGACGACGATGACAACGACGACGACGACGACGACGACGACGACGACGACGACGACGACGACGACGACTACGACAAATCACAGAGAAATGACATTTAATTTCTCTATGTGTTATATACATTATTCATACTCATTTTATGTGACGTCAGAAACCAGCATGAAATATATACTCCTTTGTAATTTTATACTTGACACAATATATGAGAATTTGTACTTACTGTTGTGGGATTCCTCCTTATTTCTTTCTATAGAGCGTGAATAATCAGTTCGGTAGCAAATTCGGTGTTCATTTATACTTGTTGACTACACAAGGAAATAGATCGCATAGGGAAACTTCGGGTGACTTTTTGCCTCTAACCCCTTTTTATGATTGGACTTATAAAGGGTGCACAGTGACAATTTATAAACCGAACTATCTGTAACAAATAGGAAGTATTGTGACTCAATGAGTCCTTCTTAATGCAAAGTTGATTTTCAGGAGCAGATAATTTTATAAAATAAAACATACAGTCAAGTAGAAGTACATAAAGACAAAATAAGAAAAAGACAAAGCAGAAACAACAACAAAGACCAGTCTGAAGAGAATAAAGACAAAACATTAAACCATAAAGACAAGACACCAAAAAAAAAAATATACATACAAACAGGGCACAAAGACATACATGAAGACAAGACACAAAAACATAAAGGGAATGAGTTCGTCTCTTGGCGAGGGACACTGGTAATAGGGACAGCTATTCCATACTAAAAAAACCAGTCCAGTGCACTAAAAGTAATAGTAGGTGTATGGACTACGCTTGAGTTCAAAGTGAGAGAACGCAGAAACAAAAAAAAAGGATGCATTTCTGAAAGTGAAAAGTTACTTAAGCAAAACTCATTGTAATTGCATGTCAGAAAGTGAGTACTGAAATGTTAGGCCTATATAGTATCTGTTCTGTTGTATATAAATCTTATATAGAATATGTTCTGTTGTATAGAAATGTTATATAGAATCTGTTCTGTTGTATAGATACATTATACAGAATCTGTTCTTTTGTATAGCAATGAGTAATGGAACGCGAAGGAACAGATTAGGAAGTGCTTCGGGTCAACGATGATACAGCGTATGTCGCGAATAACGTGTCCTGCCGAAGTAACCAACAATGAGTGCCCTGAAAAAGGCTAAACAAAGAAGAATATGACATCAATCAATCAATCATGTGCCACGCCGGAAAGCGTGGGCGGTCATGACTCGCCATTTCACTCGATCACCAGTGTCGTGGATCAGCTCAGTGTTCGTGTCTCTTCCATGCCATGTGGCCAAGCCATCCAGGTATTTTCCTCTCGGTCTTCCTCTTGGTCTGTTCCCCTCGATCTTGCCAGTTGTCACTAACTTCTCCAATCCATTTCTTCTCATAACATGTTGACTGTCTACGTCTAATAATATGATATACACATATAAAAAGACAAACAATGCTTTTTGGTCATGTAATGAGAATAACATTTTGGTATAGATGTCGGAGGCCAGAACGGAGTGGCATTTTTTTTTTTTTTTTAGCATATCCTTTACAGGACTTAGCTGTCAACACCAGCATCTTTCAGCTGTATGTTGATCTCTTGGCAAGATTACGCTCAGTAGTTTGCCATTGCTTTCTGAGCGGCCGGCTCACATACCCCGTAAGTTACCGATGCGATCCGAACCACTGCTGATTTGAACCGTCATCACGTTACCTGACGAGAGTATACGAGATTACGGAGAAAAGTCATAACCTCTAAGCCACGAAGCCGGCTTGCATTTTGTTTAGATAAAATAAATGCAAAAGCTTTAATGGGATATAACCCGGTTAGTGACAGAATCCTCACTGTCAGAGTTAAAGGCCATCCACAAACATACAGATATATGTACTTACTTCAACAGCAAAGGAAGACGAAATTGAATATTTTTACAGCACACTGCAAGAAACATTATATACGATTGGTCATAATGACATAACAGTAATAATGTAAGATTCTAATGCAAAATTGGGTACAAGAAGAGCTGAACATGAGAAACACGATTTAGGACAATTTTGATTGGGAAATAGAAATGATGCAGGTGACAAATTAATTGAATTTTGCACAGAAAATGAGTGAACGATAGCCAACACACTTTTGAAACGACACCCAAGAAGACTCTTCACGTGGAAGTCCACGGACAGCACTGACACTGACACTGACACACACACACACACACACACACACACACACACACACACACACACACACACACACACACACACACACACACACACACACACACACACACACACACACACACACACACACACACACACACACACACACACACACACACACACACACACACACACACACACACACACACACACGCACGCACACACACACACACACACACACACACACACACGCACGCACGCACGCACGCACGCACGCACGCACGCACGCACGCACGCACGCACGCACGCACGCACGCACGCACGCACGCACGCACGCACGCACGCACGCACGCACGCACGCACGCACGCACGCACGCACGCACGCACGCACGCACGCACGCACGCACGCACGCACGCACGCACGCACGCACGCACGCACGCACGCACGCACGCACGCACGCACGCACGCACGCACGCACGCACGCACGCACGCACGCACGCACGCACGCACGCACGCACGCACGCACGCACGCACGCACGCACGCTCGCACGCACGCACGCACGCACGCGCGCGCGCACGCACGCACGCAGAGAGAGAGAGATAGATAGAGAGAGAGAGAGAGAGAGAGAGAGAGAGAGAGAGAGAGAGAGAGAGAGAGAGAAAAGAGATATTATATTTTAATACACAGAAATGGAGATCAAGCTTAACATCGGCAAAAACCTTACGAAGTGCAGACTGTGATACATATCATCTGTTATTAAAAGCAGATTTGAAAGTAAAACTCAGAAATATTACCCGAGGACCAAGGCCACTTCGTGTTGATCTCCCAAAAATACCAGATTCATACAACGTAGAAGTGAAAAATAGTTTTGGAGGAACTGACACCTGATAAATTGGCAGTACAAGCTAGAGATATCTTGATAACTGCAGCCAAAGATGTAATTCCGACCAAGAAAATTCAACATAAGCCATTGATTACATCAGACACATCAGAATTCATGAAACAACGAAGGGAACTGAAACAGAAAGGAGGTGAATCCGATAACAGCAGGATGAAGTATACATCTTTAACTCGAGAAATAAGAAAGAACACAAGAAAGGACAAAAACCAATATATACAAGATTGCTGTATCATCATTGGCACCTTGCCGTCTTGACAGACGATAGTTTGTGCTTCAAGGCATAATAACTATTACCCATGGCGGTAACGAATGTGACTGATAAAGCCAATTCGCGCAGTAAATGTTCGTCCACAGTGGGTGTATGTGAACATGTGGTCATTTCCACCATCATGCACCATCTTACGTCTCACACGCTCGGTGTGTGACTTATCTGCAATAATTTTCTCCTTTGTCTTTATTCCATTTCTGATGTTTGACCTCCATACAACACGCTCAGCGGCGACTTTCTCCCAATGTGCATTATCAATGCCTGTATCAATCATGTCCCGCTTACACACATCTTTACATCGTAGTAGAGGCCGACCCTGAGATCTCTTACCCATCTGTAATTCACCAAAGAAGATGCCCTTTGGTATTCTACCATCATCCATCCTCCTAAGATGTCCTATCCATCTAAGTCTATGAAGATTCAGCATGGAATAAACCGAAACACAACCTGATCTTTCCAATACTTCAGTATTTGTGGTTTTGTATTGCCACACAGCATATGAAAGCTGTTTAAATGTTTCTCTTGGTGTGAGTAAGTTATTCAGGCTTCACTGCCATAAAGAAGAGTACTAAGCACACAGGCTTGATAGACAAGGACTTTTGTTTTGGCAGTAAGCTTCCTGTTCTCCCAGACTTTTTTTTTTTTCATAATCTGTTCATTGTTGTTGCTGCCTTACCAATCCGGATTTTGATTTCCTGATCTAGGGATAATTTGCTATTTACCACTGATCCTAGATATACAAACTGGTCTACCATCTCTAGTTCGGCGTCGTCAATAAAGATTGACGGAACCCCATGTGCACCTTGTGACATAATCTGTGTCTTCGTTTTACTAATTGTTAAACCAAATTTAGAACACGCATTGAAGAAGGCAGATAGTAGACATTGTAATTCTTCCTCAGAGTGGGTCGTAACTGCAGCATCATCTGCAAAATATCAACTCCCTGATCAGTACCCTCCTAATTTTGGTCTTGGCCTTCAATCTCTGAGCATTGTAGAGCCGCTATTTTAGAGTCAGTGAATGTATATACCACCATCCTGATCACGAAAGGCATATTTCAGTAGAAGTGAAAAGTATGTTTCAAAGAGGGTGGGAGCTAGTACACAACTTTACTTAACTCGACTCTTGATTTCAAACACTTCAAAAGTTGCACCATCAAACTTGATTATACCCTTCATGCCTGTGTGGAACGATTCTACAATGGACAGTAGAGTTGGTGGGCAGCCAATCTTCTTTAGTGCCTTGATCACACCCACACGACTGACCAAATCAAATGCCTTTATAAGGTCGATGAAGGCAATAAACAGTGGTTGATTCTGTTCACGGCATTTTTCTTGCATTTGTCGCAATAAGAATATCATATCAATGGTAGACCGATTATGTGGAAAGCCACACTGTGATTCGGGGTAGACTTGATCTCCTAGGACTTGAAGTCTGCGCAGAACAATTCTGGCAAATACTTTCCCAACAATACACAGAAGTGAGATACCCCTATAGTTATTGCAGTCGCTCCGATCGCCCTTTTCTTGTACAGTTTACGATGCTTAAATCTTTGAAATTATGTGGGACTTGTCCTTCTCGCCAGCATAGCTCTATTAGCTGGTGGATCTGTATAGTGAGTGTGGCTTTTCCACTCCTGATAACCTCTATTAGAATCTCAGCCTTACCTAGAGCCTTGCAAGATGAAAGTTCATTTATAGCACACTTAACTTCTGTTATGGTGGGAAGTGTGTCCAGGTGGTCAAGTGTTGGTAGGGCCTCCATGGCATTGAGGGTATCATCCACTAGTTTGGTCTCACTTGAGTAAAGATACAAATAGTGCTCTACCCATCTGTCCATCTGTTGTTTCTTATCAGTGATGATTTCTCCAGTCAAGGTTTTCAATGGTGCACTTCTTTTGATCATTGAACCACATGATTTCTTTATTCCGTCATACATGCTTCTGATGTTTCCCTTATCACTTGCGATTTTAATGAACTGACATAACTTGTTCCAATAGTCAATCGCACACTGCCTGGCAGCCTTTTGCACATCCTTTAGCTCACTGTCGCGAAATCACTGTGAATTAACGATCAGATGATACAAATAACAGCGACAGTCTGATTCGCAGCTGCAAGTTGTTATTACTGGGGGGTGGTGAGATCAAACGGTACAGCCGTCTTTGAGAGTTCCCCACAAGACAGAAAATTGTAGGCATGTTGTTGTGGCTCGATCGGGAGAATGCAGGAAACACGCTGGCTTATTTTGGTTGTCAAACAAGGGAGACAACTTTTGCATTGGTTGAACAAGGGGGAGAGAAATATTCTTGTGAGGGGAAACCGATTGTGTGCCCTTGGGACCATCTGGTGTGGACATCAAAGGAAGTCACTTGAACAATCCAAGGCTGTTTGAAAAATCTAACTGGTTGCAGGGATTGTAAACAAGAGAGTTGGCCTGAGCGGACGGTGTTTTCGCTAGCTCTGGATGAATTTGAAGAACATCTACCGTGTGCGGGATTAATTAAAATTTAATATAAACGTGCCTGTCATGGCAAAATGTAGATGTGATTCAGGAGTAAAGCAGTGTTACATAAAATACTCCATAGATTATATTTAGGTATAATTAATGTGGGATAGACTGATGATAGTAGAGTTTAGGACTTTAACGTAGTGAAGTGATAATTAGCTCTGCTAGTTGAGAATAGGGTAGTGAAGTGATAATTAGCTCTATGGGTTGGGAGATGGGGGAATTGTCCAATGGTGAGATCTTCCAGTGGGGTGCCTACTGGGGTTCTGCACTCTGTCTATTGGTCTTTCCTTGTCTTAGCCTGATTCGGACTAAGGTGATGAGCTCCTCTGCTCTATGACAGAGTTTAGTTCGCTGATAAATATCTGAGCGAGGCCGTAGGCCTACACTCAGCTAGTAGGATCAGTGACTAGTGCTCTCACAAGGTGTTTTATTTCTCTAACAGGTTCCCTGCCAGTTACGAGGAAGCTCTACACTGGTTTTGATGAAGTGCTACTCCGATTGGGAAGAACACCAGATGAACAGACAATGTTTGTTTTTAAGAAAATGAATACCGTCAGAGAAGAAAATTTGTACAATAGTGTTTACGCTGGGCCCATGATCAGGAGGATCCACCAGAATATGGCTCAGATGAGCAAAACCATATAACGATTCCTGTGTGATAAGGTTCACCTAGGATGGGTGAGGTTCGTTGATACACCACATATCATGTGAACAATAGTGACTAAAAAGGAACATTAAACGTAGCATCCACATGGAGCTGTAGAGTCGATTGGAATAGTACAAGGGACATTGTATTTGAGACAATATAGACAATAGATAGGATCAAGTGTATTAACAATAACAGTGATACCTATGTTCACAAATACAAGGATTTAACATTTGAGAACTATAGGGACCTATAGGATGCAGTGTGTAACCGATCCGTGATCAGTGTTAAACTATGGACTGTATCTATTTCGGATGATCATGTAGATGGATTACCAAGTAGCTACAGAAGAAAGTCAGCGTCTGGCAGGAGAGATACATCACTGGGTGAGGTTTTCTTGTGCTGACCTAACTTGCTGTGGTGTGACCTTGCTAATATGATCTGACTGGGCTACTGATCTGATGGTCCGATTCTACACACATTATAGTACACGCATTCTTCGCATACACTTCTCACATACATTACACTTTTCTTTTAATAAATTAATTGTTATTAATTTTTAGAAGCTAGAGTTGTTGAGTATGTTGCGTTGGGGAAGAATGAGAGGGAGCATGATCCAGTAGTGATAGAGAGAGAGAGAGAGAGAGAGAGAGAGAGAGAGAGAGAGAGAGAGAGAGAGAGAGAGAGAGAGAGAGAGAGAAGCGAGAGAGAGAGAGAGAGAGAGAGAGAGAGAGAGAGAGAGAGAGAGAGAAAGAGGTGTCCATAAACTGAGGGAGTGTGGTGGACGGAATCTAGTGGATTCTCCAGGATAATGATAAGGGGTTAATATATAATGTGGGTGTTGATTCCCCTCACTCCAGGGACGACACTTTAAAGAAACACACGACACTCACTCAGAGTGTTACGCGCTGGTCTTTCCTTGTTTCTTCTTATTATTAATAAAGGGCTGCAGAGTCTGGCTGTTTGCCACAGACTAGTCCTGCCTCTTATGATCCACAGTGCCGTAAACCTCTACGGCAGTTTTATAAAGAGTTTCCTTAAGTTTACCCCACTTTTAACTTACTGTACAATTTTCTGGTGTGTCAGTGAAAGCGTCTTCAAGTTGCTGTTGAAACTGAAAGCACATTTCAGGATCGTGAGTGTTAATAATATTAATCCTGGGGCTAGATTTGTGTTTAGCTGTTGTGAGATATAAATATCGAATATATGAATATGGTCTAGGGAATATTAAGGCCTTGGGTTCAGTCCTCTCAATGAGGATAAAGGGATAAGAAAAGTGGGCCTGTTGTCTTCCTAATAGGGTTTTCTCCAGGAATACTAGCCAAGGCTCTTGGTTTCATCAGGAGGGACTAGGCAGACAGAGACACCAGTCCAACCTACCATGGTAAGAATAATCTCCTGGAAAAATGTAGAAAGCCGGTCTTTACCCACAGACATCTCAGTTGATGCGATGACGTCTCATTTTAAGACATAGTTGTCTATGTGATGGCGACCTTTCACAGCAGCTTTCTTTATTTTATATAACAGTGACATATAGCAACAACATTAAACACCATGTTGTAACACTAGTCACAAGAAAGTAAAACACCACTGGCTCTAAATATACTTTTAATATGGATCAATACAGTGGGTTACGGGAACTCTAACTCTGCATTACTAAAGTCTACAACAACATGATAACAAAATAAAACATCAAATCAGTGCAATACACTCTTTGATTACAAAACTCAACAACGCTTTTGTCTAACTTATCACCTGAAATACAACAATACCTAATTCTGGATTGGTGTGACTTCCAGAATAAACCTAGCGTGCATACATTTACCTAGGTTCAATAAACCCAGACATGGTATATGTACCCCAATACACATTCTCTAACTACAAAAAAGACAGTCCATAAATCTCGGATCTGGCTGTTGATTGTGTCTTTCTCCTTATTAAATCTTGAATAAGTAAATACTGTGAGTCACTGAATATGTACGATACGATCCCCCCACACACCGGGGCTGGATAACCACTGTCTCTATTCCACGATATGGCACATAAGAAGCTGTTTCTATACCGTCTCTCTATTAAAAAATTTCTCCACCATTCTCCCTCGAGGATGATGGGATGAGTTAATCATACGCTTGATGAATCCCACAGACGTAGATATATATATATATATATATATATATATATATATATATATATATATATATATATATATATATATATATATATATATATATATCACTGGTAAAGATTACATTGGCTGGACATCATAGGTGATTGTGATGCATGAACGATCTTGTTGTACTCCAATTTCGGAACGGGAACGGGACAGACAGATATAGGTAACTGTCCATGATGGCTCCTGGATCGTTCTAGATATATAATGATGTTGTTGTTGGCATTGATACTTTGGACCTGAATTCTGGACTACCCGAACTTGCGTATGTCTTGAGAGAAAAATGGGTCTGCAACAAAACGGTGGTTCCACCAAATGGCTAAAAGCTGAGGAAGCAATGACTATCCACATGGTTTCTGTAAATGCTGGTTGAAGATATCCGGTGGGCCAATCTAATTATTGTGTGGGTAATACTCTTTGTTGTCCAGCAAAGGTAAATCCAAACATGTCTTTGTCGACATGAAAACAACAAAGGGGATCGTCGGCTGGTTCAAGATGTAACTCAGATTCTTACAACAGCATACCGGAAATTGAGAGATTAGTCCTAAGGCTTCTGCAGACCAGCTCCCGATATTTCGGCAACAAACACTAATGTCTCTCAAACGTAGATAGTGGCAGATATTCCACCATAATGTGCTAAGCTTCATTCTTGAGCTATGCAGCAACAAGTACTTTCTTCCAGGGGTAAGTTGTGGTAAGTATATTGTACCAATGGCTGGTTTCAAGATCATTTGATACTGTATCTTGCCAATGCTTTGTAAAAATTAGATGACAAGGGAAGTAGCCAAGATATGTCTTCCTAGTCGGTGGTAGAAAGTAAACAATGGGTTGTGTCCCTTGCATAAAGATTTTGGTTTGCTTCTCTTTAAAAATTATTAGACCAAATCATCCCCCGCTTCTGTGACTACAGTGCTGTAAGATTGAAAAAAAAACAAACAAGCGATATACATCATAACATAATATACACTTCATTGTCACACAAACATATAGAGAGAATAATAAAAATACAGGGATGAGGGGAGGGTGGTGGTGGCATTCCCCCTGTTACCTCTCTGTTAGTTACGCTGTCGTTAACTCTATTGACGAGTGGGGTCTCTATGTATTGCCCGTAAACTGATTCGACTACTAGTCGGGGGTTCCGGGACTGTTCCATCTAAACCGACCCGTCACTATACGACGAATAAGACAAAACTTTGACACCCAAAAATATACCCTCTCACCTACGTTGGAAACCACCCACAAAATGCCTAAATAACCATTTATATATGCAGTAAGCTGGTCTCTCTGGCTGAGGGGTTACACCACTTTCTCCGTAATCCCGTTTACCCACGCAGGGTCTCGCAGCGAGGCAAGAACTGGAAGCAGTTCGACTCGCGCTCGTGACTTGCGGGATAATGAGCCGGCCGCTCAGAAAGCAATGGCAAACTACTGAGCGTAATCTTGCCAAGAAATCAACATACAGCTGGAAGATGCTGATGTTGAAAGCGATGTCCTGTAAAGGATATGCAAAAAAAAAAAAAAAAATATGCAGTAAATCGTGCAGTGGTTGCTTGCCACAAGAAGAAGATTTTAGAACAGAGGTTTAAACTCCCGATTTCGAGAAGTTAGGAGGGTGGACGATTAGTCAGTGGAGGATTCCTGTATTATTCTGGATGGATAGATTATATATATATATATATATATATATATATATATATATATATATATATATATATATATATATATATATATATATATATATATATATATATATATATATATACATACATACATACATACACACACACACCCACTCACACGCACTAGCTGACCCGGCCCGGCTTCGCCCAGGCCCTGGCGGGGATCTATGTCTGTCTGTCTGTCTGTCTGTCTGTCTGTCTGTCTGTCTGTCTGTCTGTCTGTCTGTATGACTCGGCCCGGCTTCGCCCAGCTCCTGGTGGGGAGCATCTCATTTAATTAATATAAGTAGTCATATAAGCTCCCGTTCCTGTCTGTCTGTCTGTCTGTCTGTCTGTCTGTCTGTCTGTCTGTCTGTCTGTCTGTCTGTCTGACCCGGCCCGGCTTCACCCAGTCCCTGGTGGGGAGCATCTCATTTAATTCTTATATGTAGTCATATAAGCTCCCGTTCCCGACTATCTGTCTGTCTGTCTATCTATCTGTCTGTCCGACCCGGCCCCACTTCGCTCAGGCCCTGGTGGGGAGCATCTCATTTAATTCATATAAGTAGTCATATAAGCTCCCGTTCCCGCCTGTCTGTCTGTCTGTCTGTCTGTCTGTCTGTCTGTCTGTCTGTCTGTCTGTCTGTCTGTCTGTCTGTCTATGTTCGGCCCGTTCCCGTTAAAAATATAGATAGAATAGAAGAATAGATAGATTGATAGTAGAAAATATGATTGGAAGAGATCTATCTAAAGTAAACTTACCAAGATATCACGAACAGACAATAAATGGTGGGCGGTGGGTTGACTGCAGAGTACTGCAAACGATATGCAACTAACTTTCTCTCACAAAAAATTACTTTTTTTTCTAAAACGAACGAAAATCTTCGCAGGCCCGTCCTACATTCTGTCCTTCTTCTCTATTTCCTCTCATACATTCTTTCATTCAACATCTCTTATGAAGTAATTCTTTGACAACAAAAGAACAATAAGCATTAAAATGCATGAAAAGTAACTCGTTGAGGAAATGTTTAACGTGGGTGTAACGCACCATACATATGAGAATGTTAAAAAAAAAAATTAATGTACTGTTGAAGAAAAATAAAAAGATAAGTTAGAAAATTTTCACTATTTAAATAAATGCATTATTTTTATGAAAACTTTAAAAATGCCTTAAATATTATATCATTATTTATTATAACTCATACACCTGTAAATAACTATAGACAAAGAGTTTATAAATCTGTGAAAACAATGCAAAAATCTATATATAAAGTATATAGCAATGATATTAAAAGTTATGCACCTGAAATAACTTTTCTTTTGTTAAGTCCCCTTGATATATAGAAATTATAACGTAAATTTAAATATTAAATTTTAGTAAGTAAATAGCTGAAACCCCCCCCCCCCCCCCCCCCCCCCCCCAAAAAAAAAAAAAAAAAAAAAAAAAACTTTGACAGTTGCCTGCACGGGAATGAAAAGAATACATGTAGAAAATTTCATCTCAATCGGATGGACCGTTACCGAACGCATCAAACACATCCCCACCCACCCGCATACATCCTTTTATATATATATATATATATAATCTATCCCACCAGAATAATACAGGAGACTTCCACTGACTAATCGTCCACCCTCCTAACTTCTAGAAGTCGGGAGTTTAAACTTCTGTTCCAAAATCTTCTTCTTGTGGCAAACAAGCACTGCACGATTTACTGCATATATAAATGGTTATTTAGGCAGTCCCACGAATTGGACCTTGCTGACATGAAATGTAGAGCTTAACACGCTATCTGAAGATATGGGGTGTCCATCTCTCTTCCCCCATGATATTATACAAACACAAATAACTTCACTCCCCTGCATATTCATTAAACAGATTACATAAAGATTCACACACGATATGGATGAGTACATGTATGAATCAGAAAAATGCACCCTTGAGTACATCCATAGCTCATTATATGTCTAGTAAAGACAAATCTCTAATATAGAGAATATTGGTTCGAATGTGAAGATATATTGAACAGATTGTCTGCATAGAATGTGTAGATGATAGTGAGATATTCGTCACCATATATATATATATATATATATATATATATATATATATATATATATATATATATATATATATATATATATATATATATATATTAGCAATCATAGCAGAATATGAATTGTAAGCATAGGAATATTGAATAGTGGTATAGACACGTTATTTGTGCAAAGTTCGAACCTCATGCTATCTTCTCAAAAAGTAATTTTGCAGTTACCAAATTCTACATAAATACATAGCATACGTGTATTCTATTTATCATATAATACAGGTATTAACATTCAAAAAGCAATATCATCTTACCCTAAGCACCAGAAGGCACAATTCGGCAAAAAAACCACTCCCTTATTAGTTACATCTGGCTTGATGGAGATTCAAAATTCAAGTGCCGATGTCTGGCTTAGCCCGTACTAATAGCCCGCTAACGACAGTCTATTTTGAGCCACTGCCTACATTCCTATCTTGTTTTGATATACGGCATTCATTCCCTTATTAGGTAATGCCCAACCATACAAGTGAAATCTCCAATTCTTAGAAACGTTGTATGTAAACTGTGGAGACTGGCAAATTATGTCACAGCTGAGAAGATTCTCTTCAGTCTCAGTCTAACCCTTCCAACAACCAAAGAATGATCCGTATCACAGTCAGCACTGTAGTAACTTGGATCAATGATGTATGGTATTTTTCATGGAGGTCTTTTGTGTTGGCATTCTGTAGGCGGCATTATGCACAATGTACCTGTGAGGGCTGTTGGCATGCCAATACTCCTGTCTATTCCATTGTTCACATTGGGCAGTGAGGAGCATGTTGTGTGGTATTCACTGGCACAGGAACGGAGCAATATGGGGACGACCCGTTGTCGTGATGTTGGAACCACGACTAACTAACTAATGATGTATGGTTCAGATGTTGCCTCCGTGTGATGATGAAGTCCAACTGGTGTCAATGGCCGGATCTTGGATGTTTCCATGCGACCGTATGCAGCTCTTTTGTTTTAAAAAAAGGAGTTTGTAATACATAGGTCATTTCTGGTGCAATGCTCCAGCAGCCTTTGACCATTTTCATTCATGCGACCGATCTTGTATTTTCCAAGGCACACTGGCCATGAACTCGAGTTCACACGAGCATTGAAATCACCGAGCATATAAATGTAGTCGGATTTTGGTACTGCCTTTATCTAACTCCTCATAGAACGAATCCTTCATATCATCAGAGGAATCGAGTGTTGGTGCATATGCAGTAATAATGGTGGCGAAACCACAAGAGGTTGCCAAGCGCAGGGATAATAGTCTTTCATTACCTCCTGCTGGATTTTCAATCATTCCCAGTAGCAAATTCTTCACTGCAAAGCCCACTCTGTGTTGCCTTTTTTCTGCCTACCCTCTACCCGTCCTAAAAGAAATGGTGTAATTGTTTTCCCTTAGTGACCCTTCCTCGGCGATTCGAGTCTCCTGCAGGCCAGCAATATCAATGTTAAGACGATTGAGTTCGGCATCAATCACAGCCGGTTTTCTCACATCGTCAGTATTGGTAACGTCAATGGAAAACCCTGGACACAGGGTTCTCACGTTCCAGGTTGCAAGCCGTAACTTGAGGTTTCTATTTTTCTTTTTATTAGTACCATGTGCATTGGTTTTACAGCCTGCTATTCAGATATTTTCCTAGCCCCAAGCACCCATTGAAGTAGGCAGGCTGTGCCGGATCAGCACCCAGTTGGGCGGGGGCTGCCCAGCTTGAGGCGGGTGGTAGCTGATCAGTGACACCTGTAGGTGTCTCCCACCGTCAGAGGCAACGCGTGGCACCCCATGTCTACGCCAATCGACAGGGACTTATAACCCGTAACAGTTGCCTCTCACTTTGATTTTGAGACCGGTTAAGACCAGGGATTGAGTTATTGCCTCTCCATAGCATAAAGCCTAGGCTAAAATATAGAGATCATGTGTTGCCCATGCAGCATGATCCCACTCTCGGCCTGCCTAGTTCACTCCAGAGGAAAGGTAACACCTATAAATCTGGAACAAGGTAACCTGCAGAAGCTGCCGGATCTGCCCTGGCAGAATACTAAACATAAACGTTCCAAGAAAATACAAACAGCCAAAAGAATGCTGGAGTTTATTGCGATGTCATGTAGAAGATATGCAGCTAACTAACCTATAAATGAGCATTTATGTTTTCTTTACTTGCGTGGCTAGCTTGTGTAACATTAAACTGGTTTGAGGTGGAAAGGTCGTTAGACAGAAATGTTAGCCATGATCAAAACTGAGTTTTGATCTATTAATTGGTGGAAACCCAGTTACAAAACTCAGGTGTGCAGATGCTACATTTCTCAAACAGTGCCTTAGAGTTAGGACAGTTAACTATCTCTGTTAGTTAGTTAGTTAGTTAGTCGACAGATCATCCTCATTGCACATCGAACCATTCAGTCCATAAGTGCTCGGATCCCCTCCTCAGCAAATCCCGCAACGTGTAGTGGTTAACGACGCCAGTTCTGTGTTGGTTTATAAATCTTCTTTGGCTTCCTGCGTAGTGTTCTTGTTTGGCCACACCTCTTTTAATTTGCTGCTCTCGCAGTCTGGCCTTTGTTGTAGATTCACAGTCATCACTTGGTTCTCGCAAAAGTCTTACTTCTCGTAGAGCATTCAGAATGTCGGCCTGGTCAATGGCGCGTCCGCCCTCCACAGTAGCCTCACCTGCGAGCTTGTCAGCCCGCTCATTTCCTTGTACTCCCGCATGCCCTGGCACGAAGATGAAACTAATCTTTGCCAGTCGAGACCGCTCCAAAGGCAGCAACCATTCTCTTCGGATCGACCCCTCCTCTATCCTCTTGATCATGTTCATTGAGTCGCTAAGGAAACAAGCCCTAGTGAATGTCTGTGTCTCGAGCCATGTTATTGCTTTACTTACTGCCATCACTTCCATGTTCAGGCTACTTGTGGTTTCAGTGAAAGCACCAGAGTCCTCCTTCACAATTCTCCTTCCGGCCCGAGCTGTAAAGGCCCATGAGCTTCTCACATGTCGGAAGACCGACCCATCTGTGTAGATGACCGCGTCACCGTCTAGCGAATTCTCGAAAATCAACGCTTGTACTTCAGCCTCAACAGCAGCCGGATTTTCTTGTCTGCATTTTCTATCTAGTTGGATGCAAACTGAAAAGGATGTGCAGAAGTCTGTTGGCACTTGCACCCACTCCTCGCCAGGTTCTAAGTCCTCAAGTGAACACACCTGTTGAAGAATGTCTTCGGCTTGACCCATCCACGACCGTCCTCTTTTTAACCTGCTGCCCTTCACCTTCCTAATTTCACTATGCAGTGGATGTTGTGTGTTTGCGTTAATTCTGAGGTAGGCGCGTGCCCTGCAACCTTGTATTCTCTCTTCAATGGTTGGAAAACCAAGAAGGTAGCGCATCGCCCTGCATGCTGTATCTCTTGTACATCCAAGAATAATGCGCATAGCTTCATTCTGTATCCTTTCCATCCTTTCTATCTGCTTATGGCTGAGAGTCAGGATTGCCATTGCATACTCCAAAACAGACATGACCAGCCCCTCGCACAGAAGACATAGATGGCGCTGCTCACAGTTTTCTGCCGCCATCACCCGCATCGCTGCCAAACCCCGCTTGGCCTTTGTTATCACCTGGTCTATGTGCACATTATAAGCAAGGCTTCGATCAAACCGTATCCCCAGGTAATTCATTGCCTGCGTTCTTTCCACCGTCTCTGAACACAGCATTACAGTTGGTGTTGGAGTGTTGACAATATGATTATTCAACGAGAACCAAGTCACTGTTGCCTTTGTTGGGTTGACCATTGCCCCAGCTTCATCACACCAAGTACTTATGCGATTGAGTTCGGTTTGTAGTTCCACAGCAACCTCCTCTCTATCCTTCCCCTGACGATACACTAAAACATCATCGGCATATGACAATGTCCTGCCAGGTCCAGTGATCTGCTCACTGGTGATTCTCACTGTGTAGGCGTTGAACAGTACCGGAGATAATGGTGATCCGTGGTAGGCCAGGATATATTGTTGTTGGTTCCGAAGTCCAGCTTCCACATCTAAAAACTACTTTCCGTTGGAAGAGGGCTGCAGCGATCCAACTAAGGAGGAATGGACTTACGTTTAGTTCGAGAAGCTGAAACATTAAAAAATCCAGTGGTACTCTGTTGTATGCGTCCTCAAGATCAATCGCTGCAGCAACGGTTTCAGTGCCTGAGTGGAAACCTTCATAGACATCCTGGGCAAAGACTGCTGCATTGGTCCAGGTTTCTCTCTTTGGACGGTACCCACCCAGGGTGGGTGGGAAAACACCTTGCCTCTCTAGTTGGCTTGATATTTTCCTGGCAATTACCTTCTCCAGCAGCTTGCCTATTGTATTCTGCATGGTTATAATTAATTTTTCTGGCGACTACATAAAAGCATGAGTGGTGTAGTCAAGAATAAGAGCATTTCTGACTTCCAAGGTGCTGACCTCATCTGGCAGAGGACTGACGAGGACAAGGGCAAAGCCCTCTTTGAACGCTACCTTGAGCAAAGCAACCAGACAGACATGGGAGGCCGAAATCTGGCCAAGGAGGTCACCTCAGACAGACGCAAGGCCCAGAACACTTCGGATGAAGACACAGTGACAGTGAAAGAAATCAAGGCTGTGCTTCGACGATAAAAAAACAGTGCTCCAGGTCCTGATGGCATAAGATACGACGACATAAATAGGTGTACCGACAATGAGCTAGAGAAACTAGCAGACATGTACAACAACAGTATAGGGAGTGCTAGCATCAAGGAGGAATGGTTACACAGCTATCTGATTCCCTTGCCGAAGCCTGACAAAGACCACAAAAAAATTCAGGGATATCGAATTATAACTATCTCTGTAAAGAAAATAATTAGAATCAGAATCGTCTTCTGAATTTAACAAAATAGTTTCCAAGGATTACACCATATATTAAACATTAATATCAACCATGACGGCAATGAACATTTCACACAGCATTGAATATTCTGTCTTCATAATTAACAGCTATGGGGGACTGTTAACAGGAAGTCAGAAGAAAACTGGCCTTAGCAATGCATGGGTTAAACGTCAGTGAGGCTGTCCTGAACCTCCTGGTAAGCTCCGACTCTTATAGGTAACATTTACACGCCCCACAGGTACTGACATACGCCTTCTTTCTAACACACATTAACACACTCCGATATCACCCGATGCGATACCTACTGCTTATAATTATTATATTCTCATGGTTCTGATCATTGCTTATTACGTTTCGTATCTTCTTCGTTTACCTTCAGATATCAGCATGAATATATGTAAGGAAAGCAGCGGTCAACTTAAGCTTGTTGATATCTCCATAGTTTGTCCTCAAATGAAGCTGGTTATACCAGAAATACATTTTGTTGTTCTTCATATACTGGACACCCCTGCATCAAATGTTTAGCTGTCATTTTATCAGTTCCATGATTGCATGCATCAGTATCTCCTATCATTAGTTTATTAAACATGTGGTCTTTCAACCTGTTATGGCCTGAAGATTGTAAATTGTTCGTTTTGGTTGAATTGTTGTATGTTTCATCCTTTTGATGACATGGGCGCTCTGATTTCCACTTGGTTCTATAACTGCTTTTTATAAATCTCTTATGCTGCCCTTAGGTTTACTAGTTCTGTTCTTCAGAACTGAAACAACTTACTTCGCATCCATAAAGAAGCTATTTGTTTCTCATTATTGTTCTGTCAAAGGCCTGTGTCTCAGCTCTGGAGTTACTTGACAGCTTTCCAATAACAACTGACAGTGTCTTCATTGTTCCGTTGTTGTTTTTGATTTTAGAATGAAGGTAATATTCTCCCCATCCCCCATTTTCTGTTCAGTAGTTTGTTGATACCGTCTGTATATGCATGAATCCAGGGGCTGCTTGGGTATGGTTCTTCTATGTAGTTGATTGTTATTTTGCTTCTTTCTGATTCATTCTGAATGTTCTTGTCCCCAATCCCAGGAATGTTTTCTGTCATTTCAGGCAGCTGCTGTTGTATTCAAACTGAAAGTCTGTTTCCGCTATTAATGGATTTAGTTATTGATATGCTGAGTATTGGATCGTTCCTAACGTTTCTGTTTTGTAGATTTCACAAAGTTGTTTCGAGTTAGTGGGGTGGTCTGTCAGTCTTTACAATGTTTTTTCTTGTTGCTGGGCTCTGCTATATCTGATGTCTTCCATAGGTTGTAGACATGTGATCTTTTCAAATGTTTTAATAGGTGTTGTTTTCATGCCTCCAATTATGATCCGCATTTATTGATTTTGGACTTTTATTATTTTAAGTAGAACAGATTCAGAAAATTTAAAATTCTTTACTCCAGATGAAACAACGGATCCACAGGAAATAAATGAACTTCTATTTGCAGACGATCAGTGCCTGTTTTATGGCGACGAGGGCAGACTGCAAAATCATATTAATAATCTGAGTTCAACATGCAGTAGATACAAAATGAGTAAAAATACAGCCAAAACCAAAGTAATGCGAGTTAGCAGATCGCCGGGCCCACTAAGTATACAGATAAATAGCACAACTCTGAAACAAGTTAAAGAATTCAAATACCTTGGAAGTATGATTACAGAAGATGGCAGACTGGACAGAGAAATTGAAATCAGATGTCAAAAAGCTAGTGCACTTACATATCAACTATCACCCTTACTGAAACATCCAAATATACCAATGTCCGCAAAACGATAGATTATAAACAACATATTCACACCAACCCTATGCTACCAATCTCAGACCTGGACTTTATCCAAATTACATCTTCGAAAAATCAACACCTGCGAAATGAGATGCCTGAGGATAGATGCCAACTTAACAATCCGAGACGGAGTAAGAAATGCTATTATCAGACAGACTGTGGGATCAAACACCTTGTGCCACATTTATGGAAAGACAGAAGATCAAGTGGTTTGGCCATGTCGTTAGAATGCAACACCAGCAACTACCATCACTAACCTTACATCAAAGATCATCTGCGGCTAGACCAAGAAGAAAATGGATTGACGACATCAAAGACATTGTACAACCACACGGAATGACACTATCCAGTGGCACCCACCGGGCGCTGGAGCGCAAATTATTCCTCCTCAGGACGCTTGGCGGCAGTAGTGGAAGATGATGATGATGATGATGATTATTTTAAGTTGTGACTTAGCTGTCGTTACGCAAGCTGCAATACCGAATTCCAGAACTGGCCCCAGTCGTCCAATGTATAGCTTCTTGAGAACTTTCCCATCTTCTCCCTACGTTGTACCAGCAAGATTTTTCATAATCGCAATTCGTTGCCTAGCCCTTGTTCCATTTGTCTTACCGTGTGTTTTTCTGTTAGGCGATCATCAAAGGTGACAACTAGATATTGTGGAATTTCTTCCTGATGCACAGTTATTGTCATTTAGCAGTAGTTTGATTTGCTGTAATTTATTTGAGAGGGATGAAACCCATAAATGGACACTCTCCCGCTGTTTATACTTAACCTGGACACCGCTAGGTACAAGAGGAACGCGATGAGAAGAAGAAGAAGAAACCGTGCATTTTGTTTTGTCCACACTGATCTTTACTAGCTATTTTTTTTTCCCAACCATACCTCCAGCAATAATAGGGCTTGATGGACCCTGTTAACCGTATTAATATATCATTTACAAGTCCACATGGCTAAGTTGTCTGCGTAGATGGAGGTATGTGCATTGGCAGGGACATTTTCTGTTAAGTCATGTATATATACCGGGAAAAGTGTTGGTGAATGAACTCATCCATGGAGGACACCCTGTTGTAACAACATTTTCTTGCTGATTTGTCTTTGCACTTTAGTCCTGGCAGTTTTGTTCTCAAGGTAATGGCTGAACCATCTGTACATTTTGCCCACACACCTGCATTTTTCGCAATTTTACTTTCAGTTTCCCCCATTCCATACTTTATCACATGCTTTTTATAAATATATCCACACTGCTGATGTGTGCTGTTTCTCTTAAAAGTCATCCTCTTATTTCTTGAACCAGGTCGGTTATTTGATATTCTGTAAATTGTACTTGTTGAAGTCTGCTTGCTGTGGACAAAATATGAGATATGTTTTTCTTTTAAATGCCACATTAGCCTGTAATTAATAATGCGTCACATTAATTTCACAAAACATCTGAGTAGATTGATGGGTCGATAGCCATTTGGTTCTGTCAGGTAATTCTTTGAGACCGGTATTGATATAGCTTCTGTGGGACTATTCCTCTCTTCCAGCTGTAATGTAACACTTCTAATGGTTTCTTGTTCTTTTCTTTTGTTTGCATTAACACCCAGTCTTGTTAGCATTTCCTTTGTAATTCCGTCATTTCTAAATATATGTTCACATGCTTTGTAAAGATTGAGTTGAATCAATATCACATCACTCGGGGCATTCCCATACGTGCTCAGTCCCTATATTAACAAGCCAATACTAATGGTACCACTTGCAATCTGATTTTGTCTCTGTCTTTCTTTTCCTCGGAGTACTGAGTGTTGGCCAGAACCTCTGGTCACTCCCTGCTGCACCATTCTGTCTAGACTATGATGACATATCTGTTCTTCCATACATGAGTGCAAAATATCCTGGCCACATTTGCCTTATCATGCACCAATACCCCCCCCCCCCCCCCTCCAACAGCGCAGACTCAGCCAATCTGTCCCTCTGCTTGTTTCCCAACATACCAGCATGCCCTGGGACAAAGATCCAACAGATGCTCCCTATCTTTGAGTTTTGAATTACAGTTTGTCACTAGGCACGAAGCATGCATGTCTTCGCCCTTTAAAGCATTCTGTATGAGTCCGTTACATTCACGACAATGATTTATAACCAAAAAAAAAAAACAAACAAACAAAAAAACCAAACATGTTTAAAGGCGTATTGATTGCTGTATGCTCCGGTAAGTCACCGTTTGTTTTACTTTCAAAATGACTGCAGTTTGATGTTCATTCTTTACATGAAGAAAGGAACACGATGAGGTGACTTTAACATCACTCCTGGGACCATGAACAAACGGATTCTTAATTGGTTCTAAAAATTCAAAATACATTAAAACAAATAAAAAATGCCTGGGATTTCGTTCAATCATCGGAAATACTCACCTCCCATATTCTGCTGCCCTTCATCTTCCAGTAGAGCATAGGCCCTCAATCGAGCCAAGTCTCCGTAAACTTGTTCGTGATTAGTTGCATGCACAGCTAAAGTTGTCCTCGGGATGAGGTAAGATTCCATATACCAAAAACTCAATATTTTAACACGTTGGAAAACACGAAATACCACTTGATGTTTTAAAGTCGGAGGATAGTTCAGTGTGAATGGGGCAATATAGTATAATGAATAGATGTGTATAATCACATACCATAAGAACTATATGATGACAAGAGACTGTATTCAAACACACAGATGTTACAAGACTCTGGTGATCGGGTAGATGGCGAAACATGACCGCCCACGCTTATCGATATATCACATGATGATGATGATGATGGCAAGTAATGGTAATATTAAAGAAATGGACCGTGTCTAAATGTACAATTAAAGTCAGTGGTATTATTTTGGGGCGAGTACAGACATTCAAGTACTGTATGTAGATTGTTAAATGTTTGTTCATTGCGATCACCCCCCCCCCCCCCCCTTTTTTTTTTACCCGGTGATTTTATAGTTCAGTAATGTACCATGGCTTTGTAAACGTATAAGTCTAACTTAATCACGAATAGATAACTGACATGAAAATACCTGGGTGCAGGAAATGTCCTTGTACGATAAATTTCCCAGAAAGTTAGGCTTCTTAGACATCTCTTGTCGAAAACACGAATATTACAATGTATTTCCTGTTTGAGAAGTGAGTAAACATTGAAGTTGAAGTGGGCAATTGAGAGAAGTAGCAAATGGAGGATTGAAGTGTTTTGTGCTTTTGTAACTGTCACGTCGTTTACTGCACGCTTAATAAACAGCACTTAAACATAGACTATTCAGGTCATCATCATTATCAAGTGCCCTGCCAGCTTTCGTGGGCGTTCATGTTTCTCCACACGTATCTCGGTCTTTGGTGTTCTGTATCAAATCTGCTGGTGATATTCCTCCACACCACCGTCTCAATCTACCCAACATCATTTCTCGTGTTCGGACTCTGCCTCTCTTCTCTTTTTCTGTTACATTACAAACAGTCTAGCTACAAATGCAATAGTAAAACAGTTACGCTTTGCAAATTAATTTAGTGAAAATTTACCAATTTTACACTACAAGCAAATATTCATTTTAATATAAGCGAAATAATCATGGGAACATGAAGTGACTTCAAGTCACAGCAATTGATAAATGAATTGATCGCTAGGATCAAAGCATTTGGTCATTTGGAACTGGAACACCACACAAAAAACGAACCACTGACCACTAGCATTAGCAAACGGGAGTCGGTGGGCCACATTTGGCCGACAGGCTCTTTTATGGGCCTAAGATCGATCCTACCACCATTCTACCAATGATGATCAATTTTAGAAGTGCATACAATGAAAGAAATTAAACTACGATTATCAATTGCTCTTCAAAGACTAAAAACACTGAACAAATTATGGAGTGGGACAGACAGAACTATAAAAATTAGATTTTTAAGAGCATGCATCTTTCCAATTGCAAAATTCGCCTGTGAGACCTGGACACATACTAAACAAGCTAAACAGCGCATAAACGCCTTTGAATATAAATGTTATAGACGAGTTCTAAGAATATCTTGGGTAGAGAAAAGAACAAATGCATCCATACTTCAAGAGCTGGTTATTGAAGAAGGTTGGCTATTAAAGACGATAAAACAAAGAAAATTGAAATAATTTGCACTTGAAACGTCACGAAAGTTTGGAGAGGACAATAATGGAGGGGTATATGCCTGGGAAGAGAGGAAGAGGAAGGCCAAAGAGATGATGGGTGCAGGATGTGGCGGATGATCTCCAGATGGGTGTATCAGACGCGGGACATCTTGCTTATGATCGAGAGGTTTTCCGGAAGGTTGTTATGGGAGTGAGGTTCTGCAAAGGACATGCTACTGAATGAATGAATGAATACAAGTAAGGTATTACTGAAACATTGATAAACCCCTTCTGTTTTTCTTTGTCTTCGTTTCTGTTCGATCATTATGAACTCAAGCTCAGTTCACGATGGACTGACTTTAGCGTGTGGGCTAGCTTTCCCTATTACATGGCCCTCGCCATCAGGTGAAACCACTCCTACCCAGAATTACTTGTAATTTATGTCCTCAAGTCACGGACTAGAAGTCTACATTTTAGTCCAACTGACCGGTGTAAGGATTGAACCTGCTACCTCACAATCAGCACACCGGAAGTTTAAAAGCAAGCGCTCTTATCTATTCGGCCATGCTGACCTCCGAAACGGCAACTGAAATAATAGGAGTGGCGGCAGCATATTGGCCAGGTACTCGCCAGCCGGCCAGCTGGTCATCGAGGCGGACTTTGAAAACTGACCTAGGTTCCCAGGTCGACACAGCTTAAAACAGTAGTACCAGGAATTGCCAAAGTACCTTGTGGGAAGTAAAGGTCTCCAGCGTGGTACTGACCACACAACCCACTGCTTGCGGATTGATCATCGTCATTATCTTCAAGTGCCCTGTCAGATGGCGTAGGCGTTCTTGGCTCTCCATAGATCTCGGTCTTTGGTGTTCTGGATCAACTGCGCTGATGATATTCCTCCATGCCACAGTCTCAATGCATACATCACAATTTATCTTGGCCTCTACCTCCCTTCTCCTTGATCTTTCAAGTTCACGATGTTCTCCAATGCCTCTCTTCTCATCACATAACCGATGAAAATTGTCTGTCTCTTTCTTATTGATGTATATAATGTTCTAGTTTCATTAATCTGTTTCAGGCAATCGTTGTTAGTTACTTTGGCAGGTGTGCCGATTGGTCTATACACATATGGACTATCACCACACGAGTAATGCGCTGTAATGCGAGTAAAAGGGTCGTGTTCATGTTATACTGACAAGATGTGTTTCAATATTCACGTTAAAGAACGCCATCACACTGCTAGCCTATTGTTGTGTCTTTGACTCTACCGAAAACAAAATCATATCATTAACTGATTCAGTGCCGAGTAAAAAGTAGGGCTGGATCAAACAATGTACACAATTAAATGAAATAGTAGTATAATGTAAATTTCCATTTACTCAACATTGAAATTTTGGAAGATACCGCAAAACAAAAGAAATAACACTATGACCCTAGTATGGCGATATATCGTACTTCTGTCCAAATAGATTACATTTGGCGATACATTATCCTTCGGCACTAAATCAGTTAATATCTCATTCCACACCGTTGGTTGTATAGGGTATATGGTGCTAGACCCATATCGTTATAGACCAAGCGGCTCTCAATGTGTGGTGTGGAACATATCACGAAGGCCGCCTTTACTTCCTAGATTATTTCCTGGTAACCAGTTTAGGCTAGGTCGACCTCGTAGCCCAGCCCTATTAATTTCTTTGTGGTGTTGTAAAGGTCGCTGCGGTTTCCTTTCGCTGAAGTTTCTTCAGCCTCATTTGCAAGACCATCTAAATATATCTGTGTGTCCTTATAGTCTTCTTGTCTTCTTTATTAGCTTCCGTGTTTGTTTTCTTGGGCTCTGACTTCAGAAGCTCGGGTTGTGCTATGGTTTAAATCTGCGTTTCATTTTCATCGTTTTATTCAAACTTCCCGTAACTTCCATGGGCTTATCAATCAAACTATAGTTAAAATATCAATACGGTAGTTTTTACTTTTACAACCCGCGTGAATATGATATAAAATACAACATGTCTGCTAACAAAGGAAGGACGTTAAAACAGTAATCCAACAGACCGTTTTTCTCATGAGCTGTTTATTCAAAAAGCATAAAATGTATACACAGTATTCATGGACATGAAGTCAAAGGGACAACAAGAGAAACGAGAATAATAATATAACTCTTCTGTACGGTGATATGAGGTAGAGAGCACAAAGCTGACCTCATGTGGGCGAAAGAGGAGAAAAACAAAAGAGTAAAAAGAGAAAAAAAAACAACCCAATGCCGCTAACTTACAAGACAACGGAAGTAAACAAGAAAGAAGATTTTAGTATTCTGGAGATAGGGATTCGAATTATTTATTATTTTCAAACCTAGGCTGTAATAGCAACAGTGTATGTAAAAACCAAACTTACTATTTAACTAACAAATGAGAAGCAACTTAAAAAGCTCTTTATTCATCAAATGCTACAACTTCAGGGACAACCAATGACATACAACCACAGAAGCATCACTAATAACAAACAACTCTAAAATCAAATATTAAGGTTTTTGAAAAGGCAGGACAGAAAAACTACTGCAGGAAGTCCTCCTCCAGAAATGTCAAGCATTCTTTGTCCACATTGTCAAAGAACATTTCGAGCCAAAATAGGCCTTACAAGCCATCTTAGAACTCACTGCTCCATACTTTCAACCCCACTGGATGAAATGAATGGTCATCATCATTCTTGATGGACAAACAACATATGCAGATGATATAGATATTATAGGGCAAAGTGAACAAAAGACATTGGAAATATTGACTCACTTAAAGGGAAAAGCCCAACAGATGGGGCTGGTTATCAACCAAGATAAGACAGAATATATGGTAATTTCAAGAGACGGAATGGCTAGAAACTCTGGCCACATACAAATAGATAATATGACCATTAAAAGAACGGAAACATACAAATACCTGGGTACAATCTTCAATTGCTCCAACATCATAAGGGAAGAAATACAAACTAGAATCAACTCTGGAAATAAGATATACTATGCACTACAACATCTACTAAAATCAAAGGCGCTATCTCGTAACACCAAAATCACAATATACAAAACACTGATCAGACCAGTTGTGCTGTATGGCTCTGAAACCTGGAGTACAACGAAAGGAGACGAAGCCTTGTTACAAACCTTTGAGAACAAAATTTTAAGACGCATCTTTGGACCCATTAGGGATACACAAAGTGGAGAGTGGAAAAGAAGAAGTAACAAAGACATTTATGATCTGTTTAAGTCCCCGCTAATCACTGGTATCATGAAGGCTAATAGACTACAATGGCTGGGGCATATAGAAAGAATGGAAGATAATAGGGAAACAAAACTCGCTTACACTCAGGAAATAAATGACCGTAGACCCCGAGGTAGACCAAGAAGGCGGTGGAGAGATAATACATGTACAGACCTACAAGCACTTGGAATCAACGACTGGCAAGAGAAGGTCCACCAGAGAGACGAATGGAGACGGATTGTATTTGCAGCAAAGAACCTCAATGGCTCGGAACGCTGAAGAAGGAGAAGAAGATATATATATATATATATATATATATATATATATATATATATATATATATATATATATATATATATATATTGCTTTGTAAACGAGAAGTCAACTTTTAAGTCAAACTGACCGACGTGTGAAACGAACTCACTACATCATCGTCAGAATAGTAAGTGTATGCTCATTAACTTCTCAGCAACAACGTCCTCCTTACTCTATTTTAAAAGAATGGGGTGCACACGTATTTCTGTAACCTGTAACTGAGCACAGATTAAAGAAGCTAGCAATAGCCTGCTGTCAGGGTCCTGTATGTAAGCAATAGTGTAATTGCCTGTATGTAAGCAATAGTCAGTGTAAGCAATAGCTGAGGTCAAGGACAGTAGGAGACACCACGGCTTGGCTAACGGACGGTTAGACAAGAAGCCCGCGGACAGACCCACGTGATGTGGGAAGGTCAAGGAGGACGGAGTCAGAGTGTGTGAGACAGCGGATAGAGACGGACGTGTGGAGAATAGCGAGAGATAGAACGATCGAACGAGAGAGTTGTTACTGATAGCTGAGATGAACGTTGTGTATTGATATTCGAGGAATGTACTAACTGTGATATGTGCGGGATGATGTGAGACTGTGATTGCGAATGGTCACACGGGCGACAGTGTAAATATCGCCCAGGTGGATGTGAGCGAGTGTTTGGCCGCCTGTGTAGAATGATTGCTTAATCGTACGCGAGTTAACGGTGGAGTGAGACCATAATGTTATCCTGTAATATAATGTAATAAAGGTTGTTCAGGAGACAGCTCCTGTGAGTTTCCGATTGCAGTCATTGTTATTGGTATATGTGTCGTGGATTTTGTAATTTGCATGTCCAAGTCCAGTGAGCTAGAAGGAGAAGATAGTTAGGACTCTGACACCTGCAACAGTGGTTTCTAACCTTTTGTCTAGTGGCCGTCTTTTGTAACTGCCAAGAACCAGCCACCACTATCCTCCAGGTCACATTTAAATATAAGCATACATTTTACATTAAATAAATAAAGCATATTAATGTATATTTGTCTGAATATAATTATAAAGTTGGCATTCAACATGGCCGAAAGGATAAGAACGCTGTGACTGACAGCGAGGTAGCGAGATTAACCTCTACACCGGTCAGCTGGACGTCATCGTCTCATTCAGGAAGCAGTTGCAAAATACTGAACGCAAGTAGGTCAGCATTTCCGAATGGATAAGAAAGCGTTGTGCTGATGCCGAGGTAAGGGGTTCAACACCTACACCGGACAGTTGGACTATCAGTTATCAGTTATCAGTTGGGGTACCTTCATTGCACTCCGGACAGGTCCATAGGTGCTCAGATCCCCCTCCCCCCAGAATATGCATCAGCGTTCGGTGGCTAATAGTGCCAGTTCTGTGTTGGTTGACGAGGCACCTCGTTTTCCTGATGTACCTCTCGCGTCTGGCCGTGCCAATTCTTACTCCCAAGTCTTTCATCCTGGACAGCGATGTGGATTCACTGACGTCAAAGTCCTCTGTTATCGCCATATTTTTAAGGTCTTTAATAACATCGGCACGATCCATGGGCTGGCCATATACAGGTGGTGCAGAGCCAGCCAGTTTATCAGCTCGTTCATTTCCCTCGACTCCCGCATGTCCCGAGACGAAGATGAAGGTGACTTTATGGACAACAGACTTCCGCAGCGACTCAGTCCACTATCTACGTACAGATCCAGCTTCGACCTTCTGAATCATGCTCATTGAATCACTTAGTACACACACGTTGGTATAAAGTTGTGATTCCAGCCATATGAAAGCCTGTATAACTGCCATCACCTCCATCGCCATGCTGCTCGTGGTCATAGAGTGGGCACCACTAGATACTTGAACGATTCGGCCCGCCGAACGGGCTGTAAATGCCCACTCACATCTCTGCTGCTTTACAACAGATCCATCTGTATAGATGAGCACTTCGGGGCTATCTGAGTGTTCATAGATGAGCTCTGCATTGACAGCGGCGGGGTTCTGCTCTCTGCACCGTCTGTCGAGTGTGATAATGCAGGAGAAAGTGCACTTAAAAGCTGGAGGCACCGGCACCCATTCCTTGCCGAGGTTGGTACTGGTAAGACTGCAGACCTGTCTGAGGACATCTTCCGCCCGACCCATCCATGATTTGCTCCTCTTTAGCCTGTCACCCTTTTCTCTGAATATAGCGTCATGCTGAGGGTGCTGCTCATCAGCACTTATTTTTAAGTATGCACGAGCTTTCCAGATCTTGATCCTGTGTTCCATTGTCGGGAAGTCAAGGAGGTATCTCATTGCTACACAGCTGGTGTCTCTCGTGCAGCCCAAAATGATGCGCATGGCTTCGTTTTGTACCTTTTCAAGTCTTCCAATCTGTGTAGGGCTGACAGTGAGGATTGCCAGGGCATACTCGATGCGTGAAAGCACCAGTCCTTGGAACAGAAGTATTAGCAGTCTTTGCTCGATATTGGCAGTCGCCATGACTCTCATAGCTGACAAACCTTTTCGAGCTTTCGTTATGACATAATCGACATGATCTCCGAAGAACAGGCTACGATCAAGCCTCACTCCAAGATATATCATTGACTGGGTTCTATTCAAAATGCTCCCATCCATTCTTACTGTCGACAGGTCTGTTTTCACAATATGGTTGTTTAGGGAGAACCATGTAACCGATGCCTTTGCAGGGTTGACAAGGGCACCGGCATCAGAACACCATGAGGAAATTCGATCTAGTTCGCTCTGCATATCATTGGCAACCGACTGTCTATCTCGACCCTGTCGATACACGAGAATGTGGTCAGCAAATGACAGAGTCCTACCCCTCCCGTCCAACTGTTGTTCAGTGATCGGCACCGTTTACGCGTTGAATAGTACTGGTGACAGTGGTGAACACTGCGGCAATCCTGGACATATCGTTATCGGCTCAGAAGACCAATTCCCGCATCTTAGCACCACCTTCCTTTGGAGTAGGACTGCAGCTATCCATCGTAAAGGTGAGGGTGCACTTTCAGTCTGAGGAGGGTTTGCATCAAGTGCTCGAAGGATACTCTATTGTATGCGTCCTCTAAGTCTATGGCGGCTACACAAGTCTCTTCTCTGACCTGAAATCCTTTGTAAACATCTTGAGCAAAGACCGCCGCATTCAGCCATGACTCTTTGTTACGTCTGTATCCTCCAACCAAGTGTGGGCGGGAAGCAGCCGAGTTGTTCCAAGTCACAAGCAAGTCTGTGTGCTTCAATTTTCACCAGTAGCTTGCCAGCAGTGTTCTGCATCGTAATGATTCTGTAGCCGCTTATCTTTGTTCGGTTTTGGCAGTGGCAGCAAGTAGCTGTGTAGCCATTCCTCTTTGATCTGACCCCTCTGGATACTGGTGTTGAATTCTTTGGCCAGTCCTTCCTTGTCATCATCTGACATCACCAGTAGGTCACCATATCGGATGCCGTCTGGGCCTGGGGCGGTGTTAGGTGATTTATTGAGCATCGGTTGTATTGTCTCACCTGTGATTATGCATTCTTCGTCTGTCCCGACCCCCTCGCACAACTAAGAAAGTGTCGTTGTGGTCCTCTGTCTGGCGGGCTCGTCTTTCTGGTCAGTCTGCTCTATGTAGCGTGCAAGAAGGGCCTTACCTTTATACGCATCCGACTTTTTCCACGTGAGGTATGTGCCTTGAAAGTTTGGAATACCCCTACGTTGTGCAGCACCGTTCATGCTCTTATGCAGGCGCCAGAATGTCGTAAGAGTTCGCTCGGAGCACACCTTCCTGCAGAACTCGTCCCATTTCTCGGCCTTGGCCTGTTTGGCCCAGGATTTGAATAGTGGACTAAAATGTTGAACTATCCTCCTTGACTTGGAGACGTTAATTAAAAGTACCTCAAAAGTCGGAGTGGGTTCGCCTTATAGCGAGGGTCACTGTTAATAGGTAAAGCTCATCCACATGCAAAATGCAGTCCAGCACTACTAGAAGTAGTGTCTATGGGCTACGCTTGAGTTCAAAGCGAGCGAGCGCAAAAAAACCCCCAAAACAAAACATCAGAACAACAATAACTGAACGCAAGATTGCCTTTAAGATCAACCCGATGTTGGGGTTCACCATAACGTCTCGAAAAAAAGACACGCAACACTATTTTAAGCTATAAAGCTTTAATTTTGAAACAAATGTATAATTCATGAAACGGTTTTGCTTGTATCAATTGCAAGGATCTTCACAATTGTTTCTGACCTCCAACTTCATGCCATCCCAACATTCACCCTGTTTCTTGCTTTTATATGCAGAGGCGTAACAAATCCTCTACAGCGTAGATTGATTGAGAACATAGAATTGGAAAGACAAGCATGTGGACATTTAGAAATGACTGGTACACAGTAAAGCCGAGCGACATTTAGAAATGACTGGTACACAGTAAAGCCGAGCGACATTTAGAAATGACTGGTACACAGTAAAGCCGAGCGCTAAGCCATAAACTTTACGCAAAGCAGAATCCGCAAATTAAACATGCGTCCTTATTTCATCGGGAATTATTGTTAGGCGCAGAGATGAAGATAACGTATGTTATACCTCTGCAGTTTGTTCTTAAGAAAGCCAAGAGATACTGCTGAAATACCTGTTCAACGGACAAAAGAAGTCTAGTAATCTCTTCCAGGATAATCGATTTCGTCAATTTAACCTCTACCACGCTGCAGACTTTTTTTTTCAGACATGACGTTTCTAAGATCACTTTCCTGCACCATTTGTGCAGTTTTAGTGCACTCGCCTGCGGATATTTTGAAGTTGAATAACGTGTAGCTCCTTCCCTTGAAGTTTCAAGTTACCTTCAGCAGGCAATTTCGTTTGTTTGTCTTGTTCGTCTTTCATAGCCTACCCGTGTCCTGTATTTATTGTCTAACCTAGTCTACACATTTCCTGTCTTTGTTGGGTAACTTAGCCTTCCTTTTTCCCGTCTTTGTTGCCTACCATAGATTTCCCATTTCCTGTCTTTGTTGCATACCATAGATTTCCCGTTTCCTGTCTTCGTTGTCTACCCCATCTTCCCATTTCCAATCTTCGTTGTCTAACGTAATCTTCCCGTTTCCTGTCTTTGTCTAACATAGTCTTCCCGTTTCCAATCTTCGTTGTCTAACGTAATCTTCCCGTTTCCTGTCTTTGTCTAACATAGTCTTCCCGTTTCCTGTCATTGTTGTCTAACATAGTCTTCCCGTTTCCTGTCTTTGTCTAACATAGTCTTCCCGTTTCCTGTCATTGTTGTCTAACATAGTCTTCCCGTTTCCTATCATTGTTGTCTAACATAGTCTTCCCGTTTCCTGTCATTGTTGTCTAACATAGTCTTCCCGTTTCCTATCATTGTTGTCTAACATAGTCTTCCCGTTTCCTGTCATTGTTGTCTAACATAGTCTTCCCGTTTCCTGTCATTGTTGTCTAACATAGTCTTCCCGTTTCCTATCATTGTTGTCTAACATAGTCTTCCCGTTTCCTGTCTTTGTTGTCTAACCTAATCTTCCCATTTCCTGTCATTGTTCTCAAACATAGTCTTTCCCAGTACCAGAGCGCTGTGTGTCGGCTCTGCAAGTATGGAAGCCTCCTTGGATGGCGGGGAATGCCCATGGTCTGCCCCTGCCTTCCCTTGAGGGCTGACCAGGATGTCTTTGGCTGTTCTATATGGGCCAGCTGGGATGGGGGCTAACACCACAACAGTGAGAGCCAAACGTCCTAAGAAACCCCCGGGAAGGTTAACCCGGTCAACAAATGCCCGCAGAAGTCGGATGTGTCGGCCTAACGGCGCAAGAACGCAGCTCTGCTGTAAACAGGCACAACGCAATCACGTCCGAAAAAAAAACAACTCCGGATGAACGAAGAAGAAGAAGAAACATAGTCTTTCCGTTTTCTGTCTTTTTTTTGTCTACCCTAGTCTTCCGGTTTCCTGTCATTGTTGTCTAACATAGTCTTCCGGTTTCCTGTCATTGTTGTCTAACATAGTCTTCCGGTTTCCTGTCATTGTTGTCTAACATAGTCTTCCGGTTTCCTGTCATTGTTGTCTAACATAGTCTTCCCGTTTCCTGTCTTTGTTGTCTAACCTAATCTTCCCATTTCCTGTCTTTGTTGTCTAACCTAGACTTTCCGTTTCCTATCTTTGTCGTCTACCATAGTCTTCCCGTTTCCTATTATTGTTCTCAAACATAGTCTTTCCGTTTTCTGTCTTTGTTGTCTACCATAGTCTTCCCGTTTCCTGTCATTGTTGTCTAACCTAGACTTTCCGTTTCCTATCTTTGTTGTCTACCATAGTCTTCCCGTTTCCTATCATTGTTGTCTAACATAGTCTTCCCGTTTCCTGTCATTGTTGTCTAACATAGTCTTCCCGTTTCCTGTCATTGTTGTCTAACATAGTCTTCCCGTTTCCTGTCTTTGTTGTCTAACCTAATCTTCCCATTTCCTGTCTTTGTTGTCTAACCTAGACTTTCCGTTTCCTATCTTTGTCGTCTACCATAGTCTTCCCGTTTCCTATCATTGTTGTCTAACATAGTCTTCCCGTTTCCTATCATTGTTCTCAAACATAGTCTTTCCGTTTTCTGTCTTTGTTGTCTACCATAGTCTTCCCGTTTCCTGTCATTGTTGTCTAACCCAGACTTTCCGCTTCCTATCTTTGTTGTCTACCATAGTCTTCCCGTTTCCTATCATTGTTGTCTAACATAGTCTTCCCGTTCCTGTCTTTGTTGTCTAACCTAATCTTCCCATTTCCTGTCTTTGTTGTCTAACCTAGACTTTCCGTTTCCTATCTTTGTTGTCTACCATAGTCTTCCCGTTTCCTATCATTGTTGTCTAACATAGTCTTCCCGTTTCCTATCTTTGTTGTCTAACCTAGACTTTCCGTTTCCTATCATTGTTGTCTACCATAGTCTTCCCGTTTCCTATCATTGTTGTCTAACCTAATCTTACCGTTTCCTGTCTTTGTTGTCTACGATAGTCTTCCCGTTTCCTATCATTGTTGTCTAACCTAATCTTCCCGTTTCCTGTCTTTGTTGTCTACCATAGTCTTCCCATTTCCTGTCTTTGTTGTCTAACCTAATCTTCCCATTTCCTGTCTTTGTTGTCTAACCTAATCTTCCCATTTCCTGTCTTTGTTTTCTACCATAGTCTTCCCATTTCCTGTCTTTGTTGTCTAACCTAATCTTCCCATTTCCTATCATTGTTGTCTAACCTAATCTTCCCGTTTCCTGTCTTTGTTGTCTACCATAGTCTTCCCATTTCCTATCATTGTTGTCTAACCTAATCTTCCCGTTTCCTGTCTTTGTTGTCTACCATAGTCTTCCCATTTCCTGTCTTCGTTGTCTAACCTAATCTTCCCATTTCCTGTCTTTGTTGTCTACCATAGTCTTACCATTTCCTGTCTTTGTTGTCTAACCTAATCTTCCCATTTCCTGTCTTTGTTGTCTAACCTAATCTTCCCGTTTCCTATCTTTGTTGTCTAACCTAGACTTTCCGTTTCCTACCTTTGTTGTCTACCATAGTCTTCCCGTTTCCTATCATTGTTGTCTAACATAGTCTTCCCGTTTCCTGTCTTTGTTGTCTACCATAGTCTTCCCATTTCCTGTCTTTGTTGTCTAACCTAATCTTCCCATTTTCTGTCTTTGTTGTCTAACCTAATCTTCCCGTTTCCTATCTTTGTTGTCTAACCTAGACTTTCCGTTTCCTACCTTTGTTGTCTACCATAGTCTTCCCGTTTCCTATCATTGTTGTCTAACATAGTCTTCCCATTTCCTGTCTTTGTTGTCTAACCTAATCTTCCCATTTCCTGTCTTTGTTGTCTAACCTAATCTTCCCATTTCCTGTCTTTGTTGTCTAACCTAATCTTCCCATTTCCTGTCTTTGTTGTCTACCATAGTCTTCCCATTTCCTGTCTTTGTTGTCTAACCTAATCTTCCCATTTCCTGTCTTTGTTGTCTAACCTAATCTTCCCATTTCCTGTCTTTGTTGTCTAACCTAATCTTCCCATTTCCTGTCATTGTTCTCAAACATAGGCTTTCCGTTTTCCGTCTTTGTTGTCTAACCTAGACTTTCCGTTTCCTATCTTTGTTGTCTACCATAGTCTTTCGGTTTGCTATCATTGTATTCTACCCTAGTCTTCCCGCTACCTGTCTTCGTGGTCTGTGGAAGCCTTCCCATGGTGTTCATCATATTCTAATTTTGCTTTCAAGCGTCTTGGGGAGGAGAAGTTTTACGTTCCAGCTCCCAGTGAGTGGCACCGGATAGTGTCATTCCATGTGCTTGAACAATGTCTATGATGTTTTCAATCCGATTTCTTCTCGGGCGTTCTATCTGCCGATGAAATCTGCGAAACCGAATTATCCTTCTCAAGATTAGACATCTTGTAAAACGAGCTGCATTAATTTCTTTACCTTTCGTTACTCATTGCCCAACATTCGTATCCATAAGAAAAGACAAGCAGCTTACAGCTAGCTTTTCGGTGAGCCGATTTTTATACTAGCCTTGACACTTCTCTTTTAAATGACGTTCATTTTGGGGGTGGGGGGGGGGGGGAGGGAGGAGAAGACACGCTTTTGATATGGCTTCACTTTATCCCATTGTCTTACCTTCCGTCAAATGCAGCCTTGTCACGAAAGTGACTGACCGGCTTTTTTTTTTTTTTACACCGTTATTATACATAGACAGAACCATGGTAGCGCAGTTGCTAGCACGCTTGACTACTATCCCTGTGGTCATACGTTTGAACCTATAGCTAGGGGAGAATTTAAAAAGCCAAGACTTGAGCTCTCAGGTCGACTCGGTCAAAAACTGGAACCAGGAAACAATCTGAGATGTGAAAGTCACCAGTGTTAAAGTTACCACATCACCCATTGAGTGCCAGTTGGTCTATACAAATATTGGGCACCGTATAACCACAGAGCAGAAAAGGATAATTTACTTGTTGTTTACTTTGTATATAGCACAATAGAATGTAAGCTTTCTCCAACACTGGCATGCATTCAGTCTTGCTAAAATGTAATGTTAATCTCAATTCTACGCATTAATAATGACGGTGTGAATGAGTTAAGAGCGAAGATCTGAAGCCAGTTTTGTCCAGAAAATGTCCATCTGGTGTTCGCTGAGTTGGGCTACGGCCTCGGGATACCTGATATAGGTACTGTTCTGAATATGATACAGAAGCTCGGTGCCAAGTTCTCTCTCGGTAAGGTTCTCCATGAGCAGGAAAACAAGAACAGGGCGACCGGTGTGGACACGTTCCATGTTCGCCATTTGTAACTCAAATTTACACCAAACACTGTCCAATAACTGGCGGGTAAGGACCACTAATGTGTAGCGGCTGCTCTGTATGGCATTGACGATGTTAGAAGCTATATATTGTCCCGCAATAAAATGCAGGCAGTGGACATGAACGTTGAGTCCTTCGGCTTGCAGTGTTGGGTAGAGAGTTTTCATGACAAACGTTTGGTCTTCTGAGACATAAGAAATGAAGACATCGTACTCAAACCTGTTCTGTTTGTCTGTTTCGTTTTCCTTTGACTTGAGACTAAGGTAAGCGGAGTAATACAGATACCGCAGCTTCCATCGAAATCTGTATATTATAGAGGCTGTAATGGCAATGATCACGAGGAATGTGACGCCAAATACACCAATAAATAAACCAGTTCTTGGCGTGCACTCTCGCTGTAATGATTGATAGATTGCACGGAATGTGTCCGTTACAGGTTGTTCTGAGGTATCCAGAAAGACACATTTATTTTTGGTATTGGTTAAATTTAGATTGGCTTTTACCAGCCAGCCGAGAAATTCAAGGTTGCTGCAGTCACAATGTACTGGCGCTTCTCCAAAGTCAATGGTTAAAGTCTTCTTGCGATTTCGTATAATATTATTCAAAGCTTCGGTTACGTGATGATCGAGTTTTGCCACCTCTGTATAGCTGAAATCTATGAAAAACAAACTTCTCATGTGTGAAATGTTTGCAGTGAAATAATACATAGGGTTATTTTGCATATAAAGCTCTTCTAGACTGTCCAGTCCTAGTAGTGCCACATTACTAACTGTTAAAATGCGGTCAAAACTCAAATTTAGCTGTTTCAAGTTTGACAAGCATTTGAATATTGAGTATGTCTTATTTATCGATAGTTGGTGACCGAATGTATTTATGCTCAAATCGAGACTTTCCAAGGATGGGAAATTACAAAAGAATTTGTGTTGTATGAAGTCAACATTGCAGTTAACAAGCTCCAAATGTTTAAGACTGTTCAGCCCTGTCAGCGGACCACGAAGCTCAGGAATGCTGTTTCCATTTAACGTCAGAGATGATAGAGAGTTATTGGGATCTATTCTGAATGTCGTCAAAGTGTAAAACCACCCAGCAATGTTTATTTCCACAGATTTTAAATTTCTGGGCAGTTGTAAAATTACGCCGTTCGTGGAACTGTTGTTACTTGTTGACAGTGAGCTGCTTGATTCAGCTGGTTTACATGTTCCTTCGTGAGACGGATAATCAGTTGGCAAGTCAAAGCCGACGTCTCCGCCGTTTAGTTTTAAGACTTGCAGGTTTTCAAGTTTGTGGAAATTTTTCAGGTAAGTGCCAAATGCGAGCCTATTGTCACTAATGTCAAGGAGCGTTAAATTCTTTGGAAGGGAGGCAATGGCATCATATCGAATAACCGTTAGACTGTTGCTGGAGAACACGAGTTCCTGAAGATCTCTGGGCAGAACTTCCGTAAACACCTTAGACACTGTGACACATGGCATGAAGGGATTTAGAACATTTTGCAGCCGTAAGCGTGTTACATTCGATTGTGTGATACTGCTCAATAATGGAAGCAAATCTTCCAGACATTGTTGTTCATTCAAGCTGAAGTCAAACAACTGTAACTTGCTCAACGGCACCAAAAACCCTGGCTCCACGGACAACCGGTTGTCGAGGAATTCTGTAGCATACAAGGCCAGATGGTTGTTACTTAAATCTAAAACTTCCAGTTGAGTAAGATTCCAAAAACTGTTGTTACTAAGAACACTTAACACGTTGAAGCTCATGTCAAGACACTGAAGGTTATAGTACTGGGCTAACTCCTCTCCGCGAACGTGCTTAATCATATTGTGCGACAACAACAGAGTGCTGATGTTAGATGAGAGATTCTTTGGTACAATTCTTAAATCACACGATGAGCAGTTAGCAATTGTTCCATTAACTTTGCACGCATGATTTTGGTCCGACTGACCGAGATATGTTATTGTTTCGTGATTAAGACATATCGAATGAAATTCACCCCTCAAGGTGACGTATGCATGGAATCCAGGAGTGAAAATTGTTAGTAAGTGAAGTGCCAACAGCACTAGCATTGTTTGATATACAGGCATCATCATTGTCTGTGGACAACTGAAACAAAGAATAAAAAAGAATAAAGGCACGTGATTGGTCATGGCCAATCTATTTATGTATATGTGTGTGTATATATATATATATATATATATATATATATATATATATATATATATATATATATATATATATATATATATATATATATATATCTGTTTAAGTTTTTTCAATACATATATCCACACGAATTACCTGGTATTTCGCAACTTACAAGTTGGAATAATTACGTCCTGTGGAGGAATGAGTGATCGGAAAATTAGGGAATTAGGGTTGATGAAGACTAATGCACAAGCAAAATATAGATGGTAATAACTGTAACTAAAGAAGAACTAACAACAATCATTCACCTAAACGAACATCCCTTGAATCAAGTAAAGAGTTTCAAGTACCTAGGAAGTATAATATCATCAAATGGCAGATCAGAAGACGAGATCGAAAATAGGTGCAATAAGGCAAATCAACTCATTGGACAAATGGCACCTGTCAGAGTCTAACAGGGGACAGCGATGCAGGGACATCGTTACGACCGCCAGGCGACTTAGCTCCCAGTAAGGGATGCAACAACTTCGTTGCGCCGCCAGGCGAATAGGAGTTACCGGCCTGCGAGATCGCTGGCTGACCAGCGGTCAGGCCGCCAACGCAAGACGCACGCCTGCCACGTGACGCCACGTCAGGCAGGAGGCAAGTTGCGAACCAGGTCCAGACAGCTCTGGGGACACGGTACAGGACGGACGTGTGATTGAGAGAAAGGCGTTGTATGGTTTCTGTATTGAAAGGCGAGTGTTTGGACATCTTGCGAGTCAGACTTGTGAACTGTATTGTGGATGTAAGTTGTAAAGTATCCATTATATATTGTTGTGATCATCATTCTGTATTTGATATGTTAATAAATCCATTGAATTGTGTATCGTTGAGTCTTACGTCAAATCACGTTGTATTTGTACTGTCTCACACTTGTTAGGAAAGCGAGCCAAGTTTAAGACTCTGACATGTGTGAACGTGGGTAGCTCGTCCTTGTTAAACGTGGGTAGCTCGTCCTTGTTAAACGTGGGTAGCTCGTCCTTGTTGAACGTAGCTCGTCCTTTTTGAACGTGAGGGTCTCGTCCAGCTTTAATTTAGTTAGATTTAAACCTAAATGTGATCATGGAAGGCTCATTTTGATTGTTACTACATTATTTAAACATGTGTAAGACCAGTTGTAAACGTACAATGCATACATTTTGTTTGATCCTGTAAGCGTGTAAAACATTTGTGATTTGTGAAACTTGTCACCGTTTTGACCTTGTCTACATTGTGATCTTGTCGCCATTTTGACCTTGTCGCCATCTTGTAAACTTGATGTCTATGTCCTTACTGAATGTCATCTTGATGTAAGTGATGTGTCATCAATGTTGTAGAGTGTTAAGATACTTGTAGATTGTCTTTGTGCATTGAGTTTGTGGAACGCGAAAAGTGTTTGGAAAGAAAGTAACGTGTATTGTAAAAAAACTGTTGACGGACAAACTTACGACATACAATTACACTCAACGCCATACAAACCTAATCAACACTTAGTGACAAGCAGGCACACACCAACAAATAGACGCTAATTTATCTTCTTCCAAAATAAAAGCAGGTTTTTCCGTACCATCCGAAACCTTGCCGTAGAGGTCATTTACGATTCGAAGTAGCGACCCTACAGTTCCTAGCCCGATTTTCAACCGTTCTTCACCGCATCCAGGGCACTTGAGTATATTTTTTCCTTTTCGTATACTTTAAAAATGCAGTTTTAGGCACATATCGTACATATAAACAAATTGTAAATTGTTGATTACTAACCACTTATTACATATTGTGTGTGGCTGGTATGTCATTGACATTTTTCCATCATGTCTTCATTATTTGATTTCATTGATATGGGCATAAAGTTACAGTTACATGGTGATGAACTAACACAGTGGAGTGAGCAGAAGTACGCTGAATACCTACGAGTTCAGGAAAAAGCGAATGAACGGGAAGAAAGAGCAGCTGAAAGAGCTGCCAAGCAAGTAGAGGCAGAAACAGCCTTAAAGCAAGCAGAAGCAGAACTGGCTGCAAAGACAAAGCAAGCTGAGATGGATAGCGAACTAAAGAAGGCAGAAACAGCCTTAAAGCAAGCAGAAGCAGAACTGGCTGCAAAGACAAAGCAAGCTGAGATAGATAGTGAGCTGAAGAAGGCAGAAATAGCAGCTCAGAGTAAGAGAGAAGAACTGGAGTTACAGTTGAAGATAAAACAACTTGACACTGAGACTGCCATTAACAAAGAGTCTAAGAAATCTGAAAGACTGGAGAAAGAAAACCAGTATAAGAAATATCAAGGTATTGTACGTAATTATACCTCGGGTGACTGCATCGCAGCCTTTACCCAAAATTTTGAAACTTTAATGGAACATTATCAAGTTCCACTGTCTGAATGGAATATTGTGTACATGAGGAGTTTGTCAGGGGAACCTCTTAAAGTTATTGAAACCATCCCCAAAGACCTCAGAAAAGATTACCATTATCTGAAATCCAAGATTATGGCACATTTTATGTTAGATGAGGCAGGTTACAGAGAACAATTCAGTAAATTGAGCCCAAAACCGACTCAAACGTTCTCTGACTACCTCTGCTTAGTCCGAGATATTTTCACCAAATGGACGTCAGCAGCCAAAATTGAAAAAAGTTATCAGAGATTGGAAGATCTAATCATTAGAGACAAAATTGTATCATCTATTCCTTCAGCCTTTGCTAAATTTTTGTTAGAGAATGAATGTACTAGTGTGGATGAGATTGAAAGACGTGGTTCGGCTTACTACACAGCCAACAAACATTGCTTTGCTACTGAAGATACTAACATTAACTTTGTAGCAGCGGCTAATTATGACAAACAACCCTATAGTAGGCAGAAACCTCATAGGCCTACCTCTGAGAAATTTAATCATTACATTTATTGTAAATATTCACATCATCAGGGTGAAATGTGCGATCAGAACCCAGGGTACCATACTTACTTATTAAACATGGTAAACAGACAAGACAAGGAACGTAAATCCTTTAAAAACTCACGAAAATGTTTCCTCTGCAAGGCATGGGGACACCATCGGAAAGATTGTAAGGGCAGGCATATGACCAACAAAGCAAATGCCGCCTTGTTTGATAGTTCGTCTTCTGATGAAGAAGAGCCAGAGAAACATCCTGTGAACGCAGCACAGGCTTTTGACATATTCAACGCAAACCATTGCTCTGTTTGTAACACCTTCTATGAAGATGGTATTTTAACATGCGGTCATGCCATCCCTATTGCCAATGAAGAAGCTAATTTGGTAGTAGACTCAAAAGGCAGAATAAACATCCATCACGGATATGTAAATGGCAAATCTGCTACAGTCCTTCGCGACACGGGGAGTTCACTCATTGGCCTGAAGAGAACGTTCATAATGCCTACAGACTATACAGGCAGGCACGTAACATGTAGAACATTCTCAGGCAATATTGAGAAATACCCATTAGCATGGGCATATATTGAAACACCTTTCCTCACTGGGAAAGTAAAGTGCGCTGCACTAACCAGTCCAGTTTGTGATATAATTATTGGTAATTTACCTGAGGTAAATGATAAACCTCATGACATAACATCTGTATGTATTGATGATACCATAACATCACCATCAAATGTCATCATTGAAAATGTCATACCACCCATTGATTGTAAAGTAGCTAATGTAGCACTAAGTTCTCATGACATCATTGAAACTGTTGTTCCATCATCATCTGACATCATTGAGTGTGTGAACGCAGTAACGAGAGCTACTGCTAGACGGCAAGATGAAATAAATCAAACTGAGGCAATACAATTGCTCAGCCCAGTTTCACTACCTACTAACACCATGAAGGAAGCATTTGTAACAGCCCAAAAAGCTGATCCTTCATTGTCAAAATACTTTGACCTGATCGGCCGAAAGCCAAAAGTAACCAAGAATGCAAAATGGCATTTTGCTATGAAAAATGATATACTCACCAGGTATTACACCAGAGGTGACAATACCACAGAGCAAACTGTTTTGCCAACTAGTTATCGCAAGCAAGCCTTACATCTTGCACACGATATACCTCTTGCAGGACATATGGCATACGTTAAGACCAGATCAAGGTTATTGACACAATTCCACTGGCCAAAATTTTGCAATGACATTAAAGAATATTGCAGAAGTTGTGACACCTGCCAGAAACTGGTTAAAAAAGGTAAACACCCACAGGCAAAGTTACAAGTTACCGACTTAGCCAGTCGACCTTTTGAAAAGTTATCGGTTGACATAGTGGGCCCTCTTAGTCATACAACAACTAGAGGGAATAAATTTATTCTAACTGTTATTGATACATGTAGTCGCTGGCCAGAAGCTATTCCGTTAAAGAACATAACTGCCAATGACATAATGGAAGTGTTCTTCCATATTTTTTCTAGGATAGGTTTTCCAGATACTATCCAATCTGATAGGGGCACTCAGTTTATTGCCGCATCCACCCAAGCTTTCACCAAAATGTTGGGAGTGAAGCAGTGTTTCAATTCACCCTACCATCCTCACAGTAGCGGAGTAATAGAGAAGTTTAATGGGGATCTTAAGCACATGCTTGCAAAAGTAACGCAAGAACACCCCAACAACTGGGATGTATATCTACCAGCTATTCTTTTTGCTTATCGCGAGGTACCACATGCTAGCACCGGTTTCTTTCCTTTTGAACTCATCTATGGTGCCAAACCACGTGGCCCATTGACCATTTACCACCAAATGTTAACTGACTCTACACCAGTACTTAAACCCATATCATCATACTTATATGTTACATCATTGCGTGAAAGAATCATCAAATCTTGTGTTATTGCAAAGAATGCACTAAAACTATCTGGTGCTACTTATAGACAGTATGCTGACAAAGGTAACCGGACAATAACATTGACACCTGGACAGGACATTCTTCTGCTACTACCTAGTGACAGACACCTACTGACTGAGTCTTGGCAGGGACCTTTTAAAGTGACGAGACAGATTTCACCTGTAGACTACGAAATCCTTATAAAAGACAAACACAAAATATTTCACATAAATATGCTAAGACCATACCACAACAGAGACAACGAACAGGACGATACGACAGCTTGTACAGTGATAATAGATCACGAAGACGACGATGCTAGTGACGAAATTCCAACACCTGCATTAGACACGACAGACTGCTTGAAGGAGATCAAAATCAACCCAAAGTTAACTCAAGCAGAGACAGACAGGTGCAAACAACTTATACAACAGTACAACACCATCTTTTCCAACAACCCAGGACAAACAGAATTAGTACAGCATCACATCACACTCACATCAAACACACCCATTAGATGCAGACCATACACCATCCCATTACATTACAAGGAGCAGTTACATCTAGAAATCATCAACTTAGAGAAAAATAACATCATAAGACGATCCCAATCAGACTACTCATCTCCCATGGTCATAGTACGCAAAAAGGACAATACAATAAGACTTTGCATCGACTACCGAAAACTGAATAAAATAACTGTTCTAGATCTTGAGCCAATGGCAAACACTGACGATCTTTTGACAGAACTGACAGACGCTAGGTTCTTTACGACGGTAGACATGACGAAAGGTTATTGGCAGATTGCTGTAGACGAACAGAGCAGACAGCTGACAGCATTTGCCACACCTTGGGGACTATACGAATGGTGCAAACTTCCATTTGGGCTTGTTAACGCCCCAGCCACATTTGTACGGATGACACGACTACTTCTAGTAGACATTCCTAACATAATCTGCTATATCGACGACATATGTATTCACACAGAGACAATGACTGAGCACATTAAGACTTTAGACCAGACATTTGAACGGATCAGACAGCACGGACTAACAGTGAAGCCTGCAAAAGTAGACATAGCCTACCAGGAAATAACATTCTTGGGTTACAAAATATCCAATGGCTTTGTCACGACAGACGATAAAATTGTGTCCAAGATACTAAAACTCTCACTTCCGACTACTAAAAAACAAGTCAGAAGTTTGTTGGGCTTAATAAATTACTACCGGCAGTTTATTCCTGATTTTTCTGAACTGACCGAGGTATTCACTAATCTACTAACAAAAGATAAACCAGAGAAAATTGTACACGATCAATGCCTAAAAATTGCATTTCATAAAGTTCTATCATGTTTTTCTGATAAGAATGAACGCAATCTTATCCTTAAATTGCCCGATATCCGTTTACCTTTCAGATTACGCACAGATGCAAGCTCCGTGGCGATTGGAGCAGTCCTGTTGCAGGAGTATAACAACATTCTCCACCCCGTTTATTTTGTATCCAGGAAGCTGAAGGCCCGAGAGCGGGCATGGTCCATTCCTCAATTGGAAGCCCTAGCTTTAGTAGTAGGTATTACAAAATTGTCTAGATTTCTTCTAGGACGCCATTTCATCGTAGAATCGGACAGCAGCCCTTTACGATGGATGAATTCAGGAGTGCCGTCGAACCATATGGTAGCGCGTTGGTCTTTGAAACTCCAAGATTATAGCTTTGAGGTTCGACACATCCCAGCAAAACCAATTCAATTGCCGATCTTTTGTCACGTTGCCCGACCGACCCAGTGAGCACCAATGTCTGAGTGCAGTATGTAGAAATACACTCAGACCGACACAGCCATTTAGCAGTGAATAGTGGTTTTTCATTCACAAAAAAAAAGCTGTGTAATGTCTACAATATTGTGATAGGGATTACTCCCATTATATATAGTGTTCTTATTTTACTAGTTCATGTAATGATTGTCGTGTATAAATGTGCAGTATGTGGTAGAAAGCGAACTATATTAATTGTAGATAATACGTACAAGAACAGTGTCACATTCGCACTTACCTGAAGCGAATTATCCAACTTCACAGTGACAACTTCGTGTGGAATTTTCCAGGAACATTTTAATTACGAGTGTGAAAGTAAAAACTGAACAGTGACGACTTTTCTACACCTTTGCAGTGAACCGAAATCTTTAATGTTCGACTGAAACATCTAACACATGAACATTCGATCTTAATCCAGAAGATTGTGTAGCAACATCTAACACGAACTTTGAGAACAGTGTACCTTCCTTAAACTACATCAAACCGGAACAGGTGTGTTCTACAAGCTTTACCATCAGCTGATTTTAGTGTTCGTGTGTTCTTCCGGATTAATTAGAAATTTAGAACAAAAATAGCAGACAACATATAAAAGAAGAAAAAGTTTTGACGATTCTAAAATGTTTAGGATTCTATAAAATTGAATACACGAATTGTGTGTTTATTTATTTCTCTAATGTAATCTTAGAATCATATCTTGATTAACGTATTCATATTACCGACTTTTTTCTCGTTAATATGAAGAAACGTCAAGCAATGACACTAAGAAATTAAATAGTTATTGTAAATTATTGTGTGTCACTAATGTTAAAATTACTTCCCTTTCATTTATTGTTATTACATTTTCACACAAAGGGCCATAATTTGAAATGTATATGCTAATGTGTTGTGTGTAATATAACATGTTGTTGTTAAAGTGTTGACACCACAGGCAGGCATCTACTGGGCATGGCAGAGTGTTGCCAACATTGTATGCCAACACAAGAACTCCTGGCCAAGTAGGGACAGGGTTGGAGTGTTTTATACGACTTGTATAAAGCCGTATTTCAGTCTGGCTAGATGGTTTTTGTTCCAAGAACCATATTATTCTTTTTTTTTCAAATTGCTGCGAGGTAGATGCGTGAAGCTGGACCTACTGATCTGACTGGGTGATAATACAATTGAGGTAACCAGCCATCGAGAGGGTGAAGCCTGATATGTGTTAAACATGAAGCACCACATGTCTTTGTACCCAACTCCCAGTGCTTATATATTTCTATGCCATGTGTGTATTTTGATAACGTTGTGTATAACAATAGGAAGGTAGACTCTGACAAGGGTATACTATTAACCCAACAGGTACAGACATTATACATGAAAGACGACATCTTTCATGGATTTTACCGGGGGAACGTGTCAGAGTCTAACAGGGGACAGCGATGCAGGGACATCGTTACGACCGCCAGGCGACTTAGCTCCCTGTAAGGGATGCAACAACTTCGTTGCGCCGCCAGGCGAATAGGAGTTACCGGCCTGCGAGATCGCTGGCTGACCAGCGGTCAGGCCGCCAACGCAAGACGCACGCCTGCCACGTGACGCCACGTCAGGCAGGAGGCAAGTTGCGAACCAGGTCCAGACAGCTCTGGGGACACGGTACAGGACGGACGTGTGATTGAGAGAAAGGCGTTGTATGGTTTCTGTATTGAAAGGCGAGTGTTTGGACATCTTGCGAGTCAGACTTGTGAACTGTATTGTGGATGTAAGTTGTAAAGTATCCATTATATATTGTTGTGATCATCATTCTGTATTTGATATGTTAATAAATCCATTGAATGGTGTATCGTTGAGTCTTACGTCAAATCACGTTGTATTTGTACTGTCTCACACTTGTTAGGAAAGCGAGCCAAGTTTAAGACTCTGACACACCAATACTAAAGATCAAACATGTATCAATAACTATTAAGAAAGCACTTTACAACACAATCTTCCTACCAACTCTATGCTACCAATGCCAAACCTGGACAATGACACAAAAAGAGAAAAGAAAAATTACAACAACAGAAATGAGGTTCCTGAGAAGAATACTCAACGTATCAAGAAGAGATGAGATCAGAAATGTAGAAATCAGGATTAAAGTGGGGGTTAAAGCAGCACTAGATTTTATTAGAAAGTAGCAAATCAAATGGTTTGGCCATGCAAGTAGGTTAACTGTCAACAGCATACCACAACAAGCAATGATGTACAGACCAAATGGAAACAGAGGAAGAGGCCGACCACGTAAACGTTGGACGGAAGGAATAGCAGAGTCCATGGGAATATCGATACATGACGCCCATAATCGGGCAATCTCACGATGTTTATACTTCACCTCGACACCGCAAGGTACAAGAGGAACATGATGAGATGATGATGAGAAGGCTTATGGGTACAGACATTGTGTGGCTTATGGGTACAGACATTATGTGGCTTATGGGTACAGACATTGTGTGGCTTATGAGCACAGACATTGTGTGGTTTATGAGCACAGACATTGTGTGGTTTACAGGCACAGACACTGGGGTCTATGGGTACAGACATTGTGTGGTTTATGAGCACAGACATTGTGTGGTTTACAGGCACAGACACTGGGGTCTATGGGTACAGACATTGTGTGGTTTATGAGCACAGACATGGTGTGGTTTACAGGCACAGACACTGTGGTCTATGGGTACAGACATTGTGTGGTTTATGAGAACAGAAATTGTGTGGTTTACAGGCACAGACACTGGGGTCTATGGGTACAGACATTGTGTGGTTTATGAGCACAGACATTGTGTGGTTTACAGACACAGACACTGGGGTCTATGGGTACAGACATTGTGTGGTTTATGAGCACAGACATTGAGAGGTTCATGGGCACAGACACCGAGGTCAATGGGCACATACATTGTGAGGTGCATGGACACAGACATTGTGAGGCCCATGGGCACAGACATTGTGGGGTTCATGGGTGCAAACACTGTGAGATTTATGGGCACAGACATTGTAAGGTTTATGGCACAGACATTGTGAGGTTTATGGCACAGACATTGTGAGGTTTATCGGGACAAACATTGTGAGGTCCATGGGTACAGACATTGCGAGATTCGTGGTCGCAGACATTGTAAGTTCCAGGGACACAGTCACTGTGAGGTTCATGGGCACAGCCATTGTGAGGTTCACGGGCACAGGCATTGTGAGGTTCACGGGCACAGGCATTGTGAGGTTCATGGGCACAGACCCTGTGAGGACACTGGATATATGTGCTGCAATGAGCACAGACACGAACACTATGGACTCCTTTGGACTAAGGATTATGTGATCCCTTGAAAAGAGACATTGTAAGGCCCCCTGGAGAAAAAACAAAACAAAACCAAGTCACTAAGTAAAAGTCAACATGTATTCCCTGTGTATATGTGATATATGTACACTGTGGTTATCATTACTATGTGTTGAAAACAGGCATAAAAGAAAACTGAAGTTTACTTTCGCTAAGGGGTACTTACCTCTTTAAGCATTTTGTGTGGCGTCAGAAACTAGCATATAAATATCTACTCCTTTGTAATTTTATACTTGACACCATATATAAGATAATACTTACTGTTGTGCGATTCCTCCTTATTCCTTTTTATATCTAATGCTAATCTTTTAGCTGTATCGTGATAAATTAATTCGATAGCTAATTCGTTGTTTATTTACACGTGTTTGCTACACAAGGAAATAAATAGATCGTATGGGGAAACTCCGGGAGCGATTCTGCCTCTAACTTCTTTCTTATGATTGGAGGTCTAACGGGTGCACAGTGACACTTTATAAACCACGCTAAATGTCATAAACAGGAAGCATTGTGACTCAATGAGTCCTTCATAAAGCAAAGTTGATTTTCACGTACAGACAAGATATAAAAACATAAAGGCAAAGCAGGACAATAAAACAGACATGTCTGAAGAGAATAAAGACAAGACACAAAACCACAAAGACAAGATAGAAAACCACAAAGACAATATACAAAAACATAACGACAAAATAAAAACACATACAGAGAAGACACAAAAGCATGAAGATAAGATACAAAACCATAAAGACAATATACAAAAACATAACGACAAGATAAAAACACATACAGAGAAGACAAAAAAGCATGAAGATAAGATACAAAACTATAAAGACAAAACACAAAAACATACTCGAAGACAAACCAGGACAACATAAAGACAGGACTTACAAACATACAGACAAGACACAAACACGCAAAGACAAGACACCAAAACATAAAGACAAGACACACAAGCATACATAAAAGACACAAACACATAAAATTATGAAAGAAAAAAAATGTTGACGATATTTAAACATCCGGTTCTCTGATGCCGAGGTAGTGGCTTCAATCCCTACACCGGTCAGGTGGACTAAAATGTTGAATTCTCGTCCTTGACGTGGGGACGTTAATTACAAGTACCTCTGAAGTCGGAGTGGGTTAGTCTGATGGCGATACTGGTAATAGGGAAAGATAATCTACACGCAAAAACCAGTCCAATGCATTAGAAGTAGCAGCACGTGACTATGCTTGAGTTCAAAGCGAGACATCGCAACAAAAAAAAAATGAAGTATTTATGAAAGTGAAAGGTTGCTTAAGCAAAACGTCATTGTCAGTTAATATCAGAAAAGTAAGTACTGAGATGTTGTATATAATCTGTTCTGTTGTATAGAAATCTTATATAGAATATGTTTTGTTGTATAGAAATGTTATATAGAATCTGTTATTTTGTATAGCAAAACATAGTGGAACATGAACGAACAGATTAGGAAGTACTTCGGAGCAACGGTGATGTAGCTATCTTCTGAATAACGTGTGCTGCCGAAGTAATCAACAACGTATGCCCGGGAAAAAGGCTAAACAAAAAGAACATGATATACACATATAAGAAGACAAACAATGCTTTTTGGTCATGCATTGAGAATAACAGCAATGGAAAACATGACGACTAGAAAGAGCAGCAGGAACAGAACGAACGAACACAATTTATTTTCAAAGGGTCCGCAGGCCCGTCTTACTTTCGACCCTTCCAATCACTCATCTTTCGTTAAGTCAATTGTGCATGTTGCATTCACATAGGAAAAAACATTGCACATTTATAAACACATACATACATACTTGCATACATACTTACATCATTTACAAAAAACTTTCACAGTTATGTACTCACTCAATAACACACGAATATACACTCCCTCGCATACACATATACTGACTCACAATCACAAGCTCACTAACAAAAATTGACCCATCATACATATATTATGTATATACGCGCACGCACGAAAGCACGCACCCACCCACCCACACTCACATACAAGAGGCACTGGCAGACCAATATAAATGATGCTGGATGGACTGCAAAGCTGGCTTGGAGGAATATCATCAAAATAATTGATCCAGAACACAAGGGACTGACATCTGTGGAGATGCGTGAACGCCTAAGCCACTTGAAGGGCACATGCTGATGATGGTGATGAGTTGGGTTCACCAGATCCCATCACCACAACCTTACTTTCCCAGAACATGTCCTATTCAATTCTAAGAATTAACCAGTACCTATTTTACAGAGGTCAGCGTAGCCGAGAGGTGTAGAGCGAGGTGTTGTGAGTTAATTTCACACACAGCTCAGTTAGACTCATATCTTAACTTCCCATTCACAAAGCAACGACAAATTACGTAACGAAAAATTGTCTAGAAATGTCAAAGGACATGCAACAAAAGAAAAGAAGAGCCCATTGTATGCGGTTGTATCAAATTCACAGCGTTACTGACAGGGAAAGGATAATCCAGCTACTGCTGAGGACTGAACGCTGGCTGGTCTCGGCAAGCAAACTCAAGAAAAACTATGCCACTGCGACTCATTCGTCGTGTCATTTCTATAACATTGCAGATAACCTTGTTACGCTAATAACTGAATCCGGAACAATAACGCCGACAGAAACACGTGAAATAAACTCTGGGACAATAACACGCTTTACACAATATGAACAGTTTCAAGTTGTTCGAGAGGCTAGAATGCCGGGCTTCCATTTGGGCGACCTGGCTTCGGATCCTCGTTAATATGAAGGTTTCTGTTTTCTGTTGGGGAAGACAAAAAAGAAAAACACTAACCTCCACAGTTGGCGTCATCTGCCTTAGCCAGGCGGCTTTATTTCCTTAGGCTCACGATCCCTCAAGATCCCAAAGGCAGTAATGACAGACATCACGGCAGTTACTGCCTTTATTGTTCGAAATATAAGATCTTCACACAATCCAGGTCACAATATAATGAGGTGGGTTGGACATTTCCCTATGTAGTTGCTCGTCCTTTACAGGAAATCCCACAATTGCCCTGTACCTATTCCTGGGTTTACCCCAAAGCCCCGCTGGTCTAAATAAAAGTAAACCCTGTCTCTGCTGGAGATTGAACCGGAATCAATGACTTGTCAGGCAAGCGCACCAACTACCACACCACCGAGGCGTACACGCTGTTATATATTCATTACATGTCTTGTGTCCATTAATTATTATACCAACTGTCACCCAAACTGAAACATCAAAATATACTCATGTCCGCAAAATGGCAGTTAATAAATAGCATATTCACATAAACCCCCTGCTACCCATGCGGGATGCTGGGACATTGTCCAAGAAGTTCCTCAGGTGAACTGCTTGCCTTGTCTTCACTGCATATTAGTATCGGAACTAACACACTTACAATATATGGTGCTTCTATAAACAGTGCTTGCATTTGTCATGATTGAGTGCGGCAGAGATGCCTGTTGCCACCTTTATCGTGTCTACTGACTATAGAATGGTTATAAAATTGCCCGTTGCCACCTTTATCGTACCTACTGACTACAGAATGGTTATAAAATTGCCTGTTGCCACCTTTGTCGGTTCTACTGACAACATAACGGTTATAAAATTGCCTGTTGCCACCTTTATTTTTCCTACTGACTACAAACTGGCTATAAAATTGCGTGTTGCCACTTTTATTGTTCCTACTGACTACATAATGGCTATAAAATTGTCTGTTGCCACTTTTATTGTTCCTACTGACAACAGAATGATTATAAAATTGTTTCTTGCCACCTTGATTGTTCCTACTGACAACATAAATGTTATAAAATTGCTTGTTGTTACCTTTATTGTTTTTACTAACTACAGAATGGTTATAAAATTGCCAGTAGCTACCATAAGATAATAATAATAATAATAATAATAATAATAATAATAATAATAATAATGTTTTTTTTGCGTTCGCTCGCTTTGAACTTAAGCGTAGTCCATTCGGGTGCTACTATTTATAGAAGTTTCCACTACTGGAAAATGAGCTGAACTAATTTTGCGTGTGAATTAGCCTTCCCTATTACCAGTGTCCCTCGCCATCAGGGAAACCTACTCCGATTTCTGAGTTACTCGTAATTTATGTCCCCAAGTCAAGGACGAGAAGTCAACATTTTAGTCCAGCAGAATGGGAGTGTAGGGGTTGAACTCGCTACCTCTGCATCAGCAGACCGGAAGTTTAAGAGCGAGAACTCTTAGCTATTCGGCCATGTTGGCCTCATAAAATGAATATAATTTACTATATAATAGATCATTCGTGTTCTAGACTTCCCAGTCGACTTTGCCTTTCTGTCCCACACACGGAATCAGATACAAGTTACATTTACCAAGGTTGATGAGAAGTCACAATAACTACGTCTAAAATTTATATGTTGAAGGCAAAAAGCACGAGAATAGTATCCTTCTGCATACCAAGACAAGAGAGACGGAGAAATATAAAGTGGCGAGCGAATTTTACGAGTGAAACCATGCTGTGCTAACTTGACAGACAAAAAAATATTCTTCTTCTTCGTTCCCGTTTCGAGGGAAAAGCGTCGCACTTAGTATTGCACCTCAAAGGTCAGGGTGTCCGACTTCGGCATGCATTTGGGTAAGGTTGGCTCTCTCTAGACAGGTAATAAGGTGCTCTAATCGGACCTGAGCCGGTCTCTCTGGCCGAGGGGTTACAACACTTTCTCCGTAATCCCGTTTATCACACAGTCTCGTAGCGGGCGAGAGCTGAGAGCGGTTCGACCCCTCGCTGGTGACTTGCGGGATAACTGAGCCGGCCGCTCAGAAAGCAATGGCAAACTACTGAGCGTAATCTTGCCAAGAAATCAACAGACAGCTGAAAGATGCTGCTGTTGACAGCGAGGTCCTGTAAAGGATATGCTAAAAAAAAAAATCGGACCTGAAAGATTTGCGGAAAGACAGATAAAGAAAGACAGCGAGAGAAGATTCTTGACAGTCTTGTGTCATGGCACGGAAGGTAGTCAACAAACGAATTGATCCATAACGTCGGAGATCGTAATTTGTGTAGAGGCACAATCGCTCAAGCCAGCCAACAAGGCACTCGATGATCTGCCCGTGGTCAGGTTTTCTACTTTAACAGTTTTGCCGGGGCAGTAGATTTAATGCCTACTCTTTGTGATGTCAAACTGCCGTGGGATTTTTAATGTGCGCAACTTTCACACTCCACTACCGAATGTTTGGTACTTATCTGTGAGGAATATGATATAAGTACAATGGTCATTATTATAGACTGTGATTTCCTTTGAGGAAGGAACGGTCTTTCGAAACATAGATTGGTATTCGACTTGCGTAGATTTTTAACACCAAACACTGTGATGATGTCACTAAGCAACGGTTGCGAGACATTTATAAAATTTTAATTTTTGATGGAACACAGTTAACTAATTCCAAACATGTTACAACAAGAGAGCCGCGGGTACATATCATTATGCATAATTGATTTTTTACGTGTGTATCTGATATCACTAATTAACATGTAAGCCTTGTATAAGAATGATCTAGAACGAGAGAGCTAACGTAGCGGCTAGACGCTCGCCTGCCATATGGTGGTCTTGGTTTCGATCCGCGTTGTGGCGGTTTCGAATTTTAAAGTGAGGGCTGGCCTGGTTCGCAAGATCAGTTCTGCGTCTGGCGTTCGTTATTTCGGATGGTTGTGTGAGGTGCACCTAATTTTGAACTTCCCAGCCGACGCAAATTAGCGAGGCCTGCTTTTCGAGAATGTGACCTCAGCGCGAAGCCAGTGTCGTGGTTTGAGCAGGCGAAAGAGCAAGTCTCGTTCGACCGTTCGACAATGTCTCGATAAGCGCCCACTCTTTCTCCATGAGTAGTGGACCAGCAGTCAGTATACTGTCATAGCTTTTCGTTCAGTCCTACCTGGCATAGCTTTAAAGCTCGTCGGTGGGCGTCCAGTGATTAGAATGTATCACCGGGTACCGAGCGAGCGCGCTGACCGATTGCTACTCTTGGCATGCGTGTGCGTGAACAGTCCGTCTGTGCAATAGATATCTAGTTGATCCTGCCAGTAGTCAATAACATCCGAGTGAGATTGGAATGTCCTTCGAAACACCCGGGAAGGTTAACCCGGTCAACAAACGCCCACTGAAGTCGGATGTGCCGGCCTGAAGGCGCAGCATCGCAGCTCTGCTGTAAACAGGCACAATGCAATTACGTCTGGAAAAAGAAAACACTCCGGATAAACGCAGAAGAAGAATTTTACAAATCTACCCGGTCTTCCAGGTTGACCCAGTCTAAAATGGGCACCAGGAAATGTCTCGGGAAGGACAGGCCACTGATGTGATACCGACCACATCACCCACTGAGTGCCGTTTGTTCGATAAAAATATGGGTCTAGTTCCACATTGCCGAATTCGCTTTAGATGTATAACGGGATCATTAACATTTTTAAAATAAGAATGATGTTGACAGTTATGAAGTGGGACAATATCAGCCTATTAAGAGAGGTGTTAGGCAGGGATGTGTAATGTCTCCAGATCTTTTTTCCCTATACAGTGAAAATATTTTCAGAAATGTAGACGATATAAATGGAATCAGCATTGGAGGACGAAACATCAATAACATTAGATATGCAGATGATACAGTATTGATTGCAGACAATGCGCAGGATCTGCAACAATTAGTAGATGCGGTTGTTGTACACAGTGAGGAACTGGAGTTAGAATTAAATTGTAAAAAAGACACTGGTTAAGGTAGTCACTTTAAAATTAAAATTAAGTTGCATGTCCTTTACAGGACGTAGCAGTCAACCCCAGCATTTTCGATGTTCGTGATTCTTGGGCAAATTTTACGTTCAGTAGTTTGCCATTTCTTTCTGAACGACCGGCTCCTATACCTTTTTTCGAAAAAAACCAACACCGCTGGGTTTCGAACCCGGGTATACGGGCTCACAAACCGCGTTCGCAAGCCCTTAGCCACAGAGACCGATTAGTAGTCACTAGGAACAACAAAATACCACAATGTAATATACAAGTAAATGGGACTATTCTTCAACAAGTGAATCGGTACAATTATCTCGGAACGGTCATAACATCTGATGGGAGATGCCTTGAAGAGATTAGAACAAGAATTGCCATGGCGAAAGTAGTCTTTAGCAAGATGAAAAACATTCTGACCAATAAAAAGATGTCAATTGAAACGAGAAAAAGAGTGTTGAGGGGATACATAGAGCCTATTCTTTTGTATGGATGTGAAACTTGGACAATGAGCAGTCAAGCTGAAAAACATCTGATGGCTGCAGAAATGTGGTTTCTGAGGTAAATGCAAAGAATACAATGGACAGACAGAAAAACCAATGACCAAGTACTACAGGAGACAAATGACAATCGTAAATTGAATAGAGAAATTAGACGTAGACAGTCAAAATTTTTTGGACATATTATGAGAAGAAATGGATTGGAGAACTTAGTGACAACTGGCAAGATTGAAGGGAACAGACCAAGAGGAAGATCGAGAGGAAAACACCTGGATGGCTTCGCCACATGGCATGGACGAGACAGGAACACTGAGCTGATCCACGACTCTGGTGATAGAGTGAAATGGCGAGTCATGACCGCCCACGCTTTCCACATGGCAGATGATTGATTGAGACATTTATGTTCTGACGACAGAAAGACCATGGAATGTATTATTAATAAACAAATCAAAGACCAAGTCGAATCAAACTTATGAATTATAAAGAATGATTAACAATTCAAAATATAAAACTGAGATAAGTAAAAGAAAATCACTTAAAAATCAAACGGTAAGTGTCTGTGAACACAAAGTACCATTATGATTTAGTGGGTGGATGTCACAGTCTAGATTACAATATAAATGGTAATGACGTGTTTGATTACGAGATACCGACAAGCACGAACATAAATAAACAGGGCACTAAGGCGTTCATCACTCAGCACTGGTATACTATAACAGGAAGGTGACGGACTTTAAGTAAACACAAAGCACGACAATTAAACACACGTGTATGAACGAACTGATCAATGATCTAGTGATATTGAAAGAGCTACGAGAATCGGTGAACGCAAACAGTGAATCACAGGATATACGGCAGCCAAGGGAGATAGTCAGAATCCTTGTTTCTAAAGGTATGGATATTAAACAAATTACAGAAGCACAAGTATGACTGAATTTCCACGAGTTTATCAAATACTGGAAGGAAAGAAGATCTTGAAAGGGAGGTCAGCGTGGAAGAATGGATAAGAACGCTTGCTCTTAAACTTCCTATGAGCTGATGGCGAGGTAGCAGATTCAAACCCTACACCGGTCAGTTGGACTAAAATGTTGACTTAACGTCTTTGACTTTGGGACATAAATTACAAGCACCTGGTGAGGGGCACTGGTAATAGGGAAAGCTAGCCCACATGCAGAAATCAGTCCTGTGTGGACTACCCTCGAGTTCAAGCGAGCAAAAAAGAAATCATATTTACAGCAGGATAAATCAGGGACCGACCATCAGATATCAATTATAAAATCTAGAAAGAAAAAAAAAACTGACAATATGACTTTGGAAAATAGAGGTTCGCATAGGTGACCACGTTGCTTATAAACACGCCACTGCCCTCCCACCGAATGTTGATACGGGAGTGTGCAGGGGGAATGGAACTTTTGTGTTCGGGCTAGAAAGGGCAACGAGATCCCTTATGGGGTAGTCGACCCACGTGTTGCTTAGATCCATTCTGTGCAATGAAGATACTGCATGGAGAATAAGCTCTTGGTCATGTCGGCAAGTTGGGGTTCGGAGTGTTTTTTCGATGCTCGTCGTGTGACGCTCTGTGCGAGAGCCGGAACACGTTTATCTATACATGATGCATTTTTTATGACTGTGTAGGGTTTGAAAATATTGCCGGCCCAAGTTTTGTATTTTCCTATTATATTGAATGAAATTTATAGAGGGTGAATACAAAACTTGGACCGGCAATATTTCAAACACGACACAGTCATTAAAAATACACCCTATATAACAAGACAACAACCTTCAAAGGTACATGACACAGGGTCTGTCTCGTGTTATTCCGGCTGTATCGTCATACCATTATGTGTATGGTAAGCTTTTTAAGAGGAAATTTATTATTATTATTATTATTATTATTATTATTATTATTATTATTATTATTATTATTATTATTATTATTATTATTATTATTATTAACAACAACAACAACAACAACAACAACAACAACAACAACAACAACAACAACAACAACAACAACAACAACAAGCAACATCGTTCCAGGCCACAATTAACAAGACGCATAAAAACATCTCTCTATCTATGGAACACGAACACAACGAAGCGTTACCGTTCCTAGATATTCTAATGAGACGTAGAGCAGACGGCACAATTCAAAGATCGGTGTACCGCAAAGAAACATGGACTGGCCAATACTTAAATTTTCATAGCTTCACACCTGTCCAGTATAAACGGGGCTTAGTACGGACCCTGTTTGACCGTGCTAGAAAGATATGCACCCAGGACACACTGACAGAGGAATTTGAAACTCTGAAGAATGTCTTAAACCTGAATGGGTACTCCACAGGAATTATAAAGCGCCACTGCCATCAGCCCAAACCAAAACCAGACGTAACTACGTAACTACAGTCCCTAAACTGAAGGTATTCATCCAGCTAACCTTTCGAGGGGATGACGTAATGCAACGTCTACAAGACCGGCTTACTACAGCAGTAGGCCGAACATTCTGTGCTGCAACTCCAGTCATTAGATATAAAACCGTACCGATTCCTACACCAACAGTCAAAGAGCCTGTTCCTTTTTACGCCACAAACAATTGTATTTACCAATTCACATGTAGATGCCAGGCCTTCTACATTGGTAGAACAGAGAGACAGCTTAACAAACGAGTGTCAGATCACATACCTCAATGGGTCAACAAGATACAACACACAGGAGATGCTAGCCTCGTGGGGCCGACACACCGGAAGCTCTCGGCGTCTTCAGTTGGTAGGCATATTATCGAAAGCGGCCATGTGGTTGACAGAGACACTGCCTTTCGCGTGTTGTTTAACACATAAAATACTCGCTTGTTAAAGTTTGCAGAAGCAATTATGATCAATCAACGCAAGCCAGAATTGTGCAAACAGAAAGACATGTTAGTCAGCTTAAAATTATCGTGGTAGATAAGTGACATTACTGTGCGAATATGTGTATATTTCAACTTGAAAGATTTATCTAGTTAATTCACGTAAGTTGTGTGATTTCTGCAGTATGTACCTGACGAGATGCAGCGAAATATGCCAGGCAATAAATCGTGCAATCTATTGTTTGTGTCTTCGTTATTCAAACAACAACAACAACAACAACAACAACAACAACAACAACAACAACAACAACAACAACAACAACAACAACAATACCAACAATAATAATAACATTTTCTTGAACATTTAGACAATGCACGGACCAAATGGAGCTTTCTTATTTTCAATTGACTTATTCCCCAAGGCCGAGCCACCTAAAATTGGTACTAGGAAATAGTCTGGAAAGTAAATGCCACCATCGTGATTTTGTCAACACCACACATGGAGTGCCGACTGTTCTAATAACATATGAGACTAGCACCATATAGCACATAGAGTTCAAGGTGTGCAATGAGAATAGTTCATTTACTTACCCACAAGTGCTGGGCGTCCCTTTGACAAGCTTGACGTTGGGAAAATAGTGATTTCTGTAATACGAGTCAGACCTGCGAATAAATGTCGTCTGCTTATACGCGGATGTGTATAGGGTGATTCTGAAGTAGCCTGGGTTAACAGAGTGAGAGAGAGAGAGAGAGAGAGAGAGAGAGAGAGAGAGAGAGAGAGAGATAGAGAGAGGGAGAGAGAGAGGGAGAGAGAGAGAGGGAGAGGGGTAGAGGGAGAGGGAGAGAGAGAGGGAGAGAGAGGAAGAGAGAGAGAGGAAGAGAGAGAGAGAGAGAGAGAGAGAGAGAGAGAGAGAGAGAGAGAAGAATAAGAGAGAGATAGCGTGAGAGAGACAGTGTGAGTGTAAAGTGATGTCATATGCGTCAAACTGTGTGAGAGAGAGAGAGGGAAAGAGTCCAGAGAGTGAGTAAGTGAGGGTGTAAAGAGATGTGTTATGCGTCACTCTGAGAGAGAGAGAGAGAGAGAGAGAGAGAGAGAGAGAGAGAGAGAGAGAGTAAAAGGATGTGATATGAGTCAAACTGTGAGAGGGAAAGAAAGAGTGAGAGAGTGAGAGAGAGAGTGGGAGAGCGAGTGAAAGAGACAGAGTGCGTAAAGGGATGTGATATGCCTCAAGCTATTCATTACAAGAGTGCTATAAGCAGAACGCTCAAGGAAGAATCGCTCCTAATGATCTCCCATTATCTCACAGTTACAAGACATGTTTACTAGTCTCGCTTGACTGCACATTTCTAGGAACAATAATGACATGTACGAGACAGTGTTAAGCTACAATATACTGCAATGTGTAAGGTTGACGAAAAGCCCAGGGAGTAGCTATAGCAATTGTTTTTAAAAGAGATTGCGGGGAAATTCCTAATACAGGACGGCTGTATTGCCAAGTTACCGTGTATATCGACTTTCCTTTAAGTCCTTAAATTTGTTTGCCAAAGCTGTCATCTAAACAAGCCTCGCAGTTGAAACATGCTGTGAATTCAAAGCGAGCGAGCGAAAAAAAGAAAAAAAAGTTGAAATCTGCCGTAGATATATGAAGTGTGAGGACCATCACTTTTTGTAGGCCTGGGTAAAGGTAGGAATAAGCTATATCATCATCATCATCATCATCATCATCATCATCATCATCATCATCATCATCATCATCATCATCATCATCATCATCATCATCATCATCATCATCATCATCATCATCATCATCATCATCATCATCCCCTCCCCCCACCCCCACCCCAACCCCCCATCACCACCACCACCACCACCACCACCATCATCATCATCATCATCATCATCATCATCATCATCATCATCATCACCCTCCCCCCCCCCCCCACCCCAACCCCCCATCACCACCACCACCACCATCATCATCATGTACTTGCCGATTGGCGTGGGCGATCATGTTTCGCCATATCACACAGTCACTAGAGTCGCGGATCAGCTATGACAGATATACCATAATTTTATCCATCCAAATGACATTGTCAATAGTACTTGGCAAAAGAAAGATGATAGGCAGGCTGGCTGGTTATTGGATGCTCAGGGAGACTGAATTTTAAAGTTTTAAAGATCGTCTGAACCCTGACAACAGGCTTCCATCTATCGGAGTGTGGTTGGTGTAGAAACTTTTCTACCGACCTAGTCTCATCTCATCTCATCATGTTCCTCTTGTACCTTGCGGTGTCGAGGTGAAGTATAAACATCGTGAGAGTGCCCGATTATGGGCTTCATGTATCGATATTCCCATGAACTCTGCTATTCCCTCCGTCCAACGTTTACGTGGTCGGCCTCTTTCTCTCTTTCCATCTGGTCTGTACATCATTGCTTGTTGTGGTATGCTGTTGACTGGTAACCTACTTACATGGCCAAACCATTTGATTTGCTGCTTCCTAATAAAATCTAGTGCTGCTTTAACCCCCACAATAGTCCTGATTTCTTCATTTCTGATCGTATCTCTTCTTGATACGTTGAGTATTCTTCTCAGGAACCTCATTTCTGTTGTTATAATTTTTCTTTTCTCTTTTTCTGTCATTGTCCAGGTTTGGCATTGATAGCATAGAGCTGGTAGGAAGACCTAGTAATTAATTATTATCTCCATGAAATTGTGTTATAGAGATGTCATTCCACTCTATAAGTTCAGAAATCAGCGGAAGGGAAAGAGGGAAAGGGGGGAGGGAGGGGGGGGGTGTGCAGAGTGGTAATGAAACTTCACATCTGCGGAGAGGGTTCTTAGGGTGTAACCAGTTCACAATTAAGCCGGTACGGAGAGACTGGGATTAGACCTAGCTTGGCAGTGTTTCTTACACATGTTTCTAAGCGTTTTTTTTTTTTTGCGCTCGCTAGTTTTGAACTCAAGCGTAGTCAATACACGCTATTTATAGCAGCACTGGACTGAATTTTGTGTGTGGATTAGCTTTCCATTTTAAAAGTGTCCCTCGCCATCAAGCGAACCAGCTTGAATTCTGAAGTACTTGCAATTTACGTCGGCAAGTCAAGGACGAGAAGTCAACACTATTGTCCAACTGACCGGTGTAGGTGTTAAACCCCTGACCTCTGCCATGCTGACCTCCTTCTAGGTATTTACTTGTCAACACGGTCCAACTCGAACATCTGGGGTTACGACTATTGCTAGAACACCTGGAACCCATCACTAATATTCAAAAGTGTGTCGCAGCCAGGCACGAAAATATTGATAATAGGTACAACAACTGATCTGATGGCTTCTAGTCGTAATACCCGAACGGTCAAACGCTTATAGGAGAGAGGATCGAGTTTGTTTCGTGGGGTCTAATATCATCTGGCTAGATTTCTATATGGAGAATGGTAAACAGTCTACAGAGAGAATTGTACAAAACACTAACGGCGTAGCTCCAGCGTCAACTATCCCTGTGGTCTCCAGAAACATTGCAGTGCTGATGTGAACGACGCAGCCTCAAAATGATCCTATAAACTTCTCTCTATCCCCCCCCCCTCTCTCTCTCTCTCTCTCTCTCTCTCTCTCTCCCGCCTCTCTCTTTCTCCCATCTCCCAATCCTCTATCTCAGTACTTGTTAATGCCCTCTAAGGAATCATTTTGAACTCAGTCAACTGAGATTACACCCCTCAAGTAGAGGAGAAAGAACCGTCTCAGATTTATATAATACTGAGAATAACATAAACTTCATGTTTTCAAATCATATATACGTATACAAGAGATCTAGACACTGCAATCAATCAATCATGTGCCATGCTGGAAAGCGTGGGCGGTCATGACTCGCCATTTCACTCGATCACAAGCGTCGTGGATCAGCTCAGTGTTACTGTCTCGTCCATGCCATGTGGCCCAGCCATCCAGGTATTTTCCTCTCGGTCTTCCTCTTGGTCTGTTCCCTTCGATCTTGCCAGTTGTCACCAAGTTCTCCAATCCATTTCTTCTCATAACATGTCCAAAATTTTTTGACTGTCTACGTCTAATTTCTCTAATCAGTTTACGATGTTCATTTTACACACATCAGGTATACAGTGCTAGACTTACATACTTATATACAATCGGCACTCACTGGGTAAATTAACGGGAAATAATACACGTGAACTTTCTATTTCATATTAATATTTGATTGTTTCCCATGTTAACATTATTATTTGTCGCCATTGCTAATTCCTTTGGCGAGTTAGTGTAATCGATAGTGTTGCGCTTCAAAATGTAATGAACGCAGTCGAGTGAGGGATCAACGTCTGCGTTCGTCATCCGCTTAGTAAGGGAAAGATTGACCACATATTCCTCAGTGAATTCAGACCTACAAAATGTGGCCACCGTATCACATTGCAGACCCATATCCGGCTCCTGCTTGGTGGCTTGTGTTTCCGTTTCTTATTATGCCCACGGGGAGACGCGGTAACGCAGTAGCTACCACACTTGCACAATGGCGGGTGTTAAAACTGACTTGGTATTCCAAGTTTATGATATGCTGATTTTATGATATGTGGTAACCACTTCCCTTGTTTATATTCTAAGTTTCACCCAGAAGGCGTCTCTTGAACCTTTTGTATAATGTTTAAAAACAAGCAAGCAAACAAGCAAACAAACAAACAAACAAACAAAAATTTAAAAAAAACGCAACATTATTGCAGTTTCAATTGCAAACATGTACTAACATTTTATTGACGACGCTGATTAGCCCACTGTAGTCGGTTCTGGCGATGCTGGTCAGTAAAAACACGACATCTGTAGGGTCTTCTAGCCCAAAGACCATCATCGAGCTGCCGGTTCCTGACCGTTTGATCTGAAATTCAACAAGCTCCTGGCTTAAACTGGACTGGAGGACGCAGATGCAAATCGATTCCTAAGGTGACGCAGTGATCTTCGGCAGCAGTTGTGATTCTGGGTCTTTCACTGCGCGGCCGGTCTGCCACTGAGCCAGTTTCTTTAAATCGCCTCCAAAGGTGACTAATGGTGCTTCTAACCACATTAAATTCTCTGGTTACTACACTTTGTGACTGTCCAGCCTGTAAACGTTCAATGATGATGAATCGTTGTACTGTAGTGAGATGAGCCATACGTGCGCAATGAATTTTTAACTGACTTTCTTCAAGGAGCGTCAATCTTTTATAGGCATTCAATAATATGGTCAGAGAGTTTTGTGTTAACTAAGTTTCACAGGGTTACCATGAACCTGTCACGAGTTATCGTCAAAAAATGTTGTTTTGACCTTGACCTCTTTCATGACGTCACAAATCATGAGGTGAGTATAGTTTAGGTAACCACGAGAAGTTAACGACCAAATGGACACAGTCAATAGGTTGACTGATGTCCAATCAGCGAATATCTTTTATAAAAGTAACACCAAAAATGTTGCGTTTCTTTTCTTTGAAGAGTATATCAGGCTTGGTCAAAACTGGTCCCCCTAAAAAAAAAAAAAAACCCTAAAGCAAATGTGGATCGACCCACAACATTTGTGCTGACGAGCTGTTGCAAGACCGACTCTCAGCTTTGGAAAGTTCATAATAAATGGCTATGGCATGAGTGGCTGCCACTTGTGGAGTTCTCGAACCTTCCGGAACTTGTGTGAGTCTGTTGTCCTGGATATGCAAGGAAGGGCAGACACGAGACGACTGAAGTGCTAGTTTCGAAAGTTCCCAAAATTGAGATATTGAAGATTGACATTGGGGATATACAGAGGGCAATGAATAATTGCTCTGGTCATCGGGATATATCTGTGTGATGAATCTTGTTGAGTGTGGAATTGGTTGTAATACTGGCGAGAATGGGAACACAGTGTTACCAGCCTGTGAGAAACAGGTGCATACAGTTCAGCATCCAAACGCTAAAATTTCTGCTGGAGGAGGTGGGGGGGGGGGGGGGGTGTTAGAAGGTGGGGCTGGTGGTGTCTGATCGTTTGGAGAATTATTCCGAGTGTTTTCCCATGGATTTTTTTAAAATCATGAACATAAATATAGAACAAAGCAATTATATATGTTCTTTACATGTTGGTGTTTTACTGCTCACAACACAATGGACTTGTGTGTGTGTGTATAGATGTGTGTGTGTGTGTGTGTGTGGTGTGTGTAGATATCTGTATGTGTGATATGCAGGTGAAGGCATACCTCAGAGTAGCTGCAGACACAGACCACCCACTGCATGAGGCGCTGGACGCAGTTAAGGGTCAGCGACTGATATGAGGGAAATCATGGATGGCTCAGGCGGAGGATACAATCAGACAGGTGTGCCCCTTGGAGAACATTAGGCGTGGAGAGGAGTGGGTCAGAGTGCCAGCGGAGCAGTCAGACTTGTCCAGAGTTATAATCACATTAAGCCGGGAGTGCAGGGAGTGGCCAGCAGGGGCCACGGAAGTGGAAATCCAGCAACTAATTCAGGACAATGCTCACTCGGGTGATGTGATTATCTACACAGATGGTTCGGTGTCAAGAGGTGAGAGAAGTGGCTGGGGGTTCATAGCCAAAGCTAATGGCCGATGTTTGGGGCAGGAGAGCCTGGCATATGATACCACACCATCCAGCTTAAGAATGGAGGTGGAGGCAGTCACTGCGGCTCTCCGCTGGATGGAGAATACGACACACACACACATCGTGATTGTAACTGACTCAGAAAGCATGCTGACAAGGGTGAGGACGGGCAGGCTTCGTGCGGAGTGGCTTGCTTCGCTTCGGAGGTCACGGGTGACAAGCATCGCCTGGATCTCTTCTCCGGGGCATGCCGGTGTGCTGCGAAATGAACAGGCGGACAGATTGGCTGGCTCTGAGGAACTTGGTGGAGTACTGATACATGACAAGGCAGACGTGGTTGCGGCCTTGTGGGAGCACGTGCACACCTCGGAGGAGCATATGGATTACCATGGTCTGGCAAGAATGAGACAGCGAGGAGTGACGAGGGGATCTGGCCGACGCTCAATGCTCAGAGAAAAGGCGAGACGGACTTATAATCAGATTGCTACTGGTACTATTAGTGTTGGAACTCTTCGCTGGCTGCTAAGGATGGGGACGGAGCACGTGTGGGAATGCCCCGAATGCTGTGGTGTCGATTCATAAATCAATCAATCAATCAATCAATAACTCAAAGAGTGGATAGCTGGAAATGCTATATATTTATCATCACTTTTTCAGTGATTCGGTAACTTCTCATCTCTCATCACCGAGTAATTGTCATTCAATCAATTGTATTCTCTACAATGAAAATTGTGGAGTTGCGATAAAGCAGAGACTTGGGCCTTGTGTTTGAATCTCCGTCGAAGTAGGTTCTTCAAATTAACTTGGGCTCCCAAAACGATCAGTGACGGACTGACCTGGGTGTCAGCAGTGACGGACTGACCAGGGTGTCAGCAGTGGCGGACTGACCAGGGTATCAGCAGTGACGGACTGACCAGGGGATCAGCTTCCTTGATGTCAAGTGGGCCCTTTGGATCCCTGATGAGATGGCTCCCTTAAACATTAGACCAGTGGTTCTCAACCGGTGGAGAATTCCTCCCCCCCCCCCCCCCGAGGGATTTAGAGTTTTAAGGGGGTGGGGGAGGAATTAAGATTATTGTAAGATCGCGTTAATACAAGAACCGATTACTTGATATTGTTTTTCCCTCCATACTTTATGGTTCTGTATTTCTCGCTCTTCCGAAATTCGTTTTATAACGTAGGCAGACCCGCAAATCACATTTTATGTAGACGCCTACACTTGTTCTAGTACGTGTTATTAAATTTAGCTTCAATTTGTACGTATACTGTGTAAAAAGGGGGAGGGATGTAATTTATAGGGAGGAAATGCGAAAGGGGGCGGGGGCGGGGGGGGGGGGTGACGTTCTGAACATGTGGTTAAGGGGTGAATGGGCCAAAAAAAGGTTGAGAACCACTGAATTAGACAATATTTTAAAGATGTGAACAACCTGTTAGTATCTTTGTCTCCTGGCAACCAATATTTGTAGACCCAATCCGTCACAGAGTGTCACGATATGATACGGGGAGTAATGGCGGCCGGCGTGATTTTGACTACATCACCCATCAAGTACAAAGTGGTCTATAAATATATGAAATGAAAGTAGGTCACACAGGATGTTTACAACTCTCTGTCTCTTTTTTTGGGGCGTGAACTCTGGCAAACTGCTGATCGTCCACTTTGTTGTTATTATCTTCTAACTTGTATCATTGCTAACCGTTACTGGCCTGTCTTTGACGTTGCCTTTCATTACTGTGTTTAAAAGAGTGTTATTGATCTAATATGTGGCCAAACTATTTCACTTTTTTCTTTATGTTTCTTACATAAACAATCTTTTTATTTCCAGTTTTCTTTACTATGTCTATATGTGCAAGGATTTTTTTTTGGGGTTCGCATATTCTATACAGGACATCGCTGTCAACATCAGCATCTTTCAGCTGATTGTTGATTTCTTGGCAAGATTACGCTCAGTAATTTGCATGTAGTTTGCTTCAGTGAAATACGACTCTTTGTACATCTACAGTTGTAGAGTCTGAAATAGATGTCTCAATATATGTATAATGGGTACTCTTATGTTAAACTAATGTCTGTCTCACCATATGACTTATTTTTTGTCATTACTAGTCTAGTTTCACCCTCCTTCCTTTGATTGACTTCAGTTATAATCTGTTTTTGTACGTTCAAGAGGGAAGGAACTTGTTACTTATTCACTCATCTCTCCCTTTACTGTGTTATTCCGTATTTGCCTTTTCTTTACTTTGCTTGTTACTTTACTTTCAATTTCGTGTTTTAAATATTATGTTTAGATACCTTTAGAGAATACATGCTGAACAAGTTTCTATAACTTTCAGTCTTCTATCAGGGTAAAGGCCACTATATATATCGGTCGATAGGACGACGACTTTATTCAAATCCTGCGCCAAACAGGCCAAGGCTGAGAAATGGGACGAGTTCTGCAGGAAGGTATTCTCCGAGCGATCTCTTACGACATTCTGGCGCCTCCACAAGAGCATGAACGGTGCTGAATAACGTAGGGGTATTCCAGACTTTCAAGGCACAGACCTCGCATGGAAAAAGTCGGATGCGGATAAAGGTAAGGCCCTTCTTGCACGCTACATAGAACAGACTGACCAGAAAGACGAGCCCGCCAGACAGAGGACCAGAACGACACTCTCTCAGTTGTGCGAGGGGTCGGGACAGGCGAAGAATGGACAATCACAGCTGAGATATTGCGTGCGATGCTCAAGAAATCACCTAACAAAGTGGGCATTTACAGCCCGTTCAGCGGGCCGAACCGTTCAAGAATCCAGTGGTGCCCACTCTATGACCACGAGCAGCATGACGATGGAGGTGATGGCAGTTACACAGGCCTTCATATGGCTGGAATCACAGCATTATACCAACGTGTGTGTACTAAGTGATTCAATGAGCATGATTCAGAAGGTCGATGCTGGATCTGTACGTAGACAGTGGACTGAATCGCAGCGGAAGTCTGTTGTCCGTAAAGTCACCTTCATCTTCGTCCCGGGACATGCGGGAGTCGAGGGAAATGAACGAGCTGACAAACTGGCTGGCTCTGCACCCCCTGTAGATGGCCAGCCCATGGATCGTGCCGATGTTATTAACGTCCTTAAAGATATGGCGAGAACAGAGGACTTTGACGTCAGTGATTCCACATCGCTGTCCAGGATGAAAGACCTGGGTGTAAGAATTGGCACAGCCAGACGCGAGAGGTACATCGGGAAAACAAAGCGCCTCGTCAACCAACACAGAACTGGCACTATTAGCCACCGGACGCTGATGCATATGCTGGGGGAAGGATCTAAGCGCCTATGGACATGTCCGGAGTGCAATGAAGATACCCCAACTGATAACTGATATATATATATATATATATATATATATATATATATATATATATATATATATATATATATATATATATATATATATATATATACTAGCTGACCCGGCCCGGGTTCGCCCAGGCCCTGGAGGGGATCTATCTATCTATCAGTCTGTCTGTCTGCTTGTTTGTCTGTCTGTCTGTCTGTCTGGCTGACCCGGCCCGGCTTCACAAAGTCCCTGGTGGGGAGCATCTCATTTAATTCATATAAGTAGTCATATAAGCTCTCCCGTTCCCGACTATCTGTCTGTCTGTCTATCTGTCTGTCTGTCTGTCTGTCTGACCCGGCCTGGCTTCACCCAGTCCCTGGTGGGGAGCATCTTATTTAATTCATATACGTAGTCATATAAGCTCTCCCGTTCCCGACTGTCTGTCTGTCTGTCTGACCCGGCCCGGCTTCACCCAGTCCCTGGTGGGGAGCATGTCATTTAATTCATATAAGTAGTCAAATAAGCTTCCGTTCCCGACTATCTGTCTGTCTATCTATCTGACCCGGCGTGGTTTCGCCCAGCTCCTGGCGCACAGTAACTTAAAAGAATGTCCTTCCACACATTTTTAATGAAAACTGTTTTTAATCACCGACATGACAGTTGATAAGTTCTTTATGCAGAAAAAGATGGGTTACAATGTTATGCATTATGCATTATTTTTATGAAAACTTTGAAAATGCCTTAAAGATTATATCATTATTTATTATAACTTATATGGCTGAAAATAACTATAGACAAAGAGTTTAATAATAGTGCAAATAAGTCCAACAATATGACTATAAAGTATATAGAAATGTTATTAAAAGTTATGCCCCTTGAAATAACTTTTCTAGAGTGAAGTCCCCCGCTATATAGAAATTAAATAATGAAAAATGAGAAAGTAAATGTTATTAAATAAGTAGAAGATTTTACACTAAGAAACTATTATAGTCGGTTGCACAGGAATGAAAGGAAGACGTGTAGAAAATTTCATCTTAATCAGATGTACCGTTATCGAACGCATCCAATACATAACTGACCACAAACAAAGCCACATACACTCTGTTTATATATATATATATATATATATATATATATATATATATATATATATATATATATATATATATATATATATATATATATATATGTATATATATATAAAATCACCAAAATCACAATATACAAAACACTGATCAGACCAGTTGTGCTGTATGGCTCTGAAACCTGGAGTACAACGAAAGGCGACGAAGCCTTGTTACAAACCTTTGAGAACAAAATTTTAAGACGCATCTTTGGACCCATTAGGGATACACAAAGTGGAGAGTGGAAAAGAAGAAGTAACAAAGACATTTATGATTTGTTTAAGTCCCCGCTAATCACTGGTATCATGAAGGCTAATAGACTACAATGGCTGGGGCATATAGAAAGAATGGAAGATAATAGGGAAACAAAACTCGCTTACACTCAGGAAATAAATGACCGTAGACCCCGAGGTAGACCAAGAAGGCGGTGGAGAGATAATACATGTACAGACCTACAAGCACTTGGAATCAACGACTGGCAAGAGAAGGTCCACCAGAGAGACGAATGGAGACAGATTGTATTTGCAGCAAAGAACCTCAATGGCTCGGAACGCTGAAGAAGAAGAAGAAGAAGATATATATATATATATATATATATATATATATATATATATATATATATATATATATATATATATATATATATATATATATAATGTTTAAAAAAAAAACTGTCTTCACAAACAAGTGCATCCTACATTGTGGTAACGTGGTATCTGCTAACTTATAATCGTTGTTATAATCCCAAACAGCAATGTCATATCAAGTTAAAATCGACAGCTAAAGGGGCCATAACTAGGCACACGTTTTACTGAAGCGACAAATCTGCCTGAGAAAGGGAACTTAAAGTTGGCAAAGGAGACTGGCGATATGATAATGCTCTGCCATTATATTCTGTCCAATCGTGATTAATAATAATTTGGCTGTCACGACTGAGTTATTTAAATGAATTATCAAATAGGGTTACCAGACATTATTTGTAATTTATCTCCCTTCAGACATAAATACATTTTGTATGTGTGTATTTTTTGTTCCACGCAATAGATGGGGAATTCAAATGGCTGATTATGAGCAGTAGGAATAAACGATAAAATATAATACACGGGGAGAAGAATTGCAGTAAAGAGAATGATGTCTTAGAAATGTGTCTGTAAATAAAGCACCATGAGATGCACCGATGAGAACACGGCTTAGCCCACAAAGGTCTCATAATTTTATATGGCCATGATATGAAGGTTGTAAGAAGAAAACTTTAGGAGAGACAAACATCTTTCTTCGGTCACGTGATGAGAAGAGAGGCATTGGAGAACATCGTAACAACTGGAAAGATCGAGGGGAAGAGAGGCAGAGGTAGACCAAGAGAAGTGATGCTGGATGGATTGAGACGGTGGCATGGAGGAATATCAGCACCAGAGTTGATCCAGAAAACCAAAGACCGAGATCTATGGAGAGCCATGAACGCCTACTCCAGCCGGCACGGCACTTGATGATGATGATGATGATATATATATATATATATATATATATATATATATATATATATATATATATATATATATATATATATATATATATATATATACATATAAACAGTTCTCTCTAAATTATTTAGTAATATTAATCTGTACTTATCACTCGAGCTGCTGTAGTGCAGTGACTAGAAATCTTGCCTGCCAGTTTGGTTGGATTTTGTTCACATCCTTATCCATTACAATAAAACTCACGTGGGTTTCCAAGTTGATCCGACTTAAAATAGATAGAAAATATCCTGGAAAGTAAAGGTGACCGCCGAGATATTGACCATATCATCCATTGGCTACCCATTCGGGTATACAAATATGGTGCTAGCACCTCGTAACCAATACATCTGAAGACGCGGACAAGCGTCCGTTACTTCATTATTTGTAAACTTGCTGCAATGAAACACCAATCGCTGGAAACTCGAGTTTATTGTTTCTAAATTTGATGCACTGAAACATCAATCGCTGGAATCTCTCGAGTTTATTGTTTCTAAATTTGATGCACTGATACATCAATCGCTGGAACCTCTCGAGTTTATTGTTTCTAAACTTGTAGCATTGATACATCAATCGCTGGAAACCCTCGAGTTTATTGTTTTTAAACTTGCTGCACTTCTAGTTACATGTGTACGGACCAGCCGACGTTCTATGAGTGATGTGGTCAATATAACGCCAACCGGTTTACGTCTGGGGATGTTTCATGTTACCCACTTTAATCTGGGTTGATATAGAATCCCAGGTCAAATACAAAACATCCAGCTTAATATAGATTCCAATACATCTCCACCAAGTTTGCTGACAAGGTTGGTAGCCGTTACAGTATCGTGGCTTCCATATAAAACAGTAGGCGCTAGAAAATGCTCCAGCTTTAAAGTAGAGGAGCACCATGAACTTCGACAATTACAGTCAGGGAAAACTTTATGCTGCGTACACTAGTTACAATAAGACTTTTGAGGACATGCATATTTCATGAAGTAATATAATGGTAATAATACTATTCAATCTGTTCTAGAAAAAGTTGTAAGGAAGGTAAAGGAGGAATGTGATATTGGAGGAACATCCAAGCTGCTTGGTTATGCAGATGAAATAGATATTATAGGGGAAAATGAACAAAAGACATTGGAAATATTGACTCACTTAAGGGAAAAAGTCCAACAGATCGGGCTGGTTATCAACCAAGATAAGACAGAATATATGGTAATTTCAAGAGAAGGAATGGCTAAAAACTCTGGCCACATACAAATAGATAATATGACCATTAAAAGAACGGAAACATACAAATGCCTGGGTACAATCTTCAACTGCTCCAACATCATAAGGGAAGAAATACAAACTAGAATCAGTTCTGGAAATAAGATATACTATGCACTACAACATCTACTGAAATTAAATGTGCTATCTCGTAACACCAAAATCACATTATACAAAACACTGATCATACCAGTTGTGCTGTATGGCTCTGAAACCTGGAGTACAACGGAAGGAGACCTTTGAGAAAAAAGTCTTAAGACGGATCTTTGGACCCATTAGGGATACACAAAGTGGAGAGTGGAAAAGAAGAAGTAACAAAGACATTTATGATCTGTTTAAGTCCCCGCTAATCACTGGTATCTTTAAGGCTAATAGACTGCAATGGCTGGGGCATATAGAAAGAATGGAAGATAATAGGGAAACAAAACTCGCTTACAATCAGGAAATAAATGACCGTAGACCCCGAGGTAGACCAAGAAGACGGTGGAAAGATAATATATATACAGACCTACAAGCACTTGGAATCAACGACTGGCAAGAGAAGGTCAACCAGAGAGACGAATGGTGACGGATTGTATCTGCAGCAAAGAACCTCAATGGCTCGGAACGCTGAAGAAGAAGAAGAATATAATGGGTGTGAATCATGGACAAAATCGCAATTATGTAAAATAAAAATTAATGGGGAATTTGAACCCAAATGCGATAGAAAAGTTCTTATAATATCGTGGAGCAAGAAGAAGAAAAAAACTGAAATTCTACAAGATCTGAACATTGAAGAACACTGTCTAATAGACAATATCATGTCTGGGAAATGGAATGACTTTGGCTGTATTAAACATTAAGGTGGCTGCGAAAGAACAATGATGGAAGGCATGGTCACTGGTAGAAGTGGCAGGGATCGACGAGCGTGTAGATAGACTCAGGCCATTGCAGATGCCTAGGGCATGAGCGTGATCGAGGCAGGAGAAATGGCCAGAGATCGGAGGGCAACGTTCTACAACGGATCTGCTGTATGATGATGAGATACAATATCGTCGCCTTGAATGTCTTCTAATAAGACATTGCGGTTTTAATGAACAACAAAATCTATCAAATAGAAGCCAGGCAGAAACATTAAAAGACCAGTTCATAGCAGCAAAAGCACATTGAGTCTCTACAAGTATGATACATTCTAAAGGCAAACGACAGATACAATTACACAGCAACTTAATAAAATATAGAATCAATACGAAATATAATTATAAAGACAATAATTAAAGAACATACAGATACACACAGCAGAACCACACTGCTTATGTCCAACAGTGACAAAAATTAACAACTTCACACTAAGTATAAACAAGTGCAGGTTCAAATACTGCCTGTACAGCAGAGCGAATATGGGACATTAAAGAGATAGATACATATAATAAGTGCAAAAACAACTGTATATGTCGTCTTAGCAGAAGAAGAAATAGAAGAAGAAGAAGAATTCGGTTCATATACACGTTTACATTATTGCAATGACCACTTAGGCCCCGAAATAGTAAATTAACTGTATTGTACCTTTTCTATAACTTGTAGATGAGACTACTAAACACACCTGTATACTAAATATATGACTTGAATTGAATCAATAACACACGTAACTGTTGGAAGACAATTGCTACAGTGGATGGATCGATGATTCAGGGGAAAACATAAATACAAATAGGAAATGGACTTAGTCAATGAAGAATAATAGAAACAAATAACAGTCTTTTCTCAATTATAAACAGTTAGTTAGTTAGTCGACAGATCATCCTCACTGCACATCGAACCATTCAGTCCATACGTTTCCTCCGAAGGCGGAGAGTATCTGCCTGCACGGCGAGGAACCACAAGTCTGCACACAAATAAGGCAGAGATGGGACAACGGATACTCACACAAACCTCAGTCCGGCATGACATCACACTGATGTTGGACAACAGGATGTCTTCATCCGACACAAAAGGACTTCACACTGGAGTTCACAGACAACGAACGCAAACAAGCAAGCAAGCAAGTCCATAAGTGCTCGGATCCCCTCCTTAGTAAATCCTGCAGCGTGTAGCAACTGCCGACACCAGTTCTTTGTTGGTTTATTAATCTTCTGTGACGTCCCGCGTAGTGTTCTTGTTTACCCACACCTAGTTTAATTTGCTGTTCTCGCAGTCTGACTATGGTTGTAGATTCACAGTCATCTCGCAAAAGTCTTACTTCTCGTAGAGCATTCAGAATGTCAGTCTGGTCCGTGGCTCGTCCGCTTTCCACAGTAGCCTTACCTGCAAGCTTGTCAGCCCGCTCATTTCCTCGTACATGTCCTGGCACGAAAACGAAACTAATCTTTGCCAGCCGAGACCGCTCCAGAGACAGCAGCCACTCTCTCTGGACTCACCCATCTCTATCCACCTGAGCATGCTCATTGAGTCACTAAAGAAACTTGCCCTTGTGAATGTTTGTGTCTCGAGCCATGTTAATGCTTTACTTACTGCCATACGTCCATAGTCAGGCTACTTGTGGTCAAAGCAAAAGCACCAGGATCTTCTTTCACAATTCTCCCTCCTGCCTGAGACGTAAAAGCCCATGAACTTCTCACTCGTCGAACGACCGACCCATCTGTGTAAATGACAGCATCACCCTCCAAAGAGTTCTCGAATTTCAAAGCCTGTACTTCGGCCCCCACAGCAGCCGGATTTTCTTGCCTGCATTTTCTGTCTAGTTGGATGCAAATTGTAAAGGACATATAGAAATCTGTTGGCATTGGTACCATTCCTCTCCAGGTTCTAAATCCTCAAGTGAACACAGCTGTTGAAGAATGTCTTAGGCTTGACCCATCCACGACTTTCCTCTTTTTAACCTGCTGCCCTTTACCTTCTTAATTTCAATGTGCAGTGGATGTTGTGTGTTTGCGTTAACTCTGAGGTAGACACGCGCTCTGCAAATTAGTTTTCTGTCCCCAATGGTTGGAAAATCAAGAAGGTAGCGTATCGCCCTGCATGCCGTATCTCTTGTACATCCAAGAATAAAACGCATAACTTCATTCTGTAGCTTTTCCATCCTTTCCATCTGCTTATGGCTGAGAGTCAGTATTGCCATGGCATACTCCAAAACAGAAAGGACCAGACCCTTGTACAGGAGACATAAATGGCGCTACTCGCCATCACCCGCATTACAGCCTAACCTCGCTTGGCTTTTGTTATCACCCGGTCTATGTGCTCACGATACGCAAGACTTCGATCAAAACGTATCCCCGGGTAGTTCATTGCCTGCGTTTGTTCCACCGTCTCTGCACCCAGATTTACAATTGGTGTTGGAGTGTTGACAATATGGTTATTTAAAGAGAACCATGTCAATGCTGCCTTCGTTGGGTTGACCATTGCTCCAGATCCCACACACCAAGTGCTTATGCGATTTAGTTCTGTTTGTAGTCAGGAATACTGAGCACAATAGTAAAGAATGATAAGCCAGTAATGCGGTGGAATTAAATTCATGGCTAGTCCATCTGAGATAGCATGTTGACAAATTACTGCAAGTAATGGCAACGTAGAAAGGGACGCAACAAACCTAAAAGAGAAATATTGTAGTTCTTCCCCTTAGAGACTTTAAGAAATATATACTGTTTTGAACGTTGCATGAAGAGCCAGACCACAACAGGGACACTATTAAATATATATATATATTTTTAAATTCGCATATCCTTTACAGGACATCGCTGTCAACAGCAGCATCTTTCAGCTGTCTGTTGATTTCTTGGCAAGATTACGCTCAGTAGTTTGCCATTGCTTTCTGAGCGGCCGGCTCAGTTATCCCGCAAGTCACCAGCGGGGGTCGAGCCGCCTCCAGTTCTCGCCCGCTACGAGACTCTGCGTGATAAACGGGATTACGGAGAATGTGTTGTAACCCCTCGGCCAGAGAGACCGGCATTAAATATATACAACACTAAAATCTATCGTTACAGCAGTTAATGTGGGAGTATGCCGGGAGTATTTTATAATCTGTAGAAATTTATTTTCGTTCTTATGTGTGGAAGAGATGAGAAAATAAGGGCGGGGAATCAAGTTAACGCCAGGAGTCTTAAGATGTGCAACATTATATCTCTATAAATGACACCACGTTTGTAAGTGCTATTGGCGAGAGGAAAGAGAGCTCTGAAAAACTGTCCCCGCGGAGATGGCACTTCGGTACCGGCTGAGAGGAAAGTCTCTACACCAGATGGAAGTCCTGTTCAGGACTAGACTACGTGAACGTTAACACAGCAGACACATGAGCTAGATGTCAAGTCTTCTGGAGGCCTTCCAACTAGCCAGCCAGCTGAAAAACCAGCCAGTCAACGAACTAACCAACCAGCCAGCCAACAAACCAACCAACCAACAAACCAACCAACCAACTAACCAACCAACCTACCAACCAACCAACCAACCAACCAACCAACCAACCTACCAACCAACCAGCCAACCTCTATCAGTAACACTGCAACGGAATATCAACAATGTTGTGTCTATTGGCTTTTATTAGTAATTAAAATAGAATAGTATCTATATAACCTTGGAGGATCCAGTCTATCAATGCGTAGCTATCACTCAATATTTCAGAAAATTCCACAAAAGCTGCACTGCTTTAGATAGTCAATTCAGCTCTGGGTGTGTTTGTGCGTGTGCGTGTGCGTGTGTATGTGCGCGCGCTTGCTTATGTTCGTGTTGTAGGAGAGAGAGAGAGAGCGAGAGAGAGCGAGAGAGAGAGGGAAGAGAGAGTGAGAGAGTCAGAGAGGGAGAGAGAGCGAGATAGGAGAGAGAAGGACAGAGAGAGAGAGAGAGAGAGAGAGAGATAGAGAGAGAGAGAGAGAGAGAGAGAGAGAGAGAGAGAGAGAGAGAGAGAGAGAGAGAGAGAGCGCCAGAGAGGGCGAGGCATTCACATATTCAGTATATTATTAGCTGGGTTAACCAATTGTTCTATCTCTCCAGCCTAGGACAACCTCTTTAATCTATTTTATGAAGCTCGATACCAGGCCAGATCAGTATGAACAATTTTCAAACATACCAACAGAAGAGACTAATCAACGACCCACTGTATTGGATGGATTTGGTACTTGCCGCTACAAATTCAAGTTTGGTGAAACTGAAAAACCGCAAATGTTACTTCATCATGATCTGAACTGAAATATTTGTCTGCTCGGGACCACATTCTTATTTATCCACTCAAAGGCATATTATATGACATTAATTTTATCAAATAAGCTTTGTTAGGAAGTTAAATCTGAAATTGTCATGAATTACTTATAAGAATCACCCACCGTTCAGTAGTTGTTTATAAGGGAGAACTTTAAATTATGATTAAAAACAGAGTGCTTAATATAGTTAATATACGAGACAACAGCGTCAGACTATTATTTTAGAGGTTAGAGGTGTGGGAAGTGAATACTTGAAACTTAAGCCTTGAAATGTATTGGGCGTATGGTGCTAGCTCTATATTTTCATAGACAATCGGCACTGGATCAGCGATGTGGTCAATATTATATTGACCGCTTTTGTTTACTTGGATATTCCTTGGGGACCATTTTAGGACGTACGACCTGAAAGCCCGGGTCAAATTATTAAGAAACGACGCTCGATGGAGATTCGAACGTATCTCTATTGCGTCGTCTAGCAAGTGTGCTAGCCACTGCACTATCGCTGCTCCCAGGGCAAGTGGGGGGACATTGATTTTGATTTCATTGCATGAGCTTTAAACCCAACTGTTTCCTTCACGATGAGCTAGAATGTGTGAGTTTACTACTATACAGGACACTTAATGACAATGCCAAGTACTGCGTAGCTGTAGAGAGAGAGAGAGAGAGAGAGAGAGAGAGAGAGAGAGAGAGAGAGAGAGAGAGAGAGAGAGAGAGAGAGAGAGAGAGAGAGCGAAGCAGATTAGATTAAGAGGACATAACAGCTACAGGACTTCAACAGCATCCTAACACGTTGTGTGAAGCCAGGTTTAAAGATGGCGAACTCGGACGGCTGTACCACGACCGTAAGAATGTTATTATGGGGATACGACTTTATCACCACCTCAAGACTCTATAACTACCATAAGACTTATCACGACCATAAGACTTATCAGTAAGTCAGGTCTTAGATATGGCTGAGCCATACAGTGATAGTGGACGGTACTACCTGCTTTCTGTTAGCGCCGAATGTTGGGCGGCACTTACCAAACCCGACACCCCACATTGTGCCAACGGCTTCGGGCGGAAGGGCGCAATTGGGAGGGTACAAGCCTTACCATGGTGCGAGGAAATGCAACCTAAAGACAAAATGTCATGGTAGGGCAGACCAGACCCTAATCCTTGGTTGGCAGCTGGTTTAGGATCGATGCTCCGACAGGCGGACAGTTAGAGCATTGCTTTGCTGATCCGGCAGCTTTTGCAGCTTGTCTTGTTCCAGATTTATAGGTGTTACCTTTCCTCTGGAGTGAACTAGGCAGGCCGAGAGAGGGATTATGCTGCATGGGCAACACATGGTCTCTATTGTCTAGCCCAGGCTTTGTGCTATGGAAGGCAATATCTCCATCCCTGGTCTTAACCGGTCTCGGAATCAAAGCTAGAGGTAACATTTACGGATTATAAGTCCTTGTCAATTGGCATAGAATTGGGGCGCCACGGGTTACCTCTGACGGTGGGAGACACCAACAGGTGGCATTGATCAGCTACCGCCCGCCTCAAGGTGGACAGCCCTGGGCCAATTAGGTGCTGATCCACCACAGCCTGCCTGCTTTAATGGGTGTTTGGGGCTAGGAGAAAATCTGAATCGCAGGCTGTAAAACCAATGCACCAGGTACTAATAAAAAGATCAATAGAAACCTAAAGCTACGGCTTGCAACCAGGAATGTAAGAACCATGTGTCCAAGATTTTCCACTGACTTGAAAAATATTGACGATGTGAGAAAAACGGCTGTGATTGATGCCGAACTCAATCGTCTTAACATTGATATTGCTGGCCTGCATGAGACTCGGTGGCGGTTTGCGGCACTGTGGATCATAAGAGGCAGGACTGGTTTGCGGCAAACAGCCAGACACTGCAGCACGTGATTGATAAAAAGAAGATAGTTCTCTTAAGAAACAAGGAAAGAACAAGGCTTAACACTCTCAGTGAGCTGAAGTAAGCTAGGGTGGATGTACAAAAGGCTGCCAGGCAGTGTGCAAATAACTATTGGATCAAGTTGTGTGAGTCCATTCAAAACGCAAGTGATAGGGGAAACATCAGAAGCATGTATGAACGGATGAAGAAAGCCTGTGGTCCAATGATCAAAAAGAAGTGCACCACTGAAAACCTTGACTTGAGAAATCATCACCGATAAGAAACAGCAGATGGATAGATGGGTAGAGTACTATTTAGAGCTTTACTCAAGTGAGACCAAACTAGCGGATGATGCCCTCAATGCCATAGAGGCCCTGCCAACTCTTGACCAACTGGACACACTACCCACCATAACAAAAGTTAAGTGTGCTATAAATGAACTTGCATCTGGCAATGCTCCAGGTAAAGATGGGATTCCAAAGGAGGTTATCAGAAGTGGGCAAGACACACTCACTCTACAGATCCACCATCTAATAGATCTATGCTGGCGAGAAGGACAAGTCCCACAGGATTTCAAAGATTTAAGCATCATAACACTGTACACGAACAAGGGCTATCGAAGCGACTGTAACAACTATAGGGGTATCTCACTTCTGTGTATTGATGGGAAAGTATTTGCCAGAATTGTTATGCGCAGAGTTCAAGTCCTGGGAGATCAATTCTAACCCGAATCACAGTGCGGCTTCCGACAGAACCGGTCAACAATTGATATGATATTCTCATTTCGACAAATGCAAGAAAAATGCCGGGAACAAAATCAATCACTATTTATTGCCTTCATCGACCTCACAAAGACATTTGATCTGGTCAGTCGTAGGTCTGTTGAAGGCACTAAAGAAGATTGTCTGCCCACCAGCTTCTGTCCATTGTGGAATCGTTCCACACAGGCATGAAGGGTATAATCAAGTTTGATCGTTCAACTTCAGAAGAATTTGAGATCAAGAGTGGAGTTAAGCAAGGTTGTGTTCTAGCTCCTACCCTCTTTGGAATATACTTTTCACTTCTACTGAAATATGCCTTTCTTGATCAGGATGCCGGTATATACATTCACTCACGCTCAGATGGCGGCCTCTATAATGCTCAGAGATTGAAGGCCAAGACCAAAATTAGGAGGGGACTAATCAGAGAGTTGCATTTTGTAGATGATGCTGCAATTACGACCCACTCTGAGGAAGAATTGCATCTACTATCTGCATTCTCCAATGCTTGTTCCGAATTTAGTTTAACAATTAACAAAAAGAAGACACATATTATATCACAAGGTGCACATGGGCTACCATCAATCTTTATTGACGATGCCGAATTGAAGATAGACCATTTTACATATCTACGATCAGAGGTAAATAGATAATTATCCCTAGATCAGGAAATCAACATCAGGGTTGGTAAGGCAGCATGTTGGCAAAAATAGTCTGGGAGAATAGGAAGCTTAATGCCAAAACAAAAGTCCTTGTCTACCGAGCCTGTGTCCTTAGTACTCTTCTTTATGGCAGTGAAACCTGGTCAACTTACTCACGCCAAGAGAAACGTTTAAACAGCTTTCATATGTGGTGTCTGCGAAGAATACTTGGTATTAAGTGGCAAGACAAAATCACAAATACTGAAGTATTGGGAAGATCAGGTTGTGTGACGATGTGTTCCATGCTCAGTCTTCGTAGACTTAGATGGATATAACACGTTAGGAGGATGGACGACGGCAGAATAACAAAGAACATCTTTTTTGGTGAATTACAGATGGGTAGAAGTTCTCAGGTTCGGCCTCTACTACGATACAAAGGTGTGTGTAAGCGGGACATGATTGGTACATGTATTGATAATGCACATTGGGAGTAAGTCGCAGCTGAACATGTTGCATGGAGGGCAACTATCAGAAATGGAATAAAGACAAAGCAGAAAATTATTGCAGTTAAAGCACACACAGCGTGAGAGACGTAAGATGGTGCATGATGGTGGAATTAACCATGTGTTCACATGCATCCACTGTGGACGAACATTTACAGCACGAATTGGCCTTATCAGCCACATTCGCCACTGCCATGGGTTGTAGTTATTATGCCTTTTTGAAGCACAATGTACCAAACTATCGTCTGTCAAGACGGAAAGGTGCCAAACTGAAGACGTATCACAATCATAATACTGTATCACGAACATAAGACTTATCACAACCATAACACTGTATGACTACCATCAGACTGTATCACTACCATCAGACTGTATCACTACCATAAGACTGTATCACTACCATAAGACTGTATCACTACCATAAGACTGTATCACTACCATAAGACTATATCACTACCATAAGACTGTATCACTACCATAAGACTGTATCACTACCATAAGACTGTATCACGACCATAAAACTATATAACTACCATAAGACTGTATCACTACCACAAGACTGTATCACTACCATCAGACAGTATCACTACCATAAGACTGTATCATGACCATAAGACTGCATCACTACCATAAGACTATCACCACCATAAGACTGTATCATGAAAATAAGACTGCATCACTACCATAAGACTGTGTCACTACCATAAGACTGTATCACTACCATAAGACTGTATCATGACCATAAGACTGCATCACTACCATAAGACTGTATCACTACCATAAGACTGTATCATGAAAATAAGACTGCATCACTACCATAAGACTGTGTCACTACCATAAGACTGTATCACTACCATAAGACTGTATCATTACCATTAGACTGTAGCACTACCATAAGACTGTATCAGAACCATTAGACTGTATCATTACCATAAGACTGTATCACTACCATCAGACAGTATCAATACCATCATCTGTATCAGTAAGTTAGACTTATCTCTACCATAAGACTGTATCACTACCATCAGACTGTATCACGACCATCAGACTGTATCACTACCATAAGACTCATCACGAACATAAGACTATCACGACCATAAGACTCATCACGACCATAAGACTTATCACGACCATAAGACTCATCACGAACATAAGACTGTATCACGACCATAAGACTGTATCACGACCATAAGACTGTATCACGACCATAAGACTGTATCACGACCATAAGACTGTATCACGACCATAAGACTGTATCACGACCATAAGACTGTATCACGACTATAAGACTGTATCACGACCATAAGACTTATCACGACCATAAGACTGTATGACGACCATAAGACTGTATCACGACCATAAGACTTATCACGACCATAAGACTGTGTCACTACCATAAGACTGTGTCACTACCATAAGACTGTATCATTACCATAAGACTTATCACGACCATAAGACTTATCACGACCATAAGACTGTATCACGACCATGCGCGATATCTAAACGTGAGCACGGGCTACACCTGCAGGAACGAGTAGGCCATGGTCGTGAGGCTGTAGGAATAGGAGAAATTATCTCAAGACGTTTCCGCAATTCACTTCTGCAAGCCAGCACAGAAATCCAATTATTAGATCTCAACTCCAGGCGCGGCTCATTTTCATTTCTCCACAGAATAAGAAATGAATCCGTCGAAGCCTGGCTGTTATTTTTCTCTAGAAACATTTTGTGTAATCACCCGGTCTAGAGAATTTCTACAGTTCGTAACTGCGGTACAAAAATACACATTCTGTGCCGGCGCAAAGGGAGGAACCATCATTCCCTGGGACACCCTCATCTTATTTGTCTCATTCAATCTCCGGCAAATCGCAGAACCCCAGGGAGTAATGATATTAGGGGCCTATCTCCCTTAAAATGTCAGGACACTAATGGGTTGGAATAAACACTTGCTTTAGGGGAGATGTTCAATTGATGATCCGAGAAGTGCGAGTTGTTTCTCCACGATTAACTGACTGTCCGTGCATCATGCTGAAGTCCCTGGAAAAGACCGAGCTGAGTTGCCTGGTTCATTTTCCGACAAATCGGCTGAAGTTAAATTTGACAATGTGTTATACAATGCTCGAATTGTAAGATGAATGTCCATGTTTCTTAAAACAAATATATGCATTAAATAGTACAGAGAAATCGACACCTTTACAGGCATCGAGAGATTTATCTGCGCTTGATATGGCCAAGGTGAAGAGACGGTCAACCAAACTATAAAACTCAAATCACTGTCCACTAACACTGGCAGTGGACCACTATGGGCCGAAAGGCACATAATGGGAATTACGGGCCCACAACAAAAATAGGTACGTGGGGACCTCATGAGGGTGCTTCTGGGGGAACCGCACGCTCTTATAAAAACAATTTAGTAAGCAGATTGAGCAAAGGACCAAGTAATCAGCCCAGTGCACTAGAAGTAGTAGCACATGTATGAACTACGCTTAAGTTCAAAGCGAGTGAACGACAACAAAATATTGTTATACCAATGAGTACGCTGTGTGTGATGTGGTTACTGTCACGACGACCACCATCACTTGTCCAAACATTTCCAGCCAGTGTTAGGTTGCTTCGAACTCGGAGCGCAGGTCATGAAAGTAAAATTCACCGCAATGCGAATTCAAACAAATGACAATCTGGCGTATAGGCAAAAGTGCTAGCCTGCTAGCCACTGCCGAATAACTCAGTATTTGCAAGACTACACACACACGCACACCCACACACACACATACACACCCAAACACACATACACACATACACACACACGCACGCACGCATACGGGAGCACATACACACACATCTTGCAAATACTGGGGTATTCCCCATCAAAGAATGGAACTGGTCACACCACCCACTGATGCCATAGCCTAGCGTATTAGAAAGCCTTCATCAACATGACGACGATGTCTGTCTTGGGAATACCTTACCTGGCTTCAAACCCTGGCCACATACTCATAAATGTCAAGATACCTAACGGCTGATCTGTCTACCGCTCAAATGCATTAACATCCACTAAAACATGAGTTCTGTAACATTTAGTTAGATCTGAGGTGTCGGCAACACATCTGGCAGTTGTGTTCAAAGGTCTTTGATCGTCACCATGAGTCCATGTGTTACAGCATTACGTATCTATATTACAAACATAGACAGACTGAGATTTCAGGCTTTCTTCTTGAGGTTTGCTTCAGCGTGGCTGCAATGTATAATTTCATATGTTCTAACAGATCATTCTATATGTTACTATGAAGAATAATCATGCAACGTGTTAGGAAGACATACTATAATATAAGATGTGCAGATGGTGCAGTATTGATTCTGGACAACAAACAAGATCTGCAACGTTTAGTAAATACGGCCATTGTACACACTGAACAATGAGGGTTAGAATTAAATTGTAAGACCACAGAGATTATGGTCGTCTCTAAGAAGAAAGCAATACCATAATGTGATATACAGGTACATGAGAAAATTATTAAACAAGTAAACTTGTACAACTACCTCGGAACAGTCATAACATCTGTTGGAAGGTGCCTTGAAAAGATTAGAACAAGAATGGATATGACGAACATAGCCTTTTGCAAGATGGAAAACATACTGACCAAATAACCATCTGTCAATTTCAAAAAGAAAAAGAGTGTTGAAGTACTACATAGAATCTGTATGTTTGTGTGGATGTGTAGCGTGGACAATGAGCAGACAAGCTGAAAAACATCTAATGGCAGTGGAAATGTGGTTTCTGATGAAAATGCAAAGAATACCGTAGACAGACAGAAAAACCAATGTGCAAGTCCTACATGAAACAATGAAAACCGTAACATGATTCTCGTTCTTGACTTGGGGACGTAAATTACAAGTACCTCTGAAGTCGGAGTGAGTTTGCCAGATGGCGAAGGATACAAGTAAAAGGGAAAGCAAATTCACACGCAAAAATCAGTCCTGTCCATTTGAAGTAGAAACACGTTTATGGACTACGCTTAAATTCAAAGCGAGTGGACAAAAGAAAAGGAAGCAAAAGAAAACCAGTCACATTATATTCTCATGGAACAAGACACGCCACAGTTTATATTCATTTAAACGAACATTAACCTCCAAAATGAAGACAACAGACAAGACTTAATAATAATGTATAGAATGAATTGTACTGTTCTAATTGAACACACTGTATGAGAGCAAAATGAGTGGATTATAATGAATGGATAAATGTGCCATTTAGGTTTGTACAGAGCCCTCCCTTCCTCCCAAATTTCATGAATTAATTTAATAATTTGAGAAAGGTTTATAACAGCGTCTGTAGCTGGAAAACATAGATTAAAACAGACGGTAATAGGAAGAGATTTTTAAACACGACAAAAAAGACAACATATACGGAGTAAAGTGTTTCGATGTTGTAATCACGACATTAAAGGCTTATGATTTTGAGAAATACGAAAATGACAGTACACGTGTTTGGGAGATTAAATACGACAAATCGGTTAGAGGTTTCCATTTGAAATCCCCGACAAAGCCCCGTCCTGTATCCCACATTATCCGTTCATTTAATGATCGATACCTGATGGAGACGATCAACCCAATTATTGAAGTCTCACATTATCCTGGACATATGGCCGTTCTCTGGCCAGTGTGTATACGCGCGGCTGTTTTGGTTTTTCGTCCAGATTGCGTGCCAATATACAACCGGATTAGCAGCTCGTGTGTCTTTTCAGACCAGTTATTGTCACCTGAATTTAATTTTCCCTCTCTCTATTTTCCATTACATTTGCCTGTTGTTAATCAGCTCTTTATTCCGTTGCACTGAAGAAAACGATTTTTCTTATTTTTGTTGTTTTCTAATCATTGTGAGTTTTCCAGTTTCCCTCGTTTCTGTCACATGGTTTATCAAGTCCAATTTCATATAATCTCACAGCGTACGACAGCTTTTCATGAGGAGAGTGTCTTTTCGAACTTTCTAATATTGTGTCTTTTGTTGTCAGTGTCACGTACTACCATGTTCTTACACTTCTTTCTGTGCTTTGATGCTTGATATAATCTTCTTTGTACACTTACGGCATCTCGTATTCTTTGTTTAGTTTCATATTATGTGCTTCGTGTTTCTCCCTCCAATCAACCGAACGCCACCTTACTCTTTTTACTTGAAACCACACAAAAGTTAGCTGCACGTTAACTTAAGATTACACTTTCTCGCTTCAACTACACTTATGTCAGTTCACACTTTCTCTCTTCAAACATATTTAGTCAGATAACACGTCTCTGTGTAAGAACGGCTGGCCTAGTGGCTAGAATGCCGGATTCTCCTTCGGGAGACACGGGTTCGATTCCTCGGTAAGGTGTGGAGATTTTTTTTTCTGTCGGAGGTAAAATGAAAACTCTAACCTGCACAGTTCGCGGATTACTGCAGTAGCCATGCAGCCTTAATTCCTCAGGCTCAAGATCCCACTGTCATACACCGCAAGGTACTATATTATCAGTAAATGGCAGTGACAGTTTTCACACTTTCTCTCTTCAACTACATTTAGCTAGTGTAACAGAAAAGGGTGGAGATGACTGTCTGAATGTTATCTAGACAAGATCATGAAACCTATCAGACTATTCAAAGTATATCTGTTCTACTGTCCCCGAAGCCTCTGGACCGCGAGATAATATTAAATAATTAATTCACTCCCACTCTTGACATGGACCCGACACAAGTGAGACTTTAAACACAAAACTATAATTTAATATAGGCTCTTCAATAGCCGAAATAGACAACACAAAGACACACACACACATATATATATATATATATATATATATATATATATATATATATATATATATATATATACGCACACACACACACACACACACACACACACACACACACACACACAGGAGTCTCGACAAACCAACAGCCCTCGCAGGTACACTGTGCATAATGCCGCCGTCAGAATGCCAACACAAAAATTCCTCCATGGAAAACCAGCACCCACACATTACTGCATTAAAAGTTAATTGGATCGATTTAATTGCCACGGGATTTATCCCATATGGCTCGGTCCCTTTCGGCAGGGCGGCCCGCTGAAAGCATCACACAAAGCACGAACACCTTAACTCCAGCGACAACCCCCGGGAGTCTCCGAGAAACATACACTCGTGAATCGAAAAGGCAAACTAGTCAATTCAGCGAAAAGATGACTGCCATCGTTCCGAACATGCAGTTCACGCTACAACAACCGCGGACAGATATACAAACATTCCAAACGAAATTCACAGCTCATAGTGTCGCACCACGCACTCAACTCAGTAGCAGGGCGATAGAACCATGCACTACCAGTCCAACATGATTAAAATGGGACAGCGAACCATAGCCAGAAGCATAAAAACTTCATCTGCTTAAAGGCGATGCTAACCCTAAAAAATCAAATTCTATAATATTTAATTTCTATGTTCTGTTATGGTATAGGATTTGATTCTGAAGACTGATGATTGAAAAAATACTAACAAATTGACTTTGAATGTAACGGTTGCCATGGAAACCAAGATAAATAGCGGCCATATTGGATTTCTTAAATGTGATCTAAAACAGTTATTTATTAATTTACAAGCTTTATATCTTGTATATGGGTATAGAAATAGAATATGTACATTCTGTCAGAAGCTTTTAGTGATATCCCTTGGACATTTTTTTCTACATAATTAAAAATAAATTTCAACATTTTCATTGAAAATATTTTTGATTATTTTTACTACTGCACAAAAACTAAATCTTAGTTTTAAAAAAGCTCTTGACAAAATGTACATAATACAATGAAGAATATGTCTGCCATGTTTCATTGTAATATGACTAGCCGTTTTTGAAAAAAATTGAAAAAAAGTAAAAAAAATATGGCAAAATGAGAAAACGGGGAAAAAGAAATTATTTTCATGGTTTTTATACTAAAAAAAGCTATATTAGGGTCAAATTCAGACTTTTCTGCAATTTTTAAGTTCTTGTAGGCTTTTTGGTGCTTACGAGCATTTGCCAGTTATTGACTTCGTGATTTCTTACGTTGAGCATATGATTGTATGTTAAATTTCTTGGAACAAGGCATTTTTCAATTCGCGTGTGGATCGGTTGCCAAGCGAAAACACAACAAAACAGCCATCTTGGAAACCCACGTGATCAGTTTCCGCCAACGAGCGTTGCGCATTCAGCGAGGTGTTCCATATATAGAATTTTCCGGAAGATTATTGATTCGAAAGAAACTGTCGTACACAGAAGAGCTCTCAATTAAACGAACCCGAAGTTTAACGAACAATTAGGAGAGTTCATGACCTTTACAGTGATGTATGAAACATGCGGATCGCGCGTCGGCAACATATCGTTGCTATGGCTTGAAAAAACGTCAATTTCGTTGCAATTTTCAATAATTAGACAATTCTACACCTAGCGTGGGTTCAGTAACATATGAATATTGCATTAAAATAACAGTTTTTAAAGAAAAACAAGTACCGAATCTGATAGAAGTCATGCTAAGGTGTTTAAAAATGAACCATTCCAAAAATAGCCAAACTGACCAAAAATCGATTTTTTTTTTTAGGTTAGCATCGCCTCGGTTCAAATGCCTATCCGCCATGTTAGGGACCGGAAATCGCAAAGGACAGTCAATATTACATTATTCACATATTCCAAATCGCCAAGGACAACTAACACACCAAAGACTTTCAAACTCCCTAGCGACAACTAAAGCATATTCAAACTCCATGATGGCTAATTAACACAGTCCAGTTTCAAACTCCCCAATGACAACTATTATATTTTACCAATAATAACAGAATGATTACAAGCACTTGGCAGGTAAGCATCTTCTAGGTAGCACCAGTCTCCGTGAACACAAATGTTGCCATCATGGCTCTGTGGTCTGACGCAGCATCAGATCTTGTCTTGTCATTCAGCACCTCCACGGTTTTCTCTCCTCCCAACCACTTTCACGATAGTTTACACTTTTCTCTCCTCTCAACCACATTAACGCTTGTTTACACTTTTCTCTCCTTCCAACCAATTTAACGCTAGTTTACTCTTTTATCTTCTCCCAACCACTCTAACGCTTGTTTACACTTTTCTCTCCTCCTAACCACTTTAATACACGTTTACACTTTTCTCTCCTCCCAAACACTTTAACGCTGGTTTACACTTTTCTCTCCTCCCAACCACTTTAACACACGTTTACACTTTTCTCTCCTCCCAACCATTTTAATGCTAGTTTACTCTTTTCTCTCCTCCCAACCACTCTAACGCCTGTTTACACTTTTCTCTCCTCCCAACCACTATTACACACGTTTACACTTTTCTCTCCTCCCAACCACTCTAACGCTTGTTTACACTTTTCTCTCCTCCCAACCACTTTAACGTACGTTTACACTTTTCTCTCCTCCCAACCACTTTAACACACGTTTACACTTTTCTCTCCTCAAAACCACTTTAACATACGTCTACACTTTTCTCTCCTCCCAACCACTTTAACACACGTTTACACTTTTCTCTCCTCCCAACCACTTTAACGCTGGTTTACACATTTCTCTCCTCTCAACCACTTTAACGCTGGTTTACACATTTCTCTTCTACCAACCACTTTAACACACGTTTACACTTTTCTCTCCTCCCAACCACTTTAACGCTGGTTTACACTTTTCTCTCCTCCCAACCACTTTAACGCTGGTTTACACTTTTATCTCCTCCCAACCACTTTAACGCTTGTTTACACTTTTCTCTCCTCCCAACAACGTTAACGCTGGTTTACACTTTTCTCTCCTCCCAACCACTTTAACGCTGGTTTACACTTTTCTCTCCTCCCAACCACTTTAACACACGTTTACACTTTTCTCTCCTCCCAACCACTTTAACGCTAGTTTACATTTTTCTCTCCTTCCAACCACTTTAACGCTAGTTTACACTTTTCTCTCCTCCCAACCACTTTAACGCTGGTTTACACTTTTCTCTCCTCCCAACCACTATTACACACGTTTACACTTTTCTCTCCTCCCAACAACTCTAACGCTTGTTTACACTTTTCTCTCCTCCCAACCACTTTAACATACGTTTACACTTGTCTCTCCTCCCAACCACTTTAACACACGTTTACACTTTTCTCTCCTCCCAACCACTTTAACATACGTTTACACTTTTCTCTCCTCCCAACCACTTTAACACACGTTTACACTTTTCTCTCCTCCCAACCACTTTAACGCTGGTTTACACATTTCTCTCCTCTCAACCACTTTAACGCTGGTTTACACATTTCTCTTCTCCCAACCACTTTAACACACGTTTACACTTTTCTCTCCTCCCAACCACTTTAACACTGGTTTACACTTTTCTCTCCTCCCAACCACTTTAACGCTGGTTTACACTTTTATCTCCTCCCAACCACTTTAACGCTTGTTTACACATTTCTCTCCTCCCAACCACTTTAACGCTGGTTTACACTTTTCTCTCCTCACAACCACTTTAACGCTGGTTTACACTTTTCTCTCCTCCCAACCACTTTAACACACGTTTACACTTTTCTCTCCTCCCAACCACTTTAACGCTAGTTAACCCTTTTCTCTCCTCCCAACCACTTTAACGCTAGTTTACCCTTTTCTCTCCTCCCAACCACTTTAACGCTAGTTTACACTTATCTCTCCTCCCAACCACGTTAACGCTAGTTTACACTTTTATCTCCTCCCAACCACTTTAACGCTAGTTTACACTTTTATCTCCTCTCAACCACTTTAACGCCGGTTTACCCCTTTATCTCCTCTCAAACACATGCTGATACTTCTAGCAGCACTCTACTGATTTTTGCGAGGGGATTATCTTTTCCTATTACCAGTGTCCCTCGCCATCAGGCGACTGGCTACTTGTAATTTATGTCCCCGAGTTAATGTAGAGAAGTCAAGATTTTAGTCCAACTAACCCGAAAAAAGAAGAAAATAAATTATTGCCTTTTTGAATTCAAAACAAAATTAGATCAATTTTACAATTCGGTTCACTTAAGCGATTTCGCAACAATTTATAAATATGAGCGTTAAATATGACATTCATTATTGATCAGTTCTAAATACAATCAACTATTTGAGTATTACCGTGTGCAGTTATCAATTTCTTTGCAACTCTCCTACTCTTATTCCAGTAACTAAACTCGTTAAAATAATGTAGTTATTATTAATTATTCTATTACACGTTTTATATTGTGCACGATTATATTGCATCCAGTTTCAAACCGGGTTGGCAGTTTAAGGTCACCTTGCAAGTGGATTTTGTTTTCTGTTGTATTTAAGGGATTACTTGCCCACTGGCGGACGCTTGTGTGGGAGGGAGAGCGCGTTAACGTTCCATTGCAAGTGTGGGCAGGGAGACATTATCCGCTAACATCTGTGTGGACGCTGGTTTACACTTTTCTCTCCTCCCAACCACTTTAACACACGTTTACACTTTTCTCTCCTCCCAACCATTTTAACGCTAGTTTACTCTTTTCTCTCCTCCCAACCACTCTAACGCTTGTTTACACTTTTCTCTCCTCCCAACCACTATTACACACGTTTACACTTTTCTCTCCTCCCAACCACTCTAACGCTTGTTTACACTTTTCTCTCCTCCCAACCACTTTAACATACGTTTACACATTTCTCTCCTCCCAACCACTTTAACACACGTTTACACTTTTCTCTCCTCCCAACCACTTTAACATACGTTTACACTTTTCTCTCCTCCCAACCACTTTAACACACGTTTACACTTTTCTCTCCTCCCAACCACTTTAACGCTGGTTTACACATTTCTCTCCTCTCAACCAATTTAACGCTGGTTTACACATTTCTCTTCTCCCAACCACTTTAACACACGTTTACACTTTTCTCTCCTCCCAACCACTTTAACGCTGGTTTACACTTTTCTCTCCTCCCAACCACTTTAACGCTGGTTTACACTTTTCTCTCCTCCCAACCACTTTAACGCTGGTTTACACTTTTCTCTCCTCCCAACCACTTTAACGCTGGTTTACACTTTTCTCTCCTCCCAACCACTTTAACACACGTTTACACTTTTCTCTCCTCCCAACCACTTTAACGCTAGTTTACATTTTTCTCTCCTTCCAACCACTTTAACGCTAGTTTACACTTTTCTCTCCTCCCAACCACTTTAACGCTAGTTTACACTTTTCTCTCCTCCCAACCACTTTAACGCTTGTTTACACTTTTCTCTCCTCCCAACCACTTTAACGCTGGTTTACACTTTTCTCTCCTCCCAACCACTTTAACGCTGGTTTACACTTTTCTCTCCTCCCAACCACTTTAACACACGTTTACACTCTTCTCTCCTCCCAAACACTTTAACGCTAGTTTACATTTTTCTCTCCTCCCAACCACTTTAACGCTAGTTTACACTTTTCTCTCCTCCCAACCACTTTAACGCTAGTTTACCCTTTTCTCTCCTCCCAACCACTTTAACGCTAGTTTACCATTTTCTCTCCTCCCAACCACTTTAACGCTAGTTTACACTTATCTCTCCTCCCAACCACGTTAACGCTAGTTTACACTTTTATCTCCTCCCAACCACTTTAACGCTAGTTTACACTTTTCTCTCCTCCCAACCACTTTAACGCTAGTTTACACTTATCTCTCCTCCCAACCACTTTAACGCTAGTTTACACTTTTATCTCCTCTCAACCACTTTAACGGCTGTTTACCCCTTTATCTCCTCTCAAACACATGCTGATACTTCTAGCAGCACTCTACTGATTTTTGCGGGGGGATTATCTTTTCCTATTACCAGTGTCCCTCGCCATCAGGCGACTGGCTACTTGTAATTTATGTCCCCGAGTTAATGTAGAGAAGTCAAGATTTTAGTCCAACTAACCCGAAAAAAGAAGAAAATAAATTATTGCCTTTTTGAATTCAAAACAAAATTAGATCAATTTTACAATTCGGTTCACTTAAGCGATTTCGCAACAATTTATAAATATGAGTGTTAAATATGACATTCATTATTGATCAGTTCTAAATACAATCAACTATTTGAGTATTACCGTGTGCAGTTATCAATTTCTTTGCAACTCTCCTACTCTTATTCCAGTAACTAAACGCATTAAAATAATGTAGTTATTATTAATTATTCTATTACACGTTTTATATTGTGCACGATTATTTTGCATCCAGTTTCAAACCGGGTTGGCAGTTTAAGGTCACCTTGCAAGTGGATTTTGTTTTCTGTAGTATTTAAGGGATTACTTGCCCACTGGCGGACGCTTGTGTGGGAGGGAGAGCGCGTTAACGTTCCATTGCAAGTGTGGGCAGGGAGACATTATCCGTTAACATCTGTGTGGACGGAAGGAGGAAGTTTATATTAGCCTGTGTGTGGGGGATGGGAGAATATGTAAGTTGTCGATTGTAAGTGGGTTGGGGGGGGGGGGGAGGGAATGTGATATTTGTGTGTGTGAGTATATGTGTGTGTGTGAGTATGTGTGTGTGTGTGTGTGTGTGTGTGTGTGTGTGTGTAGAGTGGGGGTAAATGAGGAGGTGAAATTCGACATTGCCAAGGTAAAATGAGACAATTTAAATTGAATTGTGTGTGAAAAGAGGTCTACGTGGCCGCGGGGTTAATGGAATTACGCTAATACTTCCGGTGCACTTACGGCCGTTTTAGGGGAGCAAAAGACAATAAACTAAAAAACACCATATCGTTGGAACACTTATTCACCGAGTTGCCAGGCAAAGCAAGCTAGTCACTACGCTACCGCGGATCCCGAATGAATTATTTTAGCAGGTAGAAATAACCCAGCAATAGTCAGTTTGTAAAAATGTATGAAATGCTAAAGACTTCATGTATTCATAGTTTCATGACCAACTTTCATGTAGATGTATGAAATGCTAAGGAATTAATGTATTCATAGTTTCATGATAACTTTCTTGTAGAGGTTTGAAATGTTAAGGAATTTATGTGTTAAATGTAGATGTATGAAATGCTAAAAAATTAATGTATTCATAGTTCCGTGAACATCTTTCTCGTAGATGTAGGAAATGCTAAGCAATTAATGTATTAATAGTGTCATGACCAACTTTCATGTAGATGTATGAAATTCTAAGGAATTAATTTATTCACAGTTACATAACCAACTTTCTTGTAGATATATGAAATGCTAAGGAATTAATGTATTCATAGTTTCATGACAAACTTTCATGTAGATGTATGAAATGCTAAGGAATTAATGTATTTATAGCTCCATAACCAACTTTCTTGTAGAGGTTTGAAATGCTAAGGAATTCATGTATTGATAGTTTCGTGACCAATCTTTTTGTAGATGTATGAAACGGTAAGAAATTCATGTGTTCATAGTTCTGTAACAAACGTTATTTTAGATGTATGAAATGCTAAGGCATTAATGTATTCATTGTTTCATGACCAAATTTCTTGTAGATGTATGAAATACTAAGGAATTCATGTATTCATAGTTACTTGACCAACTTTATTGTAGATGTTTGAAATGCAAAATAATTAATTTACTTATAATTTCATGACCAACTTTCATGTAAATGGATGAAATGCTAAGGGATTAATGTACTCTAGTTTCATGACCAACTTTCTTGTAGATTTATGAAATGCTAAGGAATTCACGTATTCATAGTTTCGTGAACAACTTTCCTGCTCCTTGCCCTACCCTGTCTCACTTCACATCACAATAAGTTACCTATTATCCCCTAGCGATTCCACGAACTCGATCGCAACCACTGTCTAGATCACATGGCTATACATTCAGCTACGGTAATCGGTACTAGTTAAGCAAGCACACCAGAAAGTACATTAAAAGTAATAAAATGCTACTCTTGAAAAATTTCAATTGAACGCACACTGAAATTGGCATCAGGAAATGTTTCCAGGAGCTAATAAAATTTCGTCAATAAAAATTAATTTAAAAATTTTACATGAAACATTCACATTGGAAACAATAAAGAGAAATTTAATTGTTACATTTTATTGTTGAAATTTAATTTTTAATTTGTGAAATTTATTGTTGACATTTTTATTTTTTCATTCAGTGATAGTGACATATTACATAAGATACTTCTCATTTGCTGAAATACAGCTTTTGTTAGCCCTATTCTGTTCTTAAGCTGTTTTGTATACCTACCATCTGATGTTATAAATTACCCCAAGTATATAAAATAATCCACTTGGTTAAGACTTTTTTCTTCTATTTTAATCTAACTATTAATGTTCGTAATGTATATCTTACCTTTTGTGTCCCTCTTCCTTCCGCGCATCCATACTACTCTTCACCAATTTTCAACATTTATTGTCTTTCTTATTCTTCCCATTATAATTCTGAGTAAGATCATAACTTTATAGTCAGCTGTAAAGAAAATAATTTGTTATTGATATCCTTCTTAGCAGTGACCGTACTGGTCGATGACTATATTCATTGTCTAAAAAAAACGTCTAATAGAATAGGATACATATAATTTATCTCCAGTGGGTTTGGAAATTTGCCCAGTCAGCAGAAAACAGGCTGTGCTGTAATAAAAAAGAATGTTAGTGTTAAGTGGTATGAAACGTTGACATTCGATTAGAAAATGTAGTAGACGGTTTTCAAGGGATCAGTACGACAGATGTGGTTTTAAGAAAGGCCGATTTCATAATAGACACTGTTGGTTGATTGCAGACTTGATGCTATTGATGATGTGAAATGACAAAGTGGGATAGAACTGGACAAAATAAGAAATGTTATTTTCGCTAGAATTCGAGAAAATCCTTGTGTTGTTGAGAGCTGAAACAATGGAAGGTTAGTGTCGCAGGCATTGTGATATGAAATGTTGAAGATGTCAGTCATGGGAAAAGGCCCCTTGATGACGAATACTCAGATGATATCGAAACTATCCCACATAGTATATAGCTAACTATAGCCACATACTGCATTCTAATAAATGTTGTTATGGCTGTTTCATTGGAGCTCATGTACAACGAAGCTTTGGAGTTCTTGATGCTGTGACATCGAAAAGTTGTGAAGCTATCTATGAAAGACAGAGACATTGTGTGGTAAAAAAAAAAAAACAACAACAACCAAGAGTGTGGAGAGATGCGTGAGTAGTCTGTATAAGTACTTCTTTAACATATACTCTGGAATGGTAAGTTTAAGCTTTTGGTAATGTAAAAGGGGAAAGTGCTGACATTGATAATTATGTAGTGTGAAATGCCTTTTCAGATAAAAGTTCAAGACAATCTTGGCATATGTACGGAAGCTACATTTTTCCTAATTTGGGTAACACATTTTTATACGTTTGGCTGACCTATTTCTTACTTTTCCATACCTATTTCTTAGTTTGGCCAACATATTTTCCTACTTTTTATAAGTTTGGTTGAAATATTCCTTACTTCTCTCAACATATTTGTTACTTTGGTTAACAAATTTTCCAACTTTGTATAAGTTTGGACGACATGTTTATAAGTCTGGTTGATATATGTCTGTATTTGACCAACATTTTTCCCATTTGGCTAATAAATTGTCCTAATTTTTATAAGTTTGTTCGAAATATTTATAGGTTTGGTTGAAATATTTCTTAACTTGACCAATAATATTTTCCCATCTGATTAACACATGTTCTTACGTTTTATAAGTTTGGACGAGATATTCATAACTTTATTTGAAATATGTTTTTACTTGGCCACTATCATTTCCCAGTTGGCTAACACATTTTCTTACTTTTCATAAGTCCGGGTGAGATATTTATTTGTTTGGTCAACATTATAGTTGATTTGGCTAACATCTTTCCGTATTGTTTATAAATTTGGTTGAGCTTTTTCTAAACTTGGTCAATTTTTTCCCTTCTTGTTTGGAAGCTTGGTTGAGATATTTCTGTAATTGACTCATTTTCATACTGTTTATACGTTTGGATGAGATATTTATAAATTTGATTGATAATTTATTTTTACTTTTGTTAACATATATCTTATTTTTGGAAAACATTTTTCATACCTTTCCATACATAATTCTTAGGTTGGCCATTATTGTTTTCTAATTTGGCTAACACCTGTCTATTTTGGTCATCAGTTTTCATAATATGGCTAACATATTGTCTAAATAGGCCATCGAATTTTCTCAGTATAGTAAACATTGTTCTTACCTTGCAATACATATTTGTTAGTTTGACTATCATTTTCCTCAATTTGATAAACATTTTTCTAACTTTGCCAAATATATTTCTTACTTTGTCCATACTTTTTCTTTATTCAGCCAACATATTTTCTAATTTGGTTAACATATTTTCTTACTTTGGGCGACATATTTCTTGATCTGGCCAATATATTTATTACTTTGATCGACATATTTTCCTACTTTGTATAAATTTGATCGAGATATTTCTAATCTTGCCAACATTTTTCCTATTTTGGGTAACACAGTTTATTACTTTGGTTAAAATATTTCTTAATTTCGGCATAATTTTTCTTACTTTGGCTAGGACATTTTCTTACTTTTTATAAGTTTTATCTAGATATTTCGTATATCAGCCATCATTTTTTTCCCAATTTGGCTAACACATTTTCTTATTTCGGTCGACATATTTTTAAGATATGTTGACATATTTCTTACTATGGTGAACACACCCCCCCCCCCCCATTTGGCTAACACATTTCTTACGTTTGTATACATGTTTCTTCATTTGGTCATAAATTTTCTTAATTTGGCATACATATTTCTTAGTTTGTCCATCATTCTTTCATAATTGGTCATACATATTTCTTAATTTTTCCATCATTTTACATATTTTACCACTTTGGCGACATATTTCTTGATTTGACTATCACATTTTCCTACTTTTTATAACTTTGGTCGACCTATTTCTTATTTTGGCCAACATTTTTATTAGTTTGGTTAACTTTTTATTCCTACTTGTTTGATATATTTATAAGTTTGGTTCAGATATTTCCTATTTTCTTTAACAGTTTTTTTTATGTGGCTAACATTTTTTTTCTTTCTTGGTCGATATATTTATAAGTTTGGTTGAGATATTTCTCGTTTTGGTCAATACGTTTGTTAATTTGGCAATCAAATGTTCCTACCTTTCAAAATTTGGTCGATGTATTTCTGTATTTGGTCAATATTTCAAATAATTTGGCTAACAAATTTTCCTACTTTTAAAAGTTTGGTCTAGGTTTTTCTGTATTTGGCCAACATGTTTAATAATTTGGCTAACGTATTTTCGTATTTGAATGTTGAAATGTTACATAGAACTTTTATCTGGATGTGAAACATAACAATGAGCAGACAGATTTAGAAACATATAATGGCAGTAGATATGTGTTTTCTGGAGAAACCACAATGAATACCATGGGCAGACCAAAAATGCCTGAAACTGTAGATGACTGCTTAGTGAAAATAGACGACAGATGAAAAGAAATAAACTGGAGACCTTTGAGACAACTAGTAAGTTTGAGGGTGAGATAAGTAAAATATCTTGATGACTTGCTCACGTGGTATGTTCGAGAATGACAGTCCAAGGAATTCACAATATTCATCTTAGAAACAACATCACTGATGCTACCGTATTCAAATTATTTCGCTCACATACATAAGTTGCCAAGTCAACAGAAAACCGGGGATGTCAGCTACCAACTATCAATTCAGCTACAACCTGTTATGTAGCTTATTAAGTGATGCCATAGAGATCAGCGCTGCTGATAGATTTGACACACTTAACTTTCTCTTTTTGAGAAGAAAACGGTTGTTAAAGTGTTACACAAAGCCTATACTGTTGTAGAGTAGGCTTGTGAAATGCGGAAAATAAGCAGACAAGCTGAGAAACATCTAATGACAGTCGCTATGTGGTTTCTGAGGAAAATTATAAGCAACATTAATGGCCATTACGCTCTTAGAACTGTCGCACCCTTCAAACTGACGAAAACGCTCAGGTTTGTAATAACAGGTAGTGAATGTTATCAGTTATCATTTATAATTTGGGGTATCTTCATTGCACTCCGGACAGGTCCACAGGTGCTCAGAGCCTCCCCCCCCCCCAGCATATGCATCAGCGTTCGGGGGCTAATAGTGCCAGTTCTGTGTTGGTTAACGAGGCACCTCGTTTTCCCGATGTACCTCTCGTGTCTGGCCGTGCCAATTCGTATTCCCAAGTCTTTTATCCTGGACAGCGATGTGGATTCACTGACGTCAAAGTCTTCTGTTCTCGACGTGTCTTTAAGAACGTTAATAACATCGGCACGATCAATCGGCTGGCCATCTGCAGGGGGTGCAGAGCCAGCCAGTTTATCAGCTCGTTCATTTCTCTCGACTCCCGACATGTACCGAGACGAAGATGAAGGTGACCTTATGGACAACAGACTTCCGCAGCGACTCAGTCCATTGTCTACGTACAGATCCAGCTTCGACCTTCCGAATCATGCTCATTGAATCACTTAGTACACACACGTTGGTATAATGCTGTGATTCTAGCCACAGGAAAGCATGTGTTACTGCCATCACCTCCATCGTCACGCTGCTTGTGGGCATAGTGTGGGCACTACTGGATTCTTTGACGGTTCGGCTCGCTGAACGGGCTGTAAATGCCCATGAACTTCTTTGCTTCTTTACAACAGATCCATCTGTATATAGATAAGCACTTGGGGGTTGTTCGCGTGTTAGGTAGTGAATTGATGTTCGGGACTATAACCCTAAAATGAAACTGCAAGGTCAGTGGTCGGACTGGTGACCGCTATACACACTAGGACATTTGTCAAATTCAATCCGAGTTCTCTGAGCCCATAACGGGATGATATGAAATAGTATCCATGGTTTAATTATGTCGGGTCTGCTGTTTAGACACATGTCTGGTGTATACAACCGATCTGATCTCACAGTATTGGAGGTGAAACCCTTTGATTTCAGAACACAACGTGTGGGGGAGAGTTATAACCCAGCCTCGTTGTGCCTTTTTCACATTTTAACTTTTCGAATCTGTAATTTTTTTTTTAAAAACTGTTTAAATGTTTTAATTTTTAACATTTATAAATTTTAACTTTTTGTATTTCAAATTTTTAAAATGTTTTTAAAGATTAACTTGTTACACTTATTATGTCTTTACCTTTAACTGTCTAAATGTTTTTAAAGGTTTTAAATGTTTACATATTGTTAAAACTTGTTAAAACCTTACATTACATTTTTTTTAACACTTGTTACTTCTTTAACTCTAGCTTTCTAAATGTTTTGTAACTTTTAAAATTGTTTTGTAATGTTTAACATGTTTAAAAAGTTTATAAAACTTTTAAAAATCATAAATTTATAAAGCTTTTAACACTTGTTACTTCTTTAACCTTAAATTTCTGAATATTTTATAGTTTTTAAATATTTTATTAAACTTTTAATATTTTGAAAATAGTTTAAACTTTTTAAAATCTTAAATTATTTAAACTTTTAAAACTTGTTACTTCTCTATCTTTAATTTCTGACTTTTTAAAACTGTTTAACATTTTGACATATTTTTTAATGTTTAAAATATTTTTAGAACTTTGTAAACTTATTATTTCTGTAATTTTGAATTCTTTAGCCTTTGAAATCCTTAACCTTTTAAACCCATCTACCGACTGGCCACTTTTCCGACAATCTTTACATTTTGAAACATATATTTTAAAATAGACCCTTCGAGTATTGTCTACGATTAGAAAAATCAATCCCCCAACCAGATCCTGGATTCGAACCTGTCACCTCGACACGGCGCCTGGCTGCAGGAACAAGGGTAGTTCAACACATGAACAGCTAGATAAAGGTACTTCGAGGTACGACCAAACAGTCACGGGGCACATATCGTACCTACTCCCCCACTTTCACACAGTATTCATACTCAACCTTTCGACCACCTCACAGTCACACATCCAGACCACGAGGCACCTACCATACCCACGTCACCACCTCTACATACACTTTTGATACTCCACCCTTCGACCACTCCACAGTCACATGTTCCGACCATTACCATCACTGATAAAAACCATCTTTATTGATTGGCCATACATGAGTTATATCCCTTTGACTCCCCATTATCAACGGTTTTTGGGGGAGTCGGATGACGTCACATAGAGCTATATAAGAAATACTCGGCATCCCCCCGCTCTTGACTCCCCATGGGGGGGGGGGGGGGGTAACCTCGCTGACATACGACTCTTGTCTATAAAATTTATATTCAAAGGCATTTATGAGCTGTTCAGCTTGTTTAGCAAGTGTCCAGGTCTCACAAGCGTATGTTGCAATGGAAAAATGCATGCTCTTAAAAATCTAATTTTTGTAGTTCTATCTTCTTCACTCCACAATTTATTCAGTTTTATTCTTTGAAGAGCAATAGACATTCAAAGACTAAAACATAAATTGCCCGGCAGCTGGAAATCGTTAAGAGTAGGCCGTCATTAATCACTCATTTGGCAAAATTCCGAAACGTTGAAATACTATTCATAATGGAACATATATAGCAAGTGGACGTAGAATGTAACTGGAAACTACTTCAACTTCTTCCTTTGTCTTCACTGTCTTTTGCCGTTAAGATTCGCAGACTTGATTGATGATTGATTTCCGAACTATGGCTCGCTCGGTATGCTGAGATATTGTAGGATATTAGGTCTGACTCCGTCGATGCATCTTCTTCTTCTGCCTCTTATGTCTCCATTATCATATTTGTGCTCTTGCTGCTGATGACATTTGGGTTCATTATCACTAGGTGGTCGAACCAGGTAAGTCTTTGTTTTTCAATGAATTTAACAATTGGTGTTGCTCCAAAGGTTTAGTAGATCTCTTTGTGTCTATTATGGTTCCTTCTTGATTTGTTCCCTGCTTTTCTCAGACATCTCATTTCACAAGTAGTGAGTTCTCTTTCTAGTTCTTTAGTTAGTGCCCATGTTTGACACTGATAGCATAACGTTGGTATACAAATTGCATTTATAATGTTTGTCTTTATCTAAATAGAGATAGCTCTATGTTTGAGGATGGGTGTAAGTTGATATGCAACATTATTGGCTTGTTTAGTTCTTGTCTACATCTTTCTATCTAATCTACTATTTGATGTAATGATGCTACTAAATTATTTGAATTCGTGTACTTGTTGTAGTATTTAGTCATTTATATGTATAATATATAACAGAGCTTGACTCTAGTCCGACTTTGTGAAGACACATGAAGGGTGTAGCATAGGTGGGAGCGCAAGCGCAATTGAAATACCACTACTTTTATCGTTTTTTTACTTATTCAGTTCAGTCGGTGGAGATTTGCCAGCAACAGACGAGCAATATCTCCGGCAGGTCTATTCTCGCCGGAGATAGAGATCCGCACAGTGGAAGGATGGGAGATTTGCTCGCAACAGACGGGCCTATTCCCGGTGGTCGTGGGATCCGCAAAAGCCAGGCGGGGAGTCTGACGGTAGTACATGCTTTACACAGGTCCGGACACTTGTGATTGACAGATGTACGCGTCCTATAGTCCAAACACGTATTAGGCCCTCACCTGCAGGACTTGGCTGAACGCCTCTAACTCGGGTCCCTTGGGTTCCAGGGTCTGGCCATCACTTGCCACCTGTTCGTGGAGGCGAGGTCTCGGAGATTTAACTCTGAGCCGCCAGCGTCTGCAGCCTACCTTGTCCCAGACGTACTGGTTACCCATTCCTCTGGAGAAGACAAGGCAAGGCCGAGAGAGGGAACATGTCGTTTGGGCACCACATGTTTCTCTGAAGCTCTGCCCAGGCATTGCGATGGAATTTTGGCCACATTCCAACTCACATACTTTGTTCTGTCAAGACTGCAAAGAGCCACTTATGTATACTAATTTCATAATTGTCTTTACTTATATTCATAACTTCTATTTTTTTTTTTCAATGTTAATATTCTCGTTATGTTTTGTGCAACTGTTTCGATGTGAATTAATTTTTCTCGGAGTTGTCAACTACTGCGATTCATTAGACATTGGTCATCAGCAAACAGCAGTTCGTTCAATACCGATATTTGATCCTCATCTGGTTGCGTTTTGTTCATTTTGCTGATGTTAACCATTGCATTCATTGGAAAGAATAATTTGATGGGCAGCTACATTCATCTGAGTGTTGGGTTGCAGTCTGTGGACAATGAAATGCCTAAAGCCTGCCAAGGAAATATGACCAATCTAGGCCTAACCCCATGGTGTGCCATGATCCGTGTTCTGGTTACAGCCTAATGTTGCTCTCAGATGTGAAACTCTAGTACCAGAATAGCACCATCCCCCCTCTCCACTCTCTCTCTCTCTCTCTCTCTCTCTCTCTCTCTCTCTCTCTCTCTCTCTCTCGCCCTCTCTCACTTTCTGTCTCTTTGCTTCTGGGATTAAATAGGGTAGGAGAGCTGAACATCACAAACTCCATGCAGATATCTTGGATTCGGGTCGGGAGAAAATTGTCTACACAATTCTCACTTCAGAGCTTAGACGATCTGGACGTCAATGCGTCGGAATGAAACTCACCGTTTTCCAGTAGTATTCACAACCAACCAAACAACCAACCAACCAACCAACCAACAAACCAACCAACCAACCGATAGGCAATCACTGAGGTTGAATTATCGTGGAGTCGTGGACAATTAGCCAACAAGTGAGGAATTATGCTGAAGCTTTAGAGATGTGGTTTTATGGAAGAATTATGAGAGCACCGTGGATGGACATAAAGAACAGTGAAGATACCCTGAAAGAGGTTAAATTCCAAAGACAAGTTGGTTACTCGCATTACATACTTTGGCATGTAGTGAGGAGGGGCATGTCGTCACAACGGGAAAGTTGGAGGGGAGGGAAGGCAAGGAGAGACAAAGAGAGAAGAAACTGAGCAGTCTGACATTATGGCTTAGAGGAAAATCAGTATCATAAATGATTGGCAGCTTACGCAACAGAAGGCTTCGATAGACGCATTCACCTACGCTAAACGGCATGGAACATACGAAAATTGTGGACTAACAGTGTAAAAATCACAGCAACTTAGACTTCCAACTGAACAAAGTCACATAACATATTCTAGCCTGTAAAACTGTATTAATCTGTGCAGTCTGGTTACATATCAGGATTAACACGTTATATTTGTGTTATATTGGTGGCTGCAAGATTTTACCATTCACTCGGAAACACGTTTCTCAGATTTATTGGTGTTCAAGCATCGTGCAGAGAATTCCTTTGTGTGATCCATGGAAGACATCTGTCGCACTTGTTGATGTACAGTGACAGTGGAGCTTTACAAAATGAAAATTCAATTAGAAATGCAAAACTATAAATTCAGGAGTACCGTGATCCAAACAACAGTTATTTGAACATAAAAACGAAATACTAATAATAATTTAACACACACACACACGCATACACACACGCACACAAACACGCACATAACTTCATTTTATTTCCTTGTGATATTCCGATACAGCTCGGGAATTAGGATACTTCTGTTTTCCGTTCAATACTTTTGCTTCTCGTCTGTGGTGATTGATAAAGACTCATGATCATTTCTTACCTGTTTATGTCCTTCGTTAGTCAAGATTCACAGCGGCGTTTCGCGTTCGGTTTGTTAACGATCACTTTTATTGCGAACGCATATCCCCACAAGTGCTCAAGTACTTCCCATAGACCACACAAGGACAATCTCAGAACAGTGCACACAATACATAGCACCGACGAGATTCCCAATGTATGTATATCGGAGTCACATGCTACACGTTCTTGTGGCTAACTTTTCTAATGTGGAAATTGTGCCTGGACAGTAGCATATTCGGACTGCTTTTACCGATTTCCAATTGCGGATGGAATTTTAACCTGCGCAATGTGCGTACATGTACACCGAATTGTCGCCCTAATCAGAGAAGGTCCACCACCCTATGATCAGTGAGACGTATACTATCCTTTCTCTTATTTTGCAAACAATCCATGCAGTGTACACAATGAGAGGGATCTGATCTGCTTGAGGCCAGAGACCCTCTGATCTACACCATCTCCCCCCTCCCCCTTTTTTCCTTTTGCTCACGACATGTCACGTTCATTCGGTAGACCTGCAACACGTTCTAATATCGCTACTGTATCTTTAGTATTGGGTCTCTCCGCTGGTTGATGAGGATGAGAACAGGGCATGTATGGGAATGTCCGAAGTACTATTTTGTCGGTTCGTGACTCAAGTCAATTCGGTAGACCTGAAATAGTTCTTACATTTGTCTACGTGTGCCTTTCACGACTCTAATTCATTATTTCTATTAATTTTACCCACATATTAAGATATCTGATTCTGGCAACATACCGTTCGGAAGAGGGTATTGTAACCTCACACATCAAAGTGTATCTGAGCACGCCCCACCAAGTTAGCCTGTCTGACCTTTGTCATTGTAGCTGTAGACAAAGCTCTTTGATCTTTCTCATGCAACCTTTACACACAACGTGCTGACATCCAGACCACCAAAATGTGACGAGCAGAAGCGGTACCTTGAACATTCCAGAAATTCTTCATCAAAGTGGACAGAGCTGCTAACGCTATGTTTTGATTTGTGAGATAACATTCCAAAGACAGTTCTAAGTCTCAGTTCTGTTATCATGTTGAATGTTGGTCATGTAATAACAAATCAATGTATTCGATTTTGCTTATTGAGTAGACAATAGGTGGATATAATACACGATTGTCTGTTTAATCTTAAGATAGACATTGTTCTTTACACCGCTTGCAACAGTTATTTCAGAAAGTCAGGCAAAGATACTCCCGTAGGTAAAGATAGTGAACAAGCTACAACAACAACAACAACAACAACAACAACAACAACAACAACAACAACAACAACAACAAACAAACAAATCACATTCAAGATTCAGCCATATTCATAAGTGGATTATCACCACAGGAAACAGATCACATATTCTAAGAGTAGACTATGGAAAATATGACATATCTAGGCAAATCTTTAGGTCTACAGAAATAACAGTGGAGTATAAACTCTGTGGGCCACTGAGTGAACTAAAAAATACAGTGAAGTTTATACAAGAGACAACCTTACATACATAGACAAACTTCGAGCAAGCGAATTAAAGAAGAAGAAGAAGCAGAAGAAGAAGAAGAAGAAGAAGAAGAAGAAGAAGATATATATATATATATATATATATATATATATATATATATATATATATATATATATATATATATATATACATATATATATATTTAGGTCGCCAAAAATATGCGAACAGTCTGTATAGGGGGTGGGGGGCAGCATAATGATAGACAGTGTAGACAGATGGAGAAGATGGCACAGTTATACAGTGGCGACCACAACAGTATTGATACCTGCTGGACGGACGCATCCCAGAGAGTTGATTTATTGGCATTCAATTTTGAGCCTAATGGAGCTGTTGGAGAAGCAGGGTTTCAATGCAGTGACACATACATCGTCGACTACATTATAGTTGGAAGAATTAAAATGGTTGGGGACAGGTTTGTCAGCGCCCTGAGTTATGTCTCTGAGGTGTTCTCTGAAACGGTCAGCAAGGCGTCTGCCAATTTGACCAATGTATTTCATGTCACATCGTTTGCAGATGATGACATATATCAGATTGCGGGATGTATAAGTAAAAGAATCTTTCAAGGAGAAGGTGCTTAGGGGAAATGTAATCGCCGGTGTCTGAACAACGTATGGGCATGTCAGACAGTTCTTACGATGGCATTCGGATGTGCCCGCAGATGAAGTGACCGTGGGGAGGCGACTATGCACAAGGTGGTCTCTGAGGCTCTGGTTTCGTCGGAAAATTACCCTAGGGCCATTGGAGAATACCTCACGAGTGGTTGGATCGGATTTCAGGATAGACTAGTGTCGGAGGAAAATGTGCTTGATGGCACAGGCATGTGGATGGAAGGTGAGGATAAGCTTAGGTTCATTGTTAGCAGGTCGTGTTTGTTTGACAAGGGAAATTTCCCGCGAGACTTGGGTTATGCGACAGAAAGCTGTGGACAAGACGTTCTCTGGGTAGGCCCGTCTGCGGAAAAAGTCAAGCATTTCATGGGCTTTCTTGAGGAAGTCATTATCATCCTGACAGATACGACGAAGGCGGAGTAGCTGGGAGTATGAGATGGAATCTTTGCAGCTTTTGGGGTGGGAAGAGATGTACAGGAGGAAACCGTGAGCACCCGTAGGTTTGTAGTACACGGAGGTCGTGAGGCCTGTAGGGTTTAATTTGCCAGTGGTGTCAAGGAAATTGACTGAGGTGGTGGGAATTTCTGTGGTGAATTTGATCGATGGATGGAAGTTCTGGACATAATTAATGAAGCGGTTCAGTTCCGCCTCTGTCATGTCAGTGAGACCGATGCCGTCATCGATGTAGCGTCGGTAAAAAGATGGCAGAAGACAATCATAGCTGAGTTCAATCTGGTGTTCCAAATGTCCCATAAACAAACATGCGTAGCTGGGTCCCATGTTAGTGCCCATGGCGACACCACTGATTTGTTCAAAGTATTTTTGTTCAAAGATTTGGTTTTCTAATGATTGCCGCTTCCATCGACGATGAACTGTATTTTTTGTGGCGGACCTTTGAGTCAGCCTTCTGGCAACGGCCTTATGCATGCATACCTGTGCGGGCCGTTGGTTTGTCAAAACGCCTATTGCGACCCTCTGCCTTGAAGCTGGCAGCGCTACTAACTAACTAACTAACTAACTAACTAACTAACTAACTAACTAACTAACTAACTAACTAACTAACTAACTAACTAACTAAGAGAGAGAGCCAATAACATATTTTAGCTGCACGGTCTAAACCAATCATAAACAATCACAGGAAGGCTTGGCGTGAAGTGCTTTAAAAAGTGTGCCCATTGGCAGATGAAAGGCACCATCAACAAAAGAACAAGATAATGTATTCTCTCTCTCTCTCTCTCTCTCTCTCTCTCTCTCTCTCTCTCTCTCTCTCTCTACACACACACACACACACACACACACACACATATATATATATATATATATATTCGCGTGCTTGTATCCATCCTTCTGGTTGTTTCTGTTGTTAAATTTTCATTACAGGGGTTTATTATCTCTATAAAATACATTGCTCCTTCTTGCTTTATTTTCTGTCCTTGTAATTGGTTTTGCTGTTTTTGTTTATTGTGTACTGATTGATGCCTCAGGTATGTTTTGTGAATTTGTATTGTGTGACCCACTTGCGGAGTAATTTGTTCAGTTGAGTCCTTCATTGTGCAGGAGGATCCCCACAGTACCGAATTTTCGTCTTTCTTTCGCAGGAACACGGATGTTGCACTACTTAGCATGAGTATGTTTGGTTCTGTGATTGTTCGTACACAGAATAGCACAATTTATTCGATTTTTGCAACAAAACACTTCTATCTGTTAAAAAAAAAAAAACACACATAAATACTGGCGTCCACGGCAGGAATAATACATATTTAGAGATCAACCAAACATAACAAGGAACAGTTTATTTCATTCGCAATAAGGAACACCGTGTGTAACGATGGCAATGACGAATTAAGCTCTTCCGAGTTTACGAGTATTCAACATAGAGACGACAGGTTAGCTATCATTATCCACGGTTCCGTGAGAATATCTTATAAATATTTATCGCTGCCTGCCTTTCCTAGTGTCTGAAGTGATCTTTAATTACACAGGAATGTGTCGGCTTGCATGCATGGAAAAACCGTTCATTTCGTTTTGTACCATAGTGTCAAAGGTGAGTTAGTTAATATGCTTTCACAGCTTAGAAACAAGGTGGTTAAATTGCTTTTTGCTTTGGTTTAAATCAAGAGGAAAATGGGAGAAATTTGCTAAGAAATCATATACAGCCTAAAAATGTTGGGTGTGACTGCGACGTCATGTAACGGATATGCAACTAACTTTAACTCTGTGTGTGTGTGTGTGTGTGTGTGTGCGCGCGCGCGCGCTCGCGTGTGTGTTAGGCTTGGTATTTGATTAAGTTTTCATAATGCCAGGTTTTTAAAAAAAATAGGTTAAAAATCAAGAGTGTCGAATTCTGTGCATCCGTGTTTTGCCCCATCTAACCAACCGAAACAGGAAATCGAACCCACGACCTTCTGAGTGCCAGGCGGGCGGCTATCTCACAAACCGAGACTCGGATGCTTGGCATTGCTTCTGAACGACCGGCACAAACAGCATATGAAAACAAAAGCTAGACGGTCTGCTATACACAAGGGCTAACACAAATTAAAAACAAAGTTTCCCGTGGTGAATTTGAATAAAGAAGACACGAAAATAGATTGCACGATTTATTGCCTGGCACATTTCGCTGCATCTCGTCAGGTACATACTGCAGAAGTCACACAACAGGGTAGATCAAAAAGTAAACAAGTCGGAGGACATGGATGCAAAAATGAGGAAAGAGATCCAGTCACTTGTGAATGTGGGACTTATCAGTGAGGCCACTGCAAAAACGCTCACACCTGGTGGCTCCCACACTCCTCAGATGTACGATCTACCCAAGCTTCACATGCCCGGACACCCGCTAAGACCGATCCTGTCCATGGTTAACTCTGCACAACACCGAATGGCGAGATGGCTAGCTGACATCTTAAAGCCAGTACGACAGTCTTTCGATCCAAGAACACTCAGAGATACATTCGAACTGGTGGAAATATTGGATGCTATGGACATTAATAATAAACACAAGGCATCCATGGGTATTGCCTCCCTATTCAATAACGTTCTATAAGATGAGACCGTGAAAATAATAAGTGAAAGCATTAGAGACAAACAACTAAAACTAGGCATACCATCAGCTATTCTAGAGAGGCTATTAAAATTATGTACCGCCAACATACAATTCAACTTTCTAAAAAAATCATACTGCCAAATTGACGTAGTGGCCATGGGGAGTCCGCTTGGACCTATTCTAGCGGACATCTTCATGGCACATTTAGAAGAAACGAGATCTTGCTTGCTTGCTTGTGTTCATTGGCTTGAGCTCCAACGCAAAGTCCTGTATGTCGGATGAAGGCATCCTGTTGTCCAACATCAGTGTGATGTCATACAGGACCTGAGGTTTGCGTGAGTATCCGTTGTCCCATGTCTGGCTTATTGGTGTGCAGACTGGTGGTTCCTCGCCGTACAGGCAGACACTCTCCGACTTCGGAGGAATCGGCGATCCTATTGACTTTAGCCAGGAACCCGAAGGGACCTATTGCCCAGGACGCTCGACGAGGACGCGTCAATAGGTCTTGGCCAGTATATAACCCGGCCCTGGTGCCTTGGAAACACCTCTGCGTCCCAAACGAGATCTTCAGACCTCAATAACTTGGTCTTCTACCGTCGTTACGTGGATGATATACTAATTATCATCACAGACGAGCTACAAGCAACTTCGTTTCAGGCCACAATGAACGTGACACATAAAATCATCTCTCTATCTATAGAACACTAGCACAACGAAGCGTTGCCGTTTCTAGATATCCTAAAGAAACGTAGAGCAAACGGCACAATTCAAAGATCGGTGTACCGTAAAGAAACATGGACTGGCCAATACTTAAATTTTCAGAGCTTCGCACCTGTCCAGTACAAAGTGGGCTTAGTACGGACCCTGTTTGACCGTGCTAGGAAGATATGCACCCAGGACACACTGACAGAGGAATTTGAAACTCTGAAGAATGCCTTAAACCTGAATGGGTACTCCACAGGATTTATAAAGCGCCACTCCAGCCCAAACCAAAACCAGAAGAAACTACAGACCCTAAACTCAAGGTATTTGCCACATTGCGTTTAGACAGAATGACGTCATCGGAAAATGCGGTAGAAAATGATATAGAGGAAAACACCACAAGAAACTAAGAGACGGTTGATAAAGAACACAAAGGAGAGTGACGTCAGTTATCAACAGAAAAGGAGATTGATTGGGAAGGTACTAGCTGGCCGTGAAATGCAAATACTGGCGGTAGAATAGTGTTGGCACATGAAACAGTGGCTGCGACGGAGATAGCAAGGAAGGAAGATATACAAGGTTTGCTACAACGTGTCGCTACATAACTTACGGGGTACCTAGACTTATATCGTGCAGAGCGGCAAAGGAGAACTGCAGGCAGAACGACAGAAGGGCAATGGAAGATACGAAGGTACAATATCTATGTAAGCAGGTTAGTGTTGAGTATCAATGAGTTCCTGTAAATAGAACTAGGTCCCGCTTGGCAACGACAAGCACCTAGGTACGGATAGAATTGATAGAAAATCTCAAACTGACTGTGAGAACTTATTAAATGTTATTACGTTTCAAAATCTTCAACGTGACAGTTGGCTTCGTCATTTCCCTGCCGTTCCAGTTCTGAACTTTGCTCGTTTACTGTTATAAGTTTGTGTCGAGTCGAAATTATTGATCGTGCTATTTGGACATTTTTCATGTAATTGTTATGAATGCTGTACCAATAGCATGGCAGCCTTGGGTGCATCGTTTTTCCGGGAGTGTCAACAGAAAATATTACTAACTAGCCACTCATTCACATCCGCCATTTGCCACTTATTTGCACTGGCCAGGAAAACATCGGAACCCAATCACAAAAGTAATTATCTATATAATTATTGGTCAAGTCAGGAATCGTGTCTACCACCAGTCTGCATCAAGTTTATATAGACAGGAAACATACCATTTACACGTGGATATAGGTACTAGAGGAGATATAGAGATGGAACATACACAATAGACTGTCCCTTCCACACACTTCCTTTTCTCCACAAGATCCACTCAAGACATTTTCCCTCACCGACACTTCTCTCCACAAGATTCCCTCACGCCAATTTTCACTGTTTTACTACCTGCTACACGTGACATTTATGATGCCATTAACGGGAAAGTAAACATGCTCAGGGATCTTACGTCGTACACATTGCGTTGAGTCAAGCATTTATCAACGTCATTCCAGTAATCAAGGTCGTCACGGGGACACTGTCGCTGGCTGTTAGAGACGTTGAAGCAGCATTTCGTTTATCACGGTGCCATTTCAATATATTGGACGGACACCGCACTTGCATATAATCAACGCAACGAGTTTCTGCACACTTCATCGTAGACAAATTATAGGACATACAGGACAAGTCACACAATAGTCATTGTGTTCTGGACAATATAGACTTGACCTCCATCGACGCTTCCTTCCATCGTCAGTCTTTGGGAAATCTGGATTTTATTGAGACGCTCATCTGGACATTGTTCACACACATCAGTCAACTTATTCTGAACTTTAAATACGCAACTACATTTAGTTACTGCGGGTATCATACATTCAGATACCCACTTCAACTGGTCAACCAGGATTTATCTCGTTAAGGCCAGTACATTTGCTGTTTGTTGTTATATAACTGTGGTCTGTTTGGGTGTCTAATATATAACATATTTTTTTCTTCCGATAGCCGACTCCGTAGTTCTTTAACAAAGCGGGAGATTGAAGCGCTATCTGAAGGTCACATGAGTTTATTTATCTGACATTCAGACACGTTATTTACTGACGGCTTGTCAGCTTGTGACAAATATATTTTTTGTGACGAACTTGCGATTCGTTGGTAGTATATTAAATTTTTTTTTCCCGCGTTGTACCGTTAGGCATTTACATTCCTTATTCTATCACGTCTCCTTATTTATATGTGATTAAATATTATGTTGGTATGTCACTTCGTAGTTCATTATCGTAATAGCGTTATTGTTGTGTCAGAATATTCTTTATATTGAATATATTTTTACTACTAATTTCTAGTATTTACATAAAGTAACACTTAGGACATTTTTATCGCATTAAGATTGCTGAATTTCTGTTGCTGAATTATTGAGTTGAAGTTGACAACAATTGTGGTTGGATATTACATAGTATATTTTATATGTACTTCCATATTGTCTGTTTCTTTTGTATTCTTTGCACACTCCTCTATCATATTTCAGATAGATAAGTTATTGCACAGATAGGACAAGATGTCGATATTTCAAGACTACATGAAGATAGGTAAGACGTTGGGTTTAACCGGTTCAAGGCTCAGGAATTATGCAATACAGAAAACGGAAAAATTAGAGGGGGTTGTAAAGGAGCAAAGAAGGAAACAGGGACAAATTTATGAAACGAACACAGTATTCATCATTGATGATGACGAAAACACTCTTGTTACTCAACAAGCATGGGTCAATGGTATATTAACGACCTGTATTAGGGATACTTCATCAGTTATTGTGGGAGTCGATCACAGGCTAATAAACGAAAGTGATTACACAGGTGAGAATATTGGTTGCAGAACATTCGGAGGTACTATAGAAACATACAAAACCGCATGGGTCATGATTGATTGCCCATATTACACAGGTAAAGTATGTGGTGCTGTATTACCAAACCCTGGTGCTGGGTTAATAGTGGGTAATATCCCGAATGTCAAAGATTTAGTTCAGAAAGTAACCATCGAACGCAAACCTGACGAGACACTCACAAGTACCCAAACTCAAACGGCGCATGAAGAAGAAGAAAATAAAGAAGAAGAAAACACACAATTAAAACAAGTTAGACCAACTGGTAACGAAAATGAGCTAACACTAATGTGTGATAACGCAACAGAAACGAATTGTATAAACCAGGATATGCACGAGATAAACGAACATTCTTCATCATATCAGAAACAGATGAAACGTGATTATATGTCTTTAAATGACATCTTTTTGAAACATGCTAAAAAGAGAATAAAACTTACACGCATTGGTTGTTGCACGCAAAAGTCACATACACAACACGCACAACCCATTAAGCAGTCAAAATGGGATATTATAACCATGATTGTTACTCAGATTATAACTTTGATTAAGCCAACCATATCACAGGCTATATGTGTCATCATGAACACATACACACGAACAAAGATATATGTTATGTGCAACAGTACATACATATACGCACAGCTCAAGAAACATTTTACACACGGTTTCTTACGAACAAAAAGACATATCATGGACATGCATACAGAAGGCAAGAAGTGTAGCACAAATATACACACAAAAGGCAAGAAATGTATTACATACATACACACAGGAGTCAAAATGTGTATCACAAACGTACAAACAGAAGTCAGGAGATGCATCACACATATGCACGCTGAAATTAAAAAGTATGCCACAAACATGTACGCACAATTAAAAACATACATTACTTGCGGCATTGCAACTATATACTCACGAGTCAAGAGAGGATACACAAGACTGAAAACAATTACATTGTTCCAATCAACGAAGTTACAATGTACAAATATTGGCATGAGTGCAGAAGAGAGATTCTACAGATTTGAAAGAAAGAAAGAAAGAAAGAAAATGAATCAAAGAAAGAATAAAAGGAAAAATAGAAAAATAAAATGGGATGAAAGTGTTAGGTTTATATAAACACATAATACACTACAGACACATTAGGGTCTTACAGAAAAAGTTGTTCTGAATTTCGCCGATATAAAGCTATACTTTTCAGAATTTGCCACACTATCTCTGTTATACCTTATTTTACAATCTTATGATAGCAAACGTAAACCTATTCTCTACTTTAGCTATCACATTGCTGGTTAACGTTATCACTAGCATTATCAATCTGAATATTAATTGGTTTAAATATTTATTCTTGTTAAATCCGAATATTATATTATATTTCTTATTTATTTCGTAGAAGTTCTTACGGATTATTATTCTGTGAAAGTCTACTATGTTAAGATCTGCCAAATTCTAGACGATGATAATATTCTTAAAGATATTCTTAGTCGTCTCTAAAAAAATTATGTATGTTATATTTTCTTACTTATTGTCTGCGTTCGTATTTGGATTTTCGTTAGGCTGATTAACATATGTTGCATACATTCACCCAGGTAGATTACTGTTGAAAACAACAAATTGCGAATTATGTGAAATTTATTAGTGTTATTCGGATATGTACATGGTTTGTTTAATTCGTTCTTTGGCAGGGACATTGTTCGCCAAGACAAGTGACACTGCACAATCGAGTGTGATTGACCATGTGCGCTGTAATTGATGAATTATACCTGAACATTTCTGGATTATCGGAAATCGTCTGTATTTCTAAAATAATGTTATGTCATATTATTACAGCATATTCGCGGTAAACATTGATAGTTATAGTGCTATTTCGTGGATCGAAACCTGACTATTGACGAGAGTGTATGTGTTGAACACTGATACAGTAAATGAGAATAGACACGGTTTTCGTAGCGAAACGACATATGTCAATATTAATTGTACCCTTGTGATCACTACTTGAGTAACATTATTCATTTCATTAATCAATTATTAATTTATTGCTAATGCGTAGCATGGAATTATATATATATTTTATTTCACATAAATCCAGTTCATAAAGTTAAGTAGTTACATATTCTTATTATTATTGTACATATTAGTACTTAATTATACATATGATGGGTCATAGATTTTTCAATTCTCATTGTGATCGCCATTGCCAAGTATAGCCACCACATTATGAAATACGCCGTTAAATAATATTGTCACTCGGTTGTTATTGCCACACCTACACAAAGAGTTTATGATGACGTCTCTAGGGAGCATTTACCTCGACTACGCCTAAAATTATGACGTCATAATACTAGTACCTCACCTACCCGTTTGATGAAATTAAGATTCAAAACATAGCAGTCGGGACAATTGCACAGATGATTACAAGACACTAGTAAATGCAACTGGTACCTGTTTATTCCCCACGTCCCCTTACTCCAGGTTTTGACCTAGAGAAGGACGCTTGTCCTTAGGGACAAATGAGGGACTGATCTTTATGATTAGTTAGTACAGCCTCCCCATGGGCTGTATACACGACGTCTACCGTTGGTGTGTAGATTGGAGGGCGTGCCCGTTATATATTTTTTATTTTATTTTGTGGGTAATCGATAGGTGTCCATAGCATATTGCTAGTCCGATAAAAGTCATTGTGTCTGCACTGCTATGTGTCAGGTTAATTCTCTTGATGAAAAAAAAATGATTACATCATTTTAAAAGGGAGGGGGGCATACTGCCACATTGCGTTTAGACAGAATGACGTCATCGGAAAATGCGGTAGAAAATGATATAGAGGAAAACACCACAAGAAACTAAGAGACGGTTGATAAAGAACACAAAGGAGAGTGACGTCAGTTATCAACAGAAAAGGAGATTGATTGGGAAGGTACTAGCTGGCCGTGAAATGCAAATACTGGCGGTAGAATAGTGTTGGCACATGAAACAGTGGCTGCGACGGAGATAGCAAGGAAGGAAGATATACAAGGTTTGCTACAACGTGTCGCTACATAACTTACGGGGTACCTAGACTTATATCGTGCAGAGCGGCAAAGGAGAACTGCAGGCAGAACGACAGAAGGGCAATGGAAGATACGAAGGTACAATATCTATGTAAGCAGGTTAGTGTTGAGTATCAATGAGTTCCTGTAAATAGAACTAGGTCCCGCTTGGCAACGACAAGCACCTAGGTACGGATAGAATTGATAGAAAATCTCAAACTGACTGTGAGAACTTATTAAATGTTATTACGTTTCAAAATCTTCAACGTGACAGTTGGCTTCGTCATTTCCCTGCCGTTCCAGTTCTGAACTTTGCTCGTTTACTGTTATAAGTTTGTGTCGAGCCGAAATTATTGATCGTGCTATTTGGACATTTTTCATGTAATTGTTATGAATGCTGTACCAATAGCATGGCAGTATTCACCCAGCTAACCTTCCGAGGGGATGACGTAATACAACGTCTGCAGGACCGGCTCATCACAGCAGTCAGGCGAACATTCTGTGCTGCAACTCCAGTTATCAGGTACAGAACCACACCGATCCCACCCCAGCAGTAAGAGAACCTGTAGCTTTGTACGCCAAATCGAATTGTATTTACCAATTTACATGTAGGTGCGAGGCCATCTACATCGGCAGAACATAGCGACAGTTACATAACAGGGTTTTGGAACACATTCCGAACTTGGTCGGCAAGATAATACACACAGAAGATGTTAGCCTAGGTAGTCCAACACACCGGAACAGTCCCGCTTCATCGGTCGCGAGACATGTGCTCGAGAGTGGTCTTGTGGTTGAGAGAGACAGTGCCTTCCGTATGTTGTTTAACACACAAAGTAGTCGCTTCTTAAAGTTTGCAGAAGCTATATTGATCAACCTACGTAAACCGGCCTTGTGCAAACAGAAAGACATGTTAGTCAGTTTAAAATTACCGTGGTAGACAATCGACATTACTGTGCGAACGTATGTATATTTCAGCTTGAAGGAGTCATCTAGTTATTTCACTTTATGTTGTGTGACTTCTGCAGTATGTACCTGACGAGATGCAGCGAAATATGCCAGGCAATAAATCGTGCAATCTACTGTTTGTGTCTTCGTTATTCAAACATTACCATAACATTATAATAAGTAAACAAACAGGTAGCTATTTACTGTGCCCATTGTAATATTTTATTTTCTTTGACATTTGTTCAGATTAAATTTATATGATTGTCTGTATAGTCGGTGATGGAGGTTCTTGAAATATCCGAAACATTTGACATGATTAGTGTGATGTTTTTCTCAAGACTTTTTGCGCCTATATATATATATATATATATATATATATATATATATATATATATATATATATATATATATATATATATATATATATATATATATATATATATATATAATTATTATAGTAATAACAATGTTTTTTTCGGGGGGAGGGGGGGGGGGGCCCTCGCTCGCTTTGAACAAAAGCGTAGTCCTTAAACACTACTTCTTGTAGCGCTGGACTGAATGTTGCGTGTGGAATAGCTTTCCCTATTATCAGAGTCCCTCGCCATCTGGCGAACCCACTCCGACTTCATAGGTACTTGTAATTGACGTCCCCAAGGTAACCACGGGAAGTTAACATTTTAGTCCAACTGCCTGGTGTTGGGGTGTAACCCCGTAACTCAACACACCGGATGTTCAAGAACGAGCGATGGTATCCATTCGGCCATGCTGTCGTGTCCTCCTTTAAAGTGTCGTCCCTGGAGTGAAGAGAGTCGACACCCACATTATAATATTTTGTTCCTCTCACTATTCTGGAGAATCCACCAGCTTCCGTCCAACACACTCCACCAGCCTATGGACACCTTTTCCTATCACTCTCTCACTGTCGTACTATGCCCCCCTTCTCATACTTCCCCAACGCAACATACTCAACAACTCTTGCTTCTAAAAATTAATAAAGAGTAATTTATTAAAATAAAAGTGTAACGTATATGAGACGTGTATGTGAAGAAAATGTGTGACGTGTTCTATAAAGTGTGTAGACTCTGACTCTCAGACAGCAACCCAGTCAGCTGATCCCAGCAAAGATAGACCACAGCACGTTACGTCAGAACATGTACTTCTCACCCGTTGCCGAAACCATCTTGCCGGATACTGCTTTGCCTCTGTAGACCTCTGGTAATCCAATTTCATGAACATCCGAAATAGACACCGGTGGTATTAACAGTTAATCATGGACAGGTTGCACTCTACACAATGTCCGTTCCTAGCGTTCCTTAACAAACTGCACAAGTCTTTTGTAGTGTGTACGCAGTTAGTTAGTTAGTTAGTTAGTCGACAGATCATCCTCGTTGCACATCGAACCATTCAGTCCATAAGTGCTAATTTCTAATGTTAATTGTTGCTGTACTAACACTAGGTACTCTTAGCCGGTTCTCGGTTCGTTAATACTGTCTAATGCTGTGTGGTGCATCAGTATGCATCACTCTCTTTGATGAATCAATTTCCTTCTAGCGTAAGTTACGTTCTGTATGCAACTCTAGTGACTCTTGAACTGGTGTTCTTCCTAATGGGATTGGATTCTTTCCCAAAAACTTGTTGAGTTTCCTTGGATCTGGTAGGGAACCTAGGATAGAAACAACACATCTGGTGATAGTACTAGTCACTGATCCTTTCGGCTGAGTGTAAGCCTATCACCTTGCTTAATGATCTTTAGCTAACTAGACTTAGTCATAGAGCAGATTAGCTACCCACCTAGAGCCGAATCAGGCTATGACAAAGAAAAAATCAGCAAACAGAATGCGGAACCCCGCCCACCAGGGACACCTACGGGAAGATCCCAATTATCCCTCATTACTAAATTCTCAACTAGTAAAGCTTATCAACACTTCACTAATCTATTCTAGCTAACAGAGCCACGTATCACTTCACTACTCTAGCTAGTTTCCACTAACAGTGCTAATCATCACACTATAGTTTAACAAGGCCACAGTCTATATTAATTATAACGAATATATATATATAATAGGTTATACCTTACGGCACTGCAGTTTACACTAAATTACATCTAATGGTAGCCATACAGGCTCGTGTAAACTAAATCAAATATCTCCTTCACACGTTAGATGTTCTAACTGCTGCAGTGACAAGCATGTCTGCCTAGATCCACATTTTCAAGTTTTCCCAGTTGGTCCCAACTCGGGTTTTTATGGCAACTCCTAAAGTTGGCCACGTGACGTTATCCTTTATTCCCCCACACAGGTGGCACAGTGGCAGATCATCCCTTGTCAGGAAACTATTTTCCTGGCTTAAGTCCTGTCAAAGTTGTCAGTAATAGTTTAGATTCTCAAAACAAGCCAGCGAGTTTCTGTCGAGTTACAACAAAGAGTTGCAAATAACCCCGTCAATCCTCTCGATGTGCCGGAAACCAAGAATTGACAGATGCACTGTTTTCTCCCTAGTCGGGCACTTCCGACCTGTTGATAAACTGTCAATCTTCTGTTCCGTGGTGACAATCCCAGCAGCCATTTCCGTCTGATGTCCGGCAGTATAGATGACAAACGGAACCATTCCATATCCTAAGCCGACAATCATATGTGATTCTAACTGGTAATGAACTGCCAACTCGATGTATCCATTCCTTCTCACTCACCACCAAATGTGTTTATGGGCTGACACGATGTAACCTGTGCAGCTGTGTTTACTCTGTTAGTACGACTTTTGTGGCCTAGAAAATATACGCCACGCAAACGTCGGTATTATTAGCTGGTTAACTCTTGGCGCTCGTGACATAGGCCCCCTCTTAAGAGAGTAGTCCATCTCACTCTTCTCCACCATGAGTTAAATCCAGATGATTCATTCCTCTTCTTCAGGAGCTGGGTGTCTTGACAAGAAATCCGCTCCAACATTCTCCTTCCCCGGAATGTACTCTACTGTGAAATTATATGGTTGAAGTAACAACGACCACCGCATCAAACGGGCGTTGAGCTTCTGAGAAGTAGCCAGGAACATCAGGGGCTGATGATCCGACTGAACCCGAAACTTAACTCCATACAAATATGGCTGAAATTTTTGCACTGCCCATACGAGGGACAAGCACTCTCTCTCGACGGTTGAATAATTCCTCTCCGCCTGTAGAAGTTTCTTACTTGCGTATGCCACAGGTTTCAAAACCGAAGCATCGTCTTTTCCTTCCTGTAACAAAGCGGCTCCAATTCCAATCGCACTCGCATCCGTTCTCAACACAAATGGTTTGGAAAGGTCAGGGAGCTGTAATACAGGTTTGCTGACCAAGGCCTCCTTTAACTGACTATAGGCATTCTCACATTCTGGTGTCCAAATGATTTGATCCGGTAATCCCTTTTTCAAGGTTTCCGTCAACGGAGCTCCCAGTTCCGTGAAATGTGGGATAAATTTGTGGTAGAACCCACACAACGAGAGAAAAGATCGCACATCCTTCTTCGTTTTTGGCCTTGGTGCATTTCTGATTTTCTCCAGGTTCTTCTCTTCTGGAACAATGTGTCCTGGAGTGATGGTGTGACCTAGAAATTCCAGAGTCTGGTAACCAATCATGCACTTTGTTGGACGAGCAGTAAGCCCTGCTTCCTTGAGCCTCTTAAACACTCTCTCCAAGGATTGTAAGTGGTCATCCAAGCTGTCACTGGAAATCAGAATATCATCCATGAATGAGATGATGGATGGATCCTGTAACGGATCTAGTAAAGTCCTCATCATGCGTGTAAACACACTAGGTGCATTGCTGAGTCCAAAGGGCATGACCTTGAATTCGTAGTGTCCACTGGGTGTACTGAAAGCTAACAGTGGTCGAATCTCCGGTTTGACTGGTATCTGATAGTACCCCCGACTCAGATCCACTTTTGAAAAGTACCGAGCCTTATGGAGCCTAGCGAATAACTGAGTTGGATTCGGCAAAGGTTCCACCTGAAACTGGGTATGACTGTTCAGCAGTCGGTAATCTATACACAACCTGTGTTCTCCACTTGGTTTGCGTAACAAAACTACCCCCGCATTGTATGGGGATGTGGATGGTGCAATCACGTCATCCTCCAGCAGTTTTTGTATTTCCTCCTCCAGGGCCTTTTCTTTAGAGAATGGCACTGGGTAAACCTTTTGGCGAACAGGCTCCTGTGTGGTCAAAGTCATCTCGAACTCAACCAACCTCGTTCGTCCTGGTTTATCAGTCAGTATCTCCTTATGAGACTTGAGAACCTGGGTTATCCTTTCCCTCTCCTGGGAGGTCAGATCAGGGTTCACTTTCACATCCCTATAGGTTTCCTGGTGTACCAAGGGATATTCCCTGCCCTCGCTGGTTCCCACTTCCGTCTCCACTGCAACTGCCATTGCCATGAGGTGAGCTGCCTTGTCTCCGGGTCTCTCTTCATATTTCCGCAAGAGATTGATATGGAAAATCTTCGACTTTCCCCGGATCCGGATCTGATAGTTGGTTCTGGATATCACCCTTCCCACGGGAAATGGTCCTTGCCAACCTATCTCCAGTTTGTTGTTTCCCGTTGGGAGTAGCAACAAGACTTTATCTCTCACCTCTAGAGATCTTTCTTTAGACCTACGGTTGTAGTAAGCCGCATGTCTTTTTCTGGCCTTTTTCAAGTTTTGATTTGCCAGAGTCCATCCCTTGTGGAGTTTTTCTTTCAGTTCCTCCACGTATTGATAGGATGAGATCACTTCTTCTGACGTCCCCTCTTCAGTCCAACTCCTCAACATGGCTTCCAACGGTCCTTTGATTGGACGACCAAACAGCAACGTAGCGGGTGGTAGTCATGTTGAGCCATGAGGAACTTCCCGATAGGCAAAGAGTGCTGCTGGGATATATTCATCCCACCTATCCGGTTTTTCCTGCGCTAATTTCCTGAGCATTGTCATCAACGTGCCGTTGAAACGCTCTACTTGTCCATTGGCTTGAGGGTGGTAAGGGCTGGTATGTATGTGGTTAGAGTGAAACACCCTAAATACCTCCTCCATGAGTTTTCCACAAAACTGAGATCCATTGTCCGTCAGAATTTGATCCGGAAAGCCTAATCTGGTAAAGGCCTCCATCAGTGCGTCCGCCACTCTTTTCGAGTCAATCGTGGTCAACGGTATGGCTTCACCCCACATTGTACAGCAATCCACCATTGTGAGTATATACATGTTCCTCTTCCTAGTCCTGGGAAGTGGACCCACGATATCGATGGCTACCCTCTCGAAAGGAGAGTTCATGATGGGCATCTCACCCAACGCCACCGGTGCTGTCCAGTGTTTTGGTGCCACCCTCTGGCACTCAGGGCATGACTTCACATACCGACGCACATCATCTGTCATTCCGGGCCAATAGTAGTGGCAGGAAATCCGCTGCATGGTGGCGGCTATACCCATGTGTCCACTAAAGGAGATGGTATGCCCCATATGAAGAATCTGGGACCGATGAGCTTTCGGGACGACCAACTGACCGTATAGGTTGTCTCCCCTTCCTGCTCTCCTGTAGAGTATCCTATTCTTCATGTAGTACTGCCCCCGTCCTGGTGGATCAGCACTTTTCTGCAGCTTTTTGTAGCAAGGACGTAAAGTATCATCCTCACTCTGGGCAGTTCGTAGCTCCCCCGGCATTGGGTTAGTCACAATTGCGTCTGCCTCTTCCGTTTTCGTCTGAGAGCGAGTCTGCATTGCTCCCATATGGATTGGCTCCCTGGGCATTCCCAGAAAGACATACCGGCAACCTAGGATGACTGGAAAAATGGGATCGGTCAATACAGCGGCCTTGATGGTGCCGGTGACGTACCTTGACCGAATCTCCACATTAGCAATGGGCAACTTCATGGTTACAGCACTCTTCTGTGCAGGCTGTATGTCCAATGTTTCACCTGTGAATTGTTCTGCATGTACCAGATCCGCAGAAATCACGGCCTCCCCGTCCAGTCCTGTGTCGTATAAACACTCCACTTGACGACCGTTAACCTCTACCAATTCCACTACAGGTGGTTTTTCCTGGTCTGGAGTCTCTTCCTCGGCCTCGACCTGTTCGGTGGGCTCCACCTTAGGTTTCCCTGAGCACACGACGAATTGAGTGTCTCCTGACTTTCCCCTGCAGTCAATAGCATTGTGCGTGTTTGACTGACATTGGTTGCACCATTTCCCTGTCCTAGATTTTCTATTGTCGGACTTGAGTGAGCTCTCCTGGTGGCGAGCTTCCTTGTTGACCTTGGCATATTCCGTGACAACCTCCTTGGAAGTCACTTGACATGCTGCAAAGTGAGGGTTCTTAGCCTTCGATTTGCAGTCCCTCGTATTGTGAGAGGGTGACTTACAAATTGAACACCACTTCTCCGACCACGGTCGTTTAGGTGTAGAGCTTGAATTGCTCTTGCTTCCCTCCTTCTTCTTCTCTGAACTATCCTCTGATTTTTGCACATAAGGTTCCCACTTTTTTGTTCCTGAGTTTTTGGTTTTCTTCTTGTCATGTTTCTCTTGACTTTTGGAGTTGGTGGAAAGGTTTTCCCCTGCCTCCCCATGTACCTCGACGAACCGTTCTGCTAATTTAGTCACGAGGTCAATACGTTCCGCTCCTTGTTCTCCCAGGAACGTCCTGAGAGGTTTAGACATTTGCTTCTTCAGCTGGTCGACCACCATGAGCTCTTCCAGACTCTCATAGTCATGTGCGAACCCAGCCAAATCCATCCACTTGTGGAGATAAGATTTTAGACGCAAACTGTAGGCGGCAAACAACTCCCCCGGTTCTCGTTTCGCTGCTCGAAATTTTTTCCGGTAGGTATGTGACGTAACCTCGAATCTTTTCAGCAGAGCCGTCTTTAACTCGTCATAATTGTTCTCATGTCCTGGTGGCAGGCGAGTATAAACCTCGTATCCGGTCCCACGTAAACCCTGGGATAGCTTAAGATTCCATTTGTTACGCTCCAGACCCATAGCAACTGACATAGCCTCAAAGCGTTGAAGATACTGGTCAATCTTCTCTTTGTCCTCCTCGTAGACCGCTAAAGGAAACTTCATGGCCTGGTACCCATGTCCACCTACTGGTGTTGCGCCTGGGATGGAGGAACCTCCAACTGCTCCCTCAGTTTCTCCATTAGATTGACTCTTCAACTCGAGTTCCCTCATCCGGTACTCGTGCTCCCTCTTCTGTGCTTCTTGTTCAGCTTCTAATTTCCTAGCTGCTTGTTCAGCTTCAAATTTCCTAGCTGCTTGCTCAGCTTCCAATTTCCTAGCTGCTTGCTCAGCTTCCAATTTCTTAGCTGCTTGCTCAGCTTCCAATTTCTTAGCTGATTGCTCAGCTTCCAATTCCATCCTTCTCAATTCCAACTCGGCCTTTCGATCTTCCCTTTCTGCTTGACGATACTCTCTCTCCACTTCCTGTATGTAATCCGTTAGAGCAGAACCCGCCAATCCCATTTCTTCCCCCCTTGCCTTTAATTCTGCTGTGCTAAGTTTAGGGGTGGCCATTATACAGAGAGGTAAGCTAGCAGGTCTAGTACAATATAACTGCAAATTACTATACAGATATATGAACAAGTACTATAAATCTAGATATTACCACACACAGCACATTCACTCAGTGACAAGAGTAGAATCAGGACCACAGACCTATGCAGACGTGTGAAGTGTGAACAGGTAAGATATTAGTCCTAACCCCTATCCACATTCACTCTAGCTGGATTCTCCAAAATGATATCTCCCTCTCATAACTAAGGATCCCGTGTCAAAAGACCCCGTTGTCAGAAGATCCCCCTGTCAAAGGTTCCTGCTTGCAGGAGATCTCGCTGTCCAAGGATTCCGTTTACGGGAGATCCCGCTGTCCAAAGATTCCGTTTACAAGAGATCCCGCTGTCCAAAGATCCCGTTATCGAGCCCCCAATAATGTCGTGTCCTCCTTTAAAGTGTCGTCCCTGGAGTGAAGAGAGTCGACACCCACATTATAATATTTTGTTCCTCTCACTATTCTGGAGAATCCACCAGCTTCCTTCCAACACACTCCACCAAGCTATGGACACCTTTTCCTATCACTCTCTCACTGTCGTACTATGCCCCCCTTCTCATACTTCCCCAACGCAACATACTCAACAACTCTTGCTTCTAAAAATTAATAAAGAGTAATTTATTAAAATAAAAGTGTAACGTATATGAGACGTGTATGTGAAGAAAATGTGTGACGTGTTCTATAAAGTGTGTAGACTCTGACTCTCAGACAGCAACCCAGTCAGCTGATCCCAGCAAAGATAGACCACAGCACGTTACGTCAGAACATGTACTTCTCACCCGTTGCCGAAACCATCTTGCCGGATACTGCTTTGCCTCTGTAGACCTCTGGTAATCCAATTTCATGAACATCCGAAATAGACACCGGTGGTATTAACAGTTAATCATGGACCGGTTGCACTCTACACAATGTCCGTTCCTAACGTTCCTTAACAAACTGCACAAGTCTTTTGTAGTGTGTACGCAGTTAGTTAGTTAGTTAGTTAGTCGACAGATCATCCTCGTTGCACATCGAACCATTCAGTCCATAAGTGCTAATTTCTAATGTTAATTGTTGCTGTACTAACACTAGGTACTCTTAGCTGGTTCTCGGTTCGTTACTACTGTCTAATGCTGTGTGGTGCATCAGTATGCATCACTCTCTTTGATGAATCAATTTCCTTTTAGCGTAAGTTACGTTCTGTATGCAACTCTAGTGACTCTTGAACTGGTGTTCTTCCTAATGGGATTGGATTCTTTCCCAAAAAACTTGTTGAGTTTCCTTGGATCTGGTAGGGAACCTAGGATAGAAACAACACATCTGGTGATAGTACTAGTCACTGATCCTTTCGGCTGAGTGTAAGCCTATCACCTTGCTTAATGATCTTTAGCTAACTAGACTTAGTCATAGAGCAGATTAGCTACCCACCTAGAGCCGAATCAGGCTATGACAAAGAAAAAATCAGCAAACAGAATGAGGAACCCCGCCCACCAGGGACACCTACGGGAAGATCCCAATTATCCCTCATTACTAAATTCTCAACTAGTAAAGCTTATCAACACTTCACTAATCTATTCTAGCTAACAGAGCCACGTATCACTTCACTACTCTAGCTAGTTTCCACTAACAGTGCTAATCATCACACTATAGTTTAACAAGGCCACAGTCTATATTAATTATAACGAATATATATATAATAGGTTATACCTTACGGCACTGCAGTTTACACTAAATTACATCTAATGGTAGCCATACAGGCTCGTGTAAACTAAATCAAATATCTCCTTCACACGTTAGATGTTCTAACTGCTGCAGTGACAAGCATGTCTGCCTAGATCCACATTTGCAAGTTTTCCCAGTTGGTCCCAACTCGGGTTTTTATGGCAACTCCTAAAGTTGGCCACGTGACGTTATCCTTTATTCCCCCACACAGGTGGCACAGTGGCAGATCATCCCTTGTCAGGAAACTATTTTCCTGGCTTAAGTCCTGTCAAAGTTGTCAGTAATAGTTTAGATTCTCAAAACAAGCCAGAGAGTTTCTGTCGAGTTACAACAAAGAGTTGCAAATAACCCCGTCAATCCTCTCGATGTGCCGGAAACCAAGAATTGACAGATGCACTGTTTTCTCCCTAGTCGGGCACTTCCGACCTGTTGATAAACTGTCAATCTTCTGTTCCGTGGTGACAATCCCAGCAGCCATTTCCGTCTGATGTTCGGCAGTATAGATGACAAACGGAACCATTCCATATCCTAAGCCGACAATCATATGTGATTCTAACTGGTAATGAACTGCCAACTCGATGTATCCATTCCTTCTCACTCACCACCAAATGTGTTTATGGGCTGACACGATGTAACCCGTGCAGCTGTGTTTACTCTGTTAGTACGACTTTTGTGGCCTAGAAAATATACGCCACGCAAACGTCGGTATTATTAGCTGGTTAACTCATGGCGCTCGTGACACATGCTGACCTCCTTTTATAATGTTTGATACATAGTTCAATGATATCGTCGGCATTGGGGATTTTCATTTGACCATATCGTTGTGAAAACAGTATATATATATATGGTAATGTGATATGTGTGATTCTTTTTTTCTCAGCAGGATCTCAAAATACTTTTTACAAATGCACTATGTATCTCCCTTTTGTAATACCATTTCAATTTCGTTGTTAATTTCACAGGCTATTTACTTCTCAAATGCTAATTATTTCTCAGTCTTAGTTACTTTTCAAAGGTTAGAAATCTCTCAGCGGCTAGTAACTTTTCATATGGTAATTACTTCTCAAGGACTTGTTACTTCACAATGGATAGTATAACAGAGTTAGTTATAGGAGGAAGGATCAGTGAAGTGTGCATGGCCAATAATAGAGCAGTTCACGGGCAAGCACCATGGTAGGAAGTAGCTAAGTGCTACTATGTGACGATAGAGTGGTCACAAAGTTAGTTACCAACTCACTAACTTGCCAGCAAGACGTGTTGTCAACATCTGGTCTCTGATTGATAACATCCATTGTATGAGAAAATAAAGAAGAACCCACAACTACTACCATGACTTAGAGTTGCTCTATTCTCACCACAACACATTCGTCTCCAGCACTGTTATAATAGTCATCTTTTAAAGGCTGGTTACCTGTCAAAGAATTGTCGTATTGCAAAAGGCAAGTTATACACACAAAACCCGTTCTTAGAGAAGTAATCAAGAATTACGCTGACACCTGAATGCACATTTGTAAGAAAAACATATACAGATAGATGCCCGCTCTCTCTCTCTCTCTCTCTCTCTCTCTCTCTCTCTCTCTCTCTGTCTGTCTGTCTCTCTCTCTCTCTCTCTCTCTCTCTCTCTCTCTCTCTTACAGACAGACAGACAGACACACACACACACACGCAAGTGCGAAAAATATAAAGGATAGGGACACAGTGTCATTCACTGAAGAGACACGCGGTAGATTTACAGAACACTAAATGAAATGTAATCAATCCTGTACCAAGCTGTTGGTCAAAAGTGTCACGCAATGGAATCATTTACACTCAGTGTAGGCGAACTACTATAGTATTTTACACTGGAGTACCATGTTGGGCGCACCAAAACATGGTGGAGATTAACTATCATAGTATTTCACACTGGAGTACCATGATGGGCGCACCAACACATGGTGGAGATTAACTATCATAGTATTTCACACTGGAGTACCATGATGGGCACACCAACACATGGTGGAGATTAACTATCATAGTATTTCACACTGGAGTACCATGATGGGCGCACCAACACATGGTGGAGATTAACTATCATAGTAGTATTTCACACTGGAGTACCGTGATAGGCGCACCAACACATGGCGGAGATTAACTATCATAGTATTTCACACTGGAGTACCATGATGGGCGCACCAACACATGGTGGAGACTAACTATCATAGTATTTCACACTGGAGTACCATGATGGGCGCACCAACACATGGTGGAGATTAACTATCATAGTATTTCACACTGGAGTACCATGATGGGCTCACCAACACATGGTGGAGACTAACTATCATAGTATTTCACACTGGAGTACCATGATGGGCGCACCAACACATGGTGGAGACTAACTATCATAGTATTTCACACTGGAGTACCATGATGGTCGCACCAACACATGGTGGAGATTAACTATCATAGTATTTCACACTGGAGTACCATGATGGGCGCACCAACACATGGTGGAGATTAACTATCATAGTATTTCACACTGGAGTACCATGATGGGCTCACCAACACATGGTGGAGATTAACTATCATAGTATTTCACACTGGAGTATCATGATGGGCGCACCAACACATGGTGGAGATTAACTATCATAGTATTTCACACTGGAGTACCATGATGGGCTCACCAACACATGGTGGAGATTAACTTTCATAGTATTTCACACTGGAGTACCATGATGGGCTCACCAACACATGGTGGAGATTAACTATCATAGTATTTCACACTGGAGTACCATGATGGGCTCACCAACACATGGTGGAGATTAACTATCATAGTATTTCACACTGGAGTACCATGATGGGCTCACCAACACATGGTGGAGAGTAACTATCATAGTATTTCACACTGGAGTACCATGATGGGCTCACCAACACATGGTGGAGATTAACTATCATAGTATTTCACACTGGAGTACCATGATGGGCGCACCAACACATGGTGGAGATTAACTATCATAGTATTTCACACTGGAGTACCATGATGGGCGCACCAACACATGGTGGAGATTAACTATCATAGTATTTCACACTGGAGTACCATGATGGGCGCACCAACACATGGTGGAGATTAACTATCATAGTATTTCACACTGGAGTACCATGATGGGCGCACCAACACATGGTGGAGATTAACTATCATAGTATTTCACACTGGAGTACCATGATGGGCTCACCAACACATGGTGGAGATTAACTTTCATAGTATTTCACACTGGAGTACCATGATGGGCTCACCAACACATGGTGGAGATTAACTATCATAGTATTTCACACTGGAGTACCATGATGGGCACACCAACACATGGTGGAGATTAACTATCATAGTATTTCACACTGGAGTACCATGATGGGCTCACCAACACATGGTGGAGAGTAACTATCATAGTATTTCACACTGGAGTACCATGATGGGCGCACCATCACATGGTGGAGATTAACTATCATAGTATTTCACACTGGAGTACCATGATGGGCTCACCAACACATGGTGGAGATTAACTATCATAGTATTTCACACTGGAGTACCATGATGGGCACACCAACACATGGTGGAGATTAACTATCATAGTATTTCACACTGGAGTACCATGATGGGCGCACCAGCACATGGTGGAGATTAACTATCATAGTATTTCACACTGGAGTACCATGATGGGCTCACCAACACATGGTTGAGATTAACTATCATAGTATTTCACATTGGAGTACCATGATGGGCGCACCAACACATGGTGGAGATTAACTATCATAGTATTTCACACTGGAGTACCATGATGGGCACACCAACACATGGTGGAGATTAACTATCATAGTATTTCACACTGGAGTACCATGATGGGGGCACCAACACATGGTGAAGATTAACTATCATAGTATTTCACACTGGAGTACCATGATGGGCACACCAACACATGGTGGAGATTAACTATCATAGTATTTCACACTGGAGTACCATGATGGGCGCACCAACACATGGTGGAGATTAACTATCATAGTAGTATTTCACACTGGAGTACCGTGATAGGCGCACCAACACATGGCGGAGATTAACTATCATAGTATTTCACACTGGAGTACCATGATGGGCGCACCAACACATGGTGGAGACTAACTATCATAGTATTTCACACTGGAGTACCATGATGGGCGCACCAACACATGGTGGAGATTAACTATCATAGTATTTCACACTGGAGTACCATGATGGGCTCACCAACACATGGTGGAGACTAACTATCATAGTATTTCACACTGGAGTACCATGATGGGCGCACCAACACATGGTGGAGACTAACTATCATAGTATTTCACACTGGAGTACCATGATGGTCGCACCAACACATGGTGGAGATTAACTATCATAGTATTTCACACTGGAGTACCATGATGGGCGCACCAACACATGGTGGAGATTAACTATCATAGTATTTCACACTGGAGTACCATGATGGGCTCACCAACACATGGTGGAGATTAACTATCATAGTATTTCACACTGGAGTATCATGATGGGCGCACCAACACATGGTGGAGATTAACTATCATAGTATTTCACACTGGAGTACCATGATGGGCTCACCAACACATGGTGGAGATTAACTTTCATAGTATTTCACACTGGAGTACCATGATGGGCTCACCAACACATGGTGGAGATTAACTATCATAGTATTTCACACTGGAGTACCATGATGGGCTCACCAACACATGGTGGAGATTAACTATCATAGTATTTCACACTGGAGTACCATGATGGGCTCACCAACACATGGTGGAGAGTAACTATCATAGTATTTCACACTGGAGTACCATGATGGGCTCACCAACACATGGTGGAGATTAACTATCATAGTATTTCACACTGGAGTACCATGATGGGCGCACCAACACATGGTGGAGATTAACTATCATAGTATTTCACTTAGTGGAGCCATGGATAAAGAGTTAACACTCAGTGTAAGTGAACTACCCTCTTACACGAGTTGATGGAATCCGGAAATGGTGATGACTTATTTCCTTCATGACTAACAAGCAACACTCATTCTCGATCTCTCCTGGCAGGGTGTGCATTATGGCAATGTTGACCATATACTGTTATTTTGAGGAATATCTGTGACACACGTGAAATCTCGTAGCCTGCATAACTATTTATCCTCGGCAGGATTCATCACAACGAAGACAGTGCTCTATTCTCAGGAAGTAAGATTAGTGTCAACTCCCAGGAGGACCCTTGAGGAGATCCATGACTGTCTTAGTCAGTATTGTTCGCGCCTCTTGATCCCGAGATAGTATGTATAGACATTGTCTTTAGACGCACAATCAATATATGGAATGAAAAGTCAGCACACAAAGTGTCTTGGAACAACGTGCTGAGGAAAAGTCCTGCACAGACCGTGTCTTTGAGCGCGCAATCAAAACGTTGAGGGAAAATCCTGCACAGAGCGTGTCTTTGAATCCGGATGTGAAATGATAAGACCTTCGCATACACTAATCACATTGTAAGAGATGGGTTGACAGTTCCCGTCTGAAACTAAAAGAAAAGTCTATTAGCTATTCTATGTCTTGGTGTGACCAAGTGCAGCAACCTACCAATATGGAACTATTAAAGCAGCTCCTATGGTATCTCTCATAGACCGTTGTGTTCGATGGCTGAAATTGACACTTGTGTGTCAGTCGACGCAGAGATGTTTCCAAGGCACCAGGGCCAGGTTTTATACTTGCCAAAACCTACTAACACGTCCTAGTCAACAGGTCCTGGGCAACAGGTCCCTTCGTGGTCCTGGCTAACGTAGTAGCATTGCTGATTCTTCCTAAGTCGGAGAGTATCTGCCTGCACGGCGAGGAACCACCAGTCTGCACACCAATAAGCCAGACATGATACAACGGATAATCACGCAAACCTCAGTCCGGTATGACTTCACACTGATGTTGGACAACAGGATGTCTTCATCCGACATACAGGACTTCAAGCTGGAGTTAACAGCCAGCAAACGCAAGCAAGCAAGCAATGAGCGCGCAATCAAAGCGCTGAATGAAAATACTGTACTGACCATAGGCTTGAGAGTGCATCGTTGTTGTTTGTCCATCAAGAATGATGATGACCATTCATTTCATCCAGTTGGGTTGAAAGTATGGAGCCGTGGGTTCTAAGATGGCTGATAAGGCCTATTTTGGCTCTAAATGTTCTTTGACAATGTGGACAAAGAATGCTTGACGTTTCTGGAGGAGGATTTCCTGCAGTGGTTTTTCTGTCCTGCCGTTTCTTTACAGCTCTTGCAGTCCTGGTTGCCTCACGCATGAATGCACCCTTGTGTAATGATGCACGCCACGAATTTCGGTCTCGGGCTGCAGTCTCTCAGGTGTCATGATGAATTCCAAAAGCATTCAGAGAGATTTTCAGAGTGTCTTTAAAGCGTTTCCTCTGGCCACCTTGGGAGCGTTTACCACAACGCAGTTCGCTGTAAAAAATTCGTTTAGGGAGCCTGTGATCTGGCATGCGAGTCAAGTGACTAGCCCAACGAATCTGATTCTTCATCAGTAGAGTGTGGATACTGGGCATGGAAGCTCTTTCTAGGACTTCAGTGTCTGGGATCTTGTCTTGCCATTTAATCTTCAGTAGCTTCCTTAGGCAGACTGTGTGGAAGTGGTTTAATTTCCTAGCGTGTCGCTGACAATCAGTCCAGGTTTCACAAGCATATAGCAGTGTGGATAATACAACTGCTTTATAGACTTTTAGATTTGTTTGCAGGCTTATTCCAGGTCTCTGTGGCGAAGTGATCAAGCCGTTTGACTCGTGCTCCGAAGATTGTGGGTTCGATTCCGGGCCGCGCCCTTCGGTTTACAAGTTAAATGTTTCGGAGACTCCTGTGGGTCGTCGCTAAAAGCTACGGAGTTCGTGCTTTGTGCGACGCTTTCCGCGCTGCGGAAAGAGACCGAGCCATATGGGATAAAACCCGGTGCGATGAAGTCGACCCTGTCGACTTTTTAGCGACCTTTGATTCCAGTTCTGTCCCATACATTCTTGTACAGTCTGCCAAAGGCCACACTCTGGCCTTGGAGATTCTTGCATTCACTTCGTCATCAATTGTGGCAGCTTGTGACACAGTGCTGCCAAGATAGGTGAATTTGTCCACAACACTTAGTCTATGATCATTCACTTTGATATTCGGCACAGTGTGATTATTCCCTGGAGCTGGCTGGTACATAACTACAGTCTTCTCCAAGTTGATATTGAGCCCAAAGTTGGCACAGGCATGTGAGAAAGCTGTAACATTATGTTGCATGTCCGCCTCTGAGTTGGCATATAGAGCGCAATCATTAGCAAACAGGAGCTATCTGATGGTGTCGCTGTTAATTTTGGTTTTAGCTTTCAGCCTTCTGAGATTGAATAACTTTCCATCCATACGGTAGTTGATGTCTATTCCAATGTCGTCGTTCTCGAAGGCATTCATCAACATGGCTGAAAACATGAGGCTGAACAGTATTGGTGCCAGGACACATCCTTGCTTCACTCCATTGGTGACAGGAAAGGGTTCAGACAGTTCACCATTTACCTGTACTCTTGCCTGCATACCATCATGAAATAGCCGCACTATTTGGACAAACCTTCGTGGACAGCCATATTTTGCCATGATCTTCCGCAGTCCTCTGCTGACTGTATCAAAAGCGCAGCTTGGTTAGGTCAATGAAAGTGGAGAACATTTCGCAGTTCTGTTCCTGACATTTCTCTTGCAGCTGCCTTGTAGCGAAAATCATGTCAACAGATCCACGTTCTTTTCTGAAGCCACATTGACTCTCAGGAAGAAGACCTTGATCGAGATGGGCCGTGAGGCGATTGAGAAGAATTCTGGCGAGTATCTTCCCTGCAATTGAAAGCAAGGAGATGCCTCTGTGGTTATTACAAGATTGGCGGTTTCCTTTACGTTTGTAAATGTGGACTATTGACGCATCCTTGAAATCTTGTGGCATGGTCTCGTTCACCCATATGTTTGTAAAGACTTAGTGAAGCTGCTCTGTTAGGACCGGCCCACCTGCCTTGTATATCTCTGCTGGGATGGAGTCAGGACCAGGTGCCTTGCCGCTGGAGTGTTGCTGGATGGCTTTGTTTACTTCCATTATGGTTGGCAGGTCATCAAGTGTCTCATTGGTGGGAACTTGAGGAAGGCAGTTGATGGTTTCATCATCGAAGAAGGACGTTGCATTTAAAATGTTGCTTAAATGCTCTGCCCAGCATTCAAGGATTTCTTTCTTATCGGTGACCAATGTTCCCCCATCTGCACTGAGGAGGGGAGCTATGCCTGGTGATGAAGGACCATAGACCACTTTCAGTGAGTCCTATAGAGAGTGCATCCAGGTGTTATTGAAACTCCTGTATTGACCATGTGTCTGAGCGTACAGTCAACGCGTTGACTGAAAATCCTGTACTGACCGTATCTTTGAGCGCGCAATCAACGAGTTGAATGAAAACTCTGTACTGAACGGTGTCACTGAGCGCGCAATCAACGTTTCGATTGACAATCACGTACTGATCGTATCTTTGAGCACGCAATCAACGTGTTGAATGAAAAGAATAATAAGATGAAACTGATTATTCGAAAACGAAGACAGTGATAATAGATCAAAAGCTCAAAATGTAGCCCACATTTTTCACGAAGAAGAACACAAACCATCAAACTATGTATGTAAATTCTTTCTTTTCTGATTTTTCTGATGGCAGACCCCTCAATTTTCTTTCATTTTCCCCATGAAGTCCAAATGACTGCTGAGCTTGACAGCTTTAACAAACCCAAGGCTGTATCACGAAAGACGACATTTTCAACTTCTTCAATAATTTCACACTCCATTTGATTCCATGAACGGAATCCACCCACGCAGAAAATCCGCTCCACTTTCCATTTGAAACATCCTTGTGATTTAACTCCTGGTAGAACCAATGTTGATGTGATTTAACTCCTGGTAGAACCAATGTTGATCGACGAACGTTCACTTTAATTTCTGGTACGTGACTCGTGGACCTGCTACCAGCAGTTAAGTCTCTTCTAGCGTGATCTCTTTCAGGTCTCGAAGACAGCCAGGCATGAAACGTAATTGAGGAGGGAATACAATTTTCTGTTAGACAGTACTCGGTATTCGAGGTCTTTTACTGTGGTTGCCGAAAGTACTTTCTCAGCGAAGACATATGAAGAAGCAATGTTTAGCCTACTACCACCATAGGACATGTCTTGACTACTACTTTGGTTATTAAGAATTCAGTAGTCCTTTAAATACGTTTAGTGATTTCAACGTTGGTTCCTGTATAAACACTCGCTTCTTGAACAAGTCACTGAAACACTAGTTATCAATACAGTTGTGTACCCACAAGGCTGTGGTCCGGCCTGTGACATCATCGTGGAAGAGTGTTACTAAAGACGACAAGACAGTTTGTACTGCAAGTACTGTCACATAATTGGCATATTGTACTGTTAAAATATAAAACTGGGATAATGCCTGCCTGTCTGTCTGTCTGTCTGTCTGTCTGTCTGTCTGTCTGTCTGTCTGTCTGTCTGTCTGCCTGCCTGCCTGCCTGCCTGCCTGCCTGCCCGTCTGTCTGTCTGTCTGTCTGTCTGTCTGTCTGTCTGTCTGTCTGTCTGTCTGTCTGTCTGTCTGCCTTCCTGCCTGCCTGCCTGCCTGCCCGTCTGTCTGTCTGTCTGTCTGTCTGTCTGTCTGTCTGTCTGTCTGTCTGTCTGTCTGTCAGTCTGTCTGTCAGTCTGTCTGTCTGTCTGTCTGTCTGTCTGCCTGCCTGTCTGTCTGTCTGTCTGTCTGTCTGTCTGTCTGTCTGTCTGTCTGTCTGCCTGTCTGTCTGTCTGTCTGCCTGTCTGCCTGCCTGCCTGCCTGTCTGTCTGTCTGTCTGTCTGTCTGTCTGTCTGTCTGTCTGTCTGTCTGTCTGTCTGTCTGTCTGTCTGCCTGTCTGTCTGTCTGTCTGTCTGTCTGTCTGTCTGTCTGTCCAGAATAATGCAAGACAAATCCGAACAGACCGACGTTCAGGATACATTTCAAATGAGAAAACCTACACACAAAAGAGTACAGGGTGTATTTTAATGACTGTGCAGAGTTTGAACATATTGCCAATCCAAGGTTTGTATTTACCTATTTTGTTCCATGAACTTTACAGAGGGTGAATACAAAACTTGGACCGGCAATATATTCGAACACTGCACATTCATTAATAATACACCCTATATATAATGCAGACGCTTTCAACAGATTCAAAGAGTATGCTTAGTAAAGTGGAAAAAGGAATGATTTTTTTGTGTAATGGCTCTTGTCGCTTCAGAGGTCACAGATTGTGAGAATTGTATGGATATTTTGCCCTGGCCATGCGGGGGTGCGGGGGAATGAACAGGCTGATAGGCTAACAGGGAATGCACCTTTTGGTGGCAGATTGCCTATGGACAAGGGGGAGGTGGGCGTGCGCTTGTGGGACCAGGTGGAGAAGGCGGAGGAACAGATTGAGAACCCATATGTGGAAAGAATGAGATTACGGGGGATCGGCAGGGGTTCTGGAAGAATCTCAAAACTGAGAGTGAAGACCAGGGGAACGTTTAATCATATAGCGGTGGGAACTATTAGTAGTGTGACTCTTCGCTGGCTGTTTAACGAGGGGAAAGGGCATGTATGGGCATGTCATGAGTGCAGCGATGCCGGTTCTTAACTTAACTCAACTCAAAGAAGACGCGATTCGTGTGTACACACGTTTGGATCATCGCTGCTGCTACAGAGTTCGTGCACTTTAATGAGAATCTCTTTGTGATATCTCTTGCAGCAAAAACGTGCATGCTGTGATATCCGTGACCAGTAAATGTGATCATTTGCAACTTGCAGTTATTAGATGACAGAAATATCACTTTCTGGGCATTATATGTCTACAGCCTGCGCTGTGCTGTTGACAGGGGTTTGGTCGCGGGAGTTTAAAAAGAATTTATTAATATATTTGCAGCAGAAAGTGAAAAAAAAAAGGATTGAGTCTGAATAACATAATACAGGAGCTAAGGAAGTTACAAAGAAAATAAAATGATTTCTCAAATGCTACATCAAAGTGAATAGAACCAGTCTAAAACAAGTCTATTAATTTAAATATGTGAGCACTTCAAAAACAGCAGATAGAAGATTGATTAAGGAAATTAAATGTAGAATACACAAAGCAAAAACAACATTTTAACGGGTAAAGCATATTTTCTGCATAACATCTTTGTCCATTTAGGAGAGAAAAAGAGTTCTTAAGAGCTAGAGTGAGCAGCCAATCCTGATGTTTGAAACACATCAAGGACAATCATCAAACAAGTGAGGATATTTGGAAGCTGCGGAGATGTGGTTTTATTGCAGAAGGCGTGTACAATGGACGGATAGAAAGAGAAATGAAGATAACTTGAAAGAAGTTATTTCATAAAGAGAATTGGTTACTCACATCAGAAGTCGATAGTCCACATTCTTTGGCCATTTCATAAGAAGGGGAAAGTAGAAGTACATAGTTATAACCGGAAAGTTGGAAAGGCATAGGGAGACCGAGAGAGAAAATGCTAGACATTTTGACATCATGGCATGGAGGACCATCAGTGACAGAAATGATATGCACTACTCAAGACAGAAGGCTGTGGACATGCATGATCACCGACGCCTCACGGCATGGGCTATATGAACACACCTTGAGATCCTAGAAACACTGTTACATGTAAATATACCTACAGGTCTATAGTTAATGTTATCTTTCTTGACATGCTGATTCCATTCTTGGCATAACGATATATGAATTGTTTTATTTCCTGATATGGTGACACAATCACTAACTGCTATATTTATCGACATAGTGATTGGCTAAGTGCCATGTCTCTTGATTTAACGATACTGTTATATATCCTGGTGTAATGGAAAACTATGAGGGTATGTTAATAAGTAAGTCACAAATGGCTGTAAAAAATAACTAAATATGATAACAACTTGAAACCAGTTTATTGTTATACATACATTGTCCCTTTATTTCTCGTCATAATTTCCACCAATATTGATGCACTTATCCCATAGTTTTATCAGTCCTCCCAAACCGGCTGCACAGAACTGCGCGCTGTGTTTTCATTTACCGGCCATCCCACAGAGCTGTGGGACTTACTTATTAACTCGCCCTCGTAACGTTTTCTACCCGGCTATACACCGCTTTACGGGACACACATTTATTTATCAGCATAAACAATGTCAACCCACCTTGGCGGGAGACATTTTGCGAATGGCACCGAAGTTGAATGTGAAGTGAAAACGTGGTTTAGAAAACAGAGCATGCAGTTCCATGCAGCCGGTTTGGGAGGACTGATAAAACGATGGGATACGTGCATCAATGTTGGTGGAAATTATGTTAAGAAATAAAGGGACCATGTATCATGGCATGGAGGAACATCAGTGACATCGTATAATAATAAACTGGTTTCAAGTTGTTATCATGTTTAGTTATTTTTCTACAGCCATTTGTGACTTACTTATTAACTTACCGTTGTATCGCTTATATTTCTTGATATAACTGTAGTCTATCTGTTATATTTCTGAAAGTAACAATGGACTGAGTTACATGTCACGGCATAAGTGTTATATTTCTTGACGCATCGAGAGACTAAGTGTTATATTTTTTAACATAACGATGGACTATTGTATTGCTTAAGATAACGATAGACTATACTTTACTGCTAAACGTAAAAATAGCCTATTATATTTCTTGAAGTAACATAGGCTATTCTATTTATAAACATAACGATATATAGTTATATTTATTGATTAACAATAGATTAAGCAGTCTTACTAATCATTCTCTTACTAATCATTCTCTTACTAATGATTCTCTTATTAATGATTCTCTTACTAATCATTCTCAATCACAATACTCCTAACACGTATAATGGTTATTGCTTCGAGCTGGGGGAAAATTATGAGGCCAGAATTGCTAGACAGAACTGGCACACAATCGTCCAACGATACTTTTAAAGTCTGCGTGAATTCTACGAGGAGATATAATATTTTTGTCAATTAAAATTTCCTGGAAAATCGTTGAAAGAGATTATTAAGAGAATAAAAACTAAAGTTGGATTTGATAATATTGTGATTAAAACAAAATAAACACGCAGGACCACTTTGGAAAGGCGAAACATTGATTGGACGTGGGTGTCGGGAGGTGGTTGAACCAAACCAGTGGCTGTGAAACTAGTCAAACGCGGATCATTATGGCAATCGCTGGGGAACTGTTCGACCATTGAAATAACGTGAAGTATAAATTCACGTGTATTAACTGGCAGTCAGTGAAGGCACAGGCAGCCTCGGTTGCGTAGTGATTCGGTAGCGTAGTCTCTCGGTTGCTTAGTGATTCGGTAGCGTAGTCTCTCGGTTGCGTAGTGACTCGGTAGGTAGTCTCTCGGTTGCGTAGTGACTCGGTTGCGTAATGACTAGCATATTTACATGCAGGCCCCGTTGCCATGTGTTCGAATCACCAAGGAGGGGGATGTTTATAAATTGACCTGGGCTCCCAAGTAGGCCCAATCTAATAGGGTACCATGAAATATTGAGGGAAGTAAAGGCAATCGGTGTGACATTGATCAGTTTGTTTTTGTTTTGGTTATTTATACTAACCTGCCATGTGGCCTTAAAGGGGCTAAAGAAACTAGAACATTATATACAACAATAAGAAAGAGACAAACAGCTTTTTGGTCATGTGATGAGAAAAAAGGCGCTGGAGAACATCGTGACAACAGGAAAGATCGAGGGGAAGAGAGGCAGAGGCAGACCACGAGAAATGATGCTGGATGGATTGCGACGGTGGCATGAAGGAATATTAACGGCAGAGTTGATTAAGAAAACCAAAGACCGAGATCTGTGGACAGTCATGAACGCCTACGCCAGTCGGCACGGCACTTGATGATGATGCCACGTGGCGAAGGAGTTACGGACGCATTTATTAATCTCGCACACCACGCTCGGAACACAGCTGCTGGCGATTTAGCAACAGACTGCCTTGCGTTGAATTATGTTATAAAAAGTTATGGACGCCAGTCGTTCAGAAAGCAATGCTCTTTTTCATATCCTATTTACATGACATTGCAGTCTACACCAACATTTTCAGCTGCTGTTGTTGTCTTGGCAAGTTTTACGTTCAGTAGTTTGCCATTGCTTTCTGAACGACCGGCTTACATACCTTTCCGTAAGAAACGAACGCGACGCGATCCGCTGCTGAATATCGCGCAGCTGTGTTTCGTACGTGGGATTACGAACAGCGTCCTTAACCCCTAATGGCATACTACTTAACGTAAAACTTGCCAAGAGATCACAAACAGCAGCCAAAAGAATGCTGGTGTTAACAGTGATGTCCTGTACTAGATATGCAACCAACTTTTTTATACTATACCCAAAACGCCACGAGACGTGGAGGTGGTTATTTGCCTTCATTTAGTATTGTATATAAATGCTCCCCTTGTCTAATTCTAAAAGTACTAAAGTACTCAAGGTACTAAAGTCCAGAGGGTCGACATTGTTGCACTGAGTGTACCCCAATCTCACCCGGTCCCTCTCCGCAGGACGGAAAGCCGCTAGCCGAGAGCATCGCACAAAGCACGAACTCTGTAGCTTCGGCATCGACCCCTAGCAATCTCCTGAAACATGGCACCCATGCTCTGAACAACCTATTCCAGGACACACAACCACGACCTGCAGAGCGCGTGGCAAGTGGCTTAAGAATTTCGCCAAGAAGACACACCCCCTACACACTTCACCCCAACTTTCAATTTCCCCCTGGCGCACTAATACGGATTAAGTTACATAAATAGACACACATAGTATTGCTTGGCGCTCACAGAAGGAGAAGATGGAAGTAGAGACTAGACGACGCACTAGACAACATGAAATTTGAAAGCTATCTTCTCCTTCTGTGAGCGCCAAACAATACTATGCGTGTTTATTTATGTAACTTTTTCAGTGGCCTCAACGGGTTCCCGCATTGCGTTCCTGTGTAATACGGATAAAAACATAAAGACCAGTGAAGCGATGTAGGTCATAATCAATAATTGGAATAGTTCCGTTCAACCCCACAGGGAACTTGCAAACTGTAGGATAAAATGCACCAATGGAAGTTCTTGCATATGTAACTTGTCAGACTATCTATGTCTGTCGTTATGTTTATTTAGTGGCTCTCCCCCTACATGTGCTTAAGAAAAACAGTGAAGCCCATTTAAGGTATTCTGGAAATATGGTCTCTGGCCAAGTTTAAGTAACCTGACAGCGCACTTGGCGTAATACCTTCCTCTTCTTCTTTCCTTCCACCTCCTCCTCTCCCTTCTTCTTCTTCTTTCCTTCCACCTCCTCCTCTCCCTTCTTCTTCTTCTTCTTCTTCTTCTTCTTCTTCTTCTTCTTCTTCTTCTTCTTCTTCTTCTTCTTCTTCTTCTTCTTCTTCTTCTTCTTCTTCTTCTTCTTCTTCTTCTTCTTCTTCTTCTCTCCCCACCCACCATCTTATTCCTATCCCTTTTTCTCCATATCGTCTCCTCCTCTTATTATTTCTTTCAACCGTCCCTGGTAATACAATTCTCTGTCACACTATGTGCGACATCAACATGCTATTGTATGACACATACTTCCACCAGTCAGTTTGCACTAACAGATATCCGTTCCATTTCCTGTGTATAAGTTTTTGCCTGGCTATCTTGTCAAGGCTTTAGCTTCAAGGCTTGCTACTTGCGATGTCACACTTACTGCATGTTTAAGGAGTGCAATTCGCACAAGAAAATTCAAAGTTTCTACTCTTATCCATGAAAGCCAGGTGTCCAACCTCACAGCCTTAGAGATTAGGAACAAACATCATAAAATGCTGCTTCATTTCCGTCCTTGGTTTCAAAAGCGAACTTGGAAACCTTTTCGCCTCTTTGCCTCATAGTGTCCTAATGCGACCATCGCCTTTAATCACAGATGTTTTGTTTACGAAGAACATCGGAAAATAAGACATTAATAAGAATCAGTTCCTTGAAGTTCTTATCCTTCTGTCCCATCTTATAGATCGCACAAGGTTCTTAGCTGCAAGTTAATCTGTTTCCTTATTTTTGATGTTTTAACATTTTCTCCGTGAGGTTGCTGAAGGCTTCAATATTTAGCTATATCAGATCTAGAGCTAAATGGTCATCCATAAATATTTTGATTCTCTTCTTCTTAGATATCTTAGTGTCACATGCCTGTGTTCAGTGGCATTAAGGTGAGTGGCCGTACAATATAAACAGTTCACGAGGTGAAAGGGCATTCACCGTAAAGAAAATATAAGGAGATAAACGGGGAAGGGTGTAAGGTAGAGGGGCTGCAAGAAGAGGCAGACAGTTGAAGCAGTGAGGTGGGGTTTGTGTGGATCATTGTGAGGAGGCAGAGAATTGTTTAAAAAGACAGGGACAAAGATTGACGGGGCAGTTGATGTGTAGACTCCGAGCTGAGAGGGAGTTGAGTCTAGACCGGACCAGGAGAAGGTCGTGGTCTGAGAAAGTGAAGAATTGTGACGGAGTTCGGAAGATAACTCCGCACTGTGGGTTCCAGGGATAGTGAGTGGAATTCGAGACCCATAGTGGGTTACTTTGAGTCGGGCCTAGAGAGAGGCTAGTATACCTGTCGTGTGGGACGAGATTTTAGTAGCCTTGAGAGGCAATGTTATTCGAAGTGTTCCATTGGGATGGAGATATATTCTTAGAGAATTATTGTTCCTGGATTTATATGCTACATGTGTCTGTGTTAATTCATAATTAAAGGAATATTATGTGCGCAAATTAACGCTTGTTCACTGACTGGTGTTTGGGTGTGATGCATCTTGGTTAATCTGTTGTTCAACATCACATTGTTACAAGGACATACCCTAGACACAACCATAGCCACTCTATCTGTCACTTAGTCAACATTCACTTTGTGTCAGAGTAGATTTCTGAGGGCTTTCCGGTCAAGAATAAACACCATTTTCAGTAGACAGCGTATTTCAAAAGTGTCGGAGAATTAATACAGTCCACGAGAAACCCGATAAAAATAACACTTCTCACTCAGAGAGAGAGAGGGTGGACAGAGGAGCGTGTCCACGGGATAAACACTGGTTTTTTTTTCGTGCGGGAACTGGGTAGCAGAGAGTTCACTTCACGAGAAAGCCACCACAGGTAAAACCATTGCCCACCCTGAGAGGGAAAGGGGACAGTGGGGGGTTACGCACAGTACACGGACAGGAGTGCGCTGTGGAGAGAATCGTCTGGCGGACAGCAGGCGAAAAAGTCGGCGCTGTTTAGGACAGGTTGTCCACGAAAAATAGACAGGCGCCAAAGGTGAAGGTCAGGTGAACTTGTGGACAGCGTGTGTGTGTGTACGGCGTCTTCAGAGTTCGGTGCAGATAATAAGACGGAAAGGGGCGCCAGGGGAATTACGAGGGTAATTCATGGTTAAAAACTCGCCAGGAGGAGGGGAGTTATAGGAGTAAAGTGTGGGGAACACTCAAAGGTGACAATCGTTGCTCCACAGAAAAGTAAAAGTTTCTACACGGATTATTGTGATAAAGAGAAACAGAGATGACCTTGTGAGTCAAGGCCGAGAACCAGGGAATTTGACGGAAAAATTTCCACTGAGAATAACACGTTGGGTTTCTACTGAAACCAGGATTTACGTTTAACGTCTTTGTGTGTGTGTGTCATCATCGGCAAACAAACCACAACAGTCATTCAGGTGCCGTCTTCGCAAATATGAGCGCATTTCTCTACCAAAAAAGACGTGCAAAACGGATTTAAGGCGCTGGATAATTTTACTGCCATTCGTTGGTTTAACCTTTTCGGCAACAGTGAAGCCATACCATCACTTCAAAGCAACAGCAACGACACAGTTAAACATTCATTGACTGGAAAGATATTTTCGTCTCCCCAAAACGCAACGAAAACCCAATATTTCTGGCAAAACAAGAGCGTTCACATACATTATACAATCACAGGCCAACTCTACAGGGAGGGTTACCAAAACGTTACGAACTGTGAAGACACAAGGCGTTGGGATAATTACCATCATCTTAAACTTTTACGACAGTCGAAAATCGTGTCACCACGTCAACAAAAAGTGACAACGCATCAGAACATTAATTCATTGTGGGAATCTAACGTCGTAATCTTTTCAAAACAGTAACGGACAAACATTTCCAGGCGATTTTCGGACACTATTAAAAACAAACTAAGGACTTTTGTAAGATTCTACCATCACATTGGTGGCGGCAACCCTTGTTTGCTTCTGTTGTTCTCATCGTCCTAAGTATTGTTGTTGTTGTGCGTTACGTAAATATTTGTATGTGGTCCAGTGTTCGTTATAAGTAGGATATTTTTGCATTGTTTCTCGAAATGCGGGAGACGGCGCAAAGGTGAAATTGTCTAGGTACATATTGTATGTTGTTGAGAGACAGCTGACGAGTCAGTTTGTTTTGTGCTGTGGCATTGGGTCGTCTCGACATTATACACGGTGTCCAAGTGTCTACGTCAGATTTGTGTATATGTTGATGCTATAAATTGTTTTTGGTTCTCTTTCTTTTCATAATATTTGCATATGATATTTGCTGTGTTCGGATATATGTTATTATTGTGAACTTTTGTCGTGTCTACTATCTAGTGGTATCTGAGTCAGTTTATATTTTACGCGCACTGTGGGTGTCCCTACACAAGCTTGTGGGTGTTACTGTGGTTTATATCTGTGTAATCATCGTCTCCGTGTACTCAGCTTGTGAAGTCTAGCGTTGGATAGTCATCACTTAGTATTATCATCCATTCGTTTGTATATGTATTTATATGTATGTTTAACAATATTTCCAGGGATTTATGAACTTGTGGTCATAGATATATAGATATAAGGGAGCATAGGTGATATTCCACCTCACTACCTAGTGCTTATAGAGTGACTGGGTGAGTACAGAGTGATATTTAGCACTACGAAGTTACGTGCACAAGGAGTGGTAGTGTACGTATTGAAGGCACACAAAGGACTAGTAGCAGAGTCTTTACATTTATAGTTGGCTGACAAATAGCAACGTGTCCGGAAGTACAAGATGCCTACTTTAATGGATTATATTGAAGCAGGTGAAAGAATAGGCCTGAAAGGTAAAGAGTTACAGGAGTATGCAGAAGCGAAAGAACAAAAGCAGACGGAAAGAGAGGAGAGGCATAATGAACGCGAGGCAAAGCGTCTACAGGAAGAGAAAGAGACGCAAGTAAAACTAGCTGAAATGGAAAACAAACGTCTACAGGAAGAGAAAGAGACGCAAGTAAAACTAGCTGAAATGGAAAACAAACGTCTACAGGAAGTAAAGTTAGCTGAAATAGAAAACAAGCGTCTACAGGAAGAGACACAAGTAAAACTAGCTGAAATGGAAAACAAACGTCTACAGGAAGTAAAGTTAGCTGAAATGGAAATTGAGAAAGAGAAGATCAAGTGCCAGATGCAAACTGAAATCGAGTTAAGAAAACTAGAACTATCTTCGAAAGGTCAAAGTGAGGAAAGCAGAAAACCGTCGCAGTCGTCACAGCGAATAAAACTGCCATATTTTACGGACCGAGACAACCTTGAATCTTATTTGGATAGATTTCAAGCAAGTGCGAAAGCTTTAGGCATTCCAGAGGGGGAATATTCTATGAAACTTGGCGAATTTCTTACGGGCAAGGCACTAGACACCATGTTTAATTTACCGGTAGAAGGAAGAAACAACTACACTATCTTACGTCAACGTTTGCTGACAAAGTTCCAACTCACTGAGCATGGATATAGGACAAAGTTTAGACAGTTAGTGCCAGAGACAAATCAAGATTTCACAGACTTTGTTAACACAGTAAAGAACACATTTAACAAATGGATGGAGCTTGCAGAAGTAGGGAAAGATTTTAATAAATTAGTAGATCTAATGTTAAGAGACAAGGTAGTATCTGCATGCAATTCTAATTTAGTGGCGTTCTTTGAGGAACGGAAGCCAAAGGACATAGACACAATGTCACAGTTAGGGCAAAATTACATGACTGCACATCCAAACAGTTCTATTGGTAGACTTATTAGTGAGGAAATAGTCTGTGCAGCGTATACGAAACAGGACCAGAATCCAGTTATTAGACCAAGATCAAAAAGTGTAGATTTAACACAAAGATATGAGGAACAAGAACCTAAGGACAATGGTTCCCGTGGCAACTATTTTGGCAGAGCAGGACGGTACCCATACAAAAGGGGGAATTTTCAGAGACGGTCAAATAGTTATGCCGGATGTTGGAATTGTGGGAGCTGGAGACACAAAATGTCAGATTGTGATGCACAACCATCAGATGGACCAACGAACAACAGTAAAAGGGAGATCACTTGTTTCAAATGTGGAAGGAAGGGGCATGTCAGTCATCATTGTAGGATGAGGGAAACGGAGCATGCACAAGTGATTGAGACTATCAACAATGAAGATTGTAGTGGGTGCAAACCTCTTTTTGAAAAAGACGGGCAACCAGTCTTAGTGTGTGGTCATACAGTGAAAGCAGGATCAGCAGTCCATGAAGGAGGTAGTCTGAAGATGCATCATGGGTTTGTTAATGATAGGCCAGCGTTAACAATTAGGGATTCCGGATGTACGTCCATCGGGGTGAGAAAGAGTTTAGTGCATACCTCGGATTATACAGGGGAAAAGATTAGATCCATAACATTTAATGGGACAGTAGAATTCTACCCATTAGCCATAATAACAGTAAAAACACCATATATCACTGGAAGAGTGACAGCGTGTGTTTTAGACTCACCAGTGGCTGATTTGATCATAGGAAATGTTATAGGAGTTAAAGATTGTACAGAAGAGGAAGTAGTTTATTGGGACCAAACATATAGTGTAAGCAGTAATGAGGTAGTTACCACAAGAGAACCTAAATTAGAGAGTATAGCTGAGGTAGAAGATGCACTTGAAGTAGACACAGGAACTCAGGACAAGGATAGTACAGCTGATCAGATGAGAATGGATCCCAAATATAGTGCTAGTGGCTCCCAGAGACAAGATACTACTCTGAACAAATGTTCCCAAGGATGTAGTAGAGTAGAAAATAGTCAGTCAGGGAAGGGTAGATGGTGTTTCGAGAGGAAGAACAATGTTCTCACTCGCAGGTTTTCAGATAGCGGAACTGCATGTGGGCAAGTAGGATTACCGTTAACACATAGAGACCGATATACTAGAACAGCTCAGGATAGGGCAGGTGCAGGGCACATAGGAGTAAGGCGGAAGCAGCAGAGAGCAGGATGCCATAGATATTGGCCAGGATTTAATAAAGAGGTCAGACTAAACAGAGACTCCAGTGTAACAGTACAATATGCAGATAGCAATGTTAACGCAGGTCAAAAGAGTGTTCGCGACATTACTGACCCAGGGCTAGGGATAGCAAACAGATGTTGTAATTGTAGAGGTACCATGAGTCATGGGTACATGAAAGGTAGACACAGCATCGACAGGAATCAGAGGAGGGTTAATGCAAGAACAGAACCACCTGATATAGGGTCGGTACACAAATAGTATTGTGTGGTCGTAGAGTAGTAAGAGACCTGTGGGTACACAAACATGATGTTTTAGATGATATGTTTATTACTATGCCATGTTTTAGTTCATGTATTATGATACAAGAGAGAAAGTTGTTTGTATTGATGTGTTGGGAATAAGGGAGTGTAACATGAGCATTTGATGTATTATTTAGTGTGGTAGCTGGAGTAATTTGGATTTATACTTACGACTACCCAGGCAATGTGTCTGGGTCACATATTTGATAAGTATGAGTCTCCCAACATTTGAAAACGATGTTTTCTTTTGAGGGTGGGGTAGTGTCACATGCCTGTGTTCAGTGGCATTAAGGTGAGTGGCCGTACAATATAAACAGTTCACGAGGTGAAAGGGCATTCACCGTAAAGAAAATATAAGGAGATAAACGGGGAAGGGTGTAAGGTAGAGGGGCTGCAAGAAGAGGCAGACAGTTGAAGCAGTGAGGTGGGGTTTGTGTGGATCATTGTGAGGAGGCAGAGAATTGTTTAAAAAGACAGGGACAAAGATTGACGGGGCAGTTGATGTGTAGACTCCGAGCTGAGAGGGAGTTGAGTCTAGACCGGACCAGGAGAAGGTCGTGGTCTGAGAAAGTGAAGAATTGTGACGGAGTTCGGAAGATAACTCCGCACTGTGGGTTCCAGGGATAGTGAGTGGAATTCGAGACCCATAGTGGGTTACTTTGAGTCGGGCCTAGAGAGAGGCTAGTATACCTGTCGTGTGGGACGAGATTTTAGTAGCCTTGAGAGGCAATGTTATTCGAAGTGTTCCATTGGGATGGAGATATATTCTTAGAGAATTATTGTTCCTGGATTTATATGCTACATGTGTCTGTGTTAATTCATAATTAAAGGAATATTATGTGCGCAAATTAACGCTTGTTCACTGACTGGTGTTTGGGTGTGATGCATCTTGGTTAATCTGTTGTTCAACATCACATTGTTACAAGGACATACCCTAGACACAACCATAGCCACTCTATCTGTCACTTAGTCAACATTCACTTTGTGTCACTTAGATTGGTTCGATTCAAATAGTAATTTTTTTTTTTTTGAAGTTGCATATCCCTTAAAGGACGTTACAGTCAACACCAGCACTTTTCAGCTGTTGATGTTTTTGGCAAGATTACGCTCAGTAGTTTGCCATTGCTTTCTGAGCGACCGACTCACATACCCCGTAAGTAACCAACGCGACAAGATCCGCTGCCGAATCTTGCGCAGTTGTGTTCCTCACGTGGATATACTGGATTATGGAGAAAGTCGTTAACTTCTTCGCTAGGGAGACGGCACTAGTTTAATAACATGTGAAATTATTAATGGATGCTCCACTTTTCTTTTGTTGTTAAGTCACTCCTTTATGAGAGTTTGAGGTGCAACAACTGATCCAGAGTAACACACATCAAGGTGACATAGTCATCTATACCGATGGGTCAGTGGTGAGAAACAGACGCAGTGGTTGGGGTTTCATTGCGAAGGCTAATGAATGATTCTTGAAACAGGAAAGTCTGGCATATGAGACTACGACCTCCAGCATGAGAATGGTGGTGGAAGCAGTAACAGTGGCATTCCGTTGGTTCGAGGAGATCACTGAAACACACACTGTAATTCATTACGGACTCAAGGAGTGTGCTTAGTAAGGTAGAGAAAGGAATGTTTCACGTCTAATGGCTCAACTCACTTCAGAAGTCACACTTCATTGTATGGGTGTTTTGCTCTGGTCATGCTGGAGTGCGGGGGGAATGAAAAGGCTGATAGGCTGATAGGGAAAGCACCTCTGAGTGGTAGATTACCCATGGACAAGGGAAAAGTAGGTGGTCAAGCATCTGTGAGATCAGGTGGAGAAGTGAGGGAACAGATGAGAACTGGTATGTGGATAGAATGAGATTGCGGGGGATCGGCAGGGATTTTGGAAATATCTCAAAACTGAAGACTAGGAGAAATTTCAATCAGATAGCGGTGGGAACGATTAGCAGTGTGACTCCTCGCTGGCTGTTGAACGAGGGGACGGAGCGCAGATAGGAATTTCCTGAGTGCAGTGATGTCGGTTCTTAGCTCAACTCAACTCTTCTATGAACACTTATTAAGAATAAGAACACAAAATATAACTAAGAAATTCAACAAGACGTTTTGTTGATCAGACCCTCTGTGAAATGCCGAGATATGTAATCCTTAATGTTATCTGGTTGTTTGGGGGAAAAAAATGTTTTGTTATGTGCTATTTCCGCTGGTAAGGTCTCGGGTCGAAACGTTGGCCTGTATCCGTGTGTGTGTATTTCCATTGGTCGAGCTTCGTGGGCATGTTTTATGTTCGGACTCCAGAGCAGGCTAAGTATGCCACTTCTTCTTCTTCTTCTTCTTCTTCTTCTTCTTCTTCTTCTTCTTCTTCTTCTTCTTCTTCTTCTTCTTCTTCTTCTTCTTCTTCTTCTCTTCTTCTTCTTCTTCTTCTTCTTCTTCTTCTTCTTCTTCTTCTTCTTCTTTTCTTCTTCTTCTTCTTCTTCTTCTTCTTCTTCTTCTTCTTCTTCTTCTTCTTCTTCTTCTTCTTCTTCTTCTTCTTCTTCTTCTTCTTCTCTTCTTCTTCTTCTTCTTCTTCTTCTTCTTCTTCTTCTTCTTCCTTCTTCTTCTTCTTCTTCTTCTTCTTCTTCTTCTTCTTCTTCTTCTTCTTCTTCTTCTTTCTTCTTCTTCTTCTTCTTCTTCTTCTTTCTTCTTCTTCTTCTTCTTCTTCTTCTTCTTCTTCTTCTTCTTCTTCTTCTTCTTCTTCTTCTTCTTCTTCTTCTTCTTCTTCTTCTTCTTCTTCTTCTTCTTCTTCTTCTTCTTCTTCTTCTTCTTCTTCTTCTTCTTCTTCTTCTTCTTCTTCTTCTTCTTCTTCTTCTTCTTCTTCTTCTTCTCTTCTTCTTCTTCTTCTTCTTCTTCTTCTTCTTCTTCTTCTTCTTCTTCTTCTTCTTCTTCTTCTTCTTCTTCTTCTTCTTCTTCTTCTTCTTCTTCTTCTTCTTCTTCTTCTTCTTCTTCTTCTTCTTCTTCTTCTTCTTCTTCTTCTTCTTCTTCTTCTTCTTCTTCTTCTTCTTCTTCTTCTTCTTCTTCTTCTTCTTCTTCTCTTCTTCTTCTTCTTCTTCTTCTTCTTCTTCTTCTTCTTCTTCTTCTTCTTCTTCTTCTTCTTCTTCTTCTTCTTCTTCTTCTTCTTCTTCTCTTCTTCTTCTTTCTTCTTCTTCTTCCTTCTGCTTCTTCTTCTTCTTCTTCTTCTTCTTCTTCTTCTTCTTCTTCTTCTTCTTCTTCTTCTTCTTCTTCTTCTCTTCTTCTTCTTCTTCTTCTTCTTCTTCTTCTTCTT
>OY992886.1:67317847-67385347 GCA_963921405.1 Cepaea hortensis
GCGCAGACCGGCAGAAGAATTTGAATTGGGCAGAAGAGGAGTGTGTGTGGAAAAACCTTCAACAAGCGTTAAAACAGAGGACGGTCCACCGAGACTGACGGCATGGTAGCATCTAAAAACTCAACCTTCTAAAGATGTTAAAATCAACGAGAGGAAAAGTAAGAAGTAACAGCCTATAAGCAGCCAGCGAACTTGGAAACGCAAAACCAAGTCTGGAGTCTGAAATCTGCTGATGTATGATTGAAGAAGAATTCAGCTTTGTTGAAGTTACTGTCTAGATCCATCTTTATCCAGACCTGACTTTTGATTGAAGCACCTGGATAGAGTGATGCAGAAAACTTTCCCGAAAGCAACTCCGTGCAAGAAGTTCCATTAAACACTTAGGACAGGTAACATAGAGAACTTATTGTTGTACCTGAGGGTGGAGAACAAAGAGCCACTATTCTATTAGCACCTGGAACATATCTACACTCTAGGCAAATGTAATATACATAATTTCAGGAGACGATTTGCTACAGGGATCCAAGAACTCTGGAATAGATCAGCCTGAATGCATACCCAGTTTCAGACTTAACCTACTCCAATGGAAGATGGATAAGTACCTATCAAGGGTGAACTGTAATATAGTTTGATGTTAGTAAACCTGTATGTTTAGGGCATCAATGATATATATGTATTTGACCCTTGGTTTTGAATTGAACTGATGTGTTATGAACGTAATGATCAATAACCCAATTTGTGTTTATTAAATTATGAAAGATTATTTTGATTATATTGATAATCGTAAATTATTATGATTATCGGGAGTCTCCGTGGCGAAGTGGTCAAGCCGTTCGACTCGGGCTCCGAAGATTGTGGGTTCGATTCCGGGCCGCGTCCTTCGGTTCATGAATTAAATTTTTCGGAGACTCCTGTGGGTCGTCGCTATAGCTACGAAGTTTGTGCTTTATGCGACGCTTTCCGCGCTTCGGAAAGAGACCGAGCCATATGAGATAAAACCTGGTGCTATCCTGTCGATTTTTAAGTCGACTTTTTTTTAAATTATGAAAAAAGGTCATTTCCTCCCTTGAGTGTATTTTTTCTTGTCATTGTTAAGTTGTTTAAATAAACACACCCTAGATGTTAATTACCTAGCTTTAGAGAGGAGAGGCAAGGAACCATCAAAAGTATATTGTAATTCAAGGAAACTTCTCCTTGGTTTCTTAGAGAAATTCCTTGGTTCTTCGAGACTTTAGTTATGGACTCAAGCATTTGAGCCATTGAAAGTTAAGATAATTATAACGGGCAGGATCATACTGGGAAAAAGGAACTTTAGTATCCTCTATCTCTTTGGGGTTTACCCAACGTTATCCGACAATGCAGTGCTCCAAAGTCTGACGGGAAGCTGCTCTGGAGAAGGTTATAAATAGGTGTACACACTATTTTCCCGCCCTATTCAGTTATGAAACAACCACTGGTGAAGGTGGGCAGATGGGCCTGAGATCAGAGGAGGACCAGAACTAGTCCTCTCAAATCATTTTCATCCATGGATAGGCATGAATACCTCAGGTGTTATACCAAAGCTGTGAATAAATAGAACTAAACCACGTAGTATCTGCTCTGTTTCAGAGGGCGAGGATGGAGCTGTTTCAATATTTGTCTGCTACTGAACCGTATTCTAATATTTCTCTTTAATTATTTTAGATTTTATTTATATAATTTTTTAAATGATCAATACCTGAGCAGTTATAACTGGGATCTCACGAGATTATTTAATACATGAAAGAAGGCAATTTATTTTTCAATACTTACCACACAAACCGCGCGCCAATGTTCTTGCAGACCATGTTCTGCGAGTCTGATTTACACACACACACACACACACACACACACACACACACATATATATATATATATATATATATATATATATATATATATATATATAGAGAGAGAGAGAGAGAGAGAGAGAGAGAGAGAGAACGAACGAACAGACTTTATTTTCAAAGGGTAACAAATTGGGCACGCAGGCCCGTCTTACATTCGGCCCTTCCAATCACTCATCTTTCTTTCATCAACAGTGCATAGGAAAAAACATTGTCAAATGAATTTTGTAAACATAAACAATGCATATTACTATGTATGTGACACATACACCACCACCCACACATCCCCCATTCACTCCAACTCCTCCACCCAACCACACAACATACATTCCCCCATTAATCCATCACATCCCTACACCTACACATCTCCCCACCCACCCACACCTCTCACCCACCACACATCCCATCCACCCACACCCCAAGCACACATACATTCCCCAACCCACACATCCCCCACCCACACACACCCACCCACCTACACACATCTCCCCACCCACTCACATATCCTCTACCCGTCCCATTACCCACCAACAATCACTCACCCACATATCCCTTCCACCCACACACCTCCAACCACCCAGCCAAACACACATTCCTCAGCAACACATCCCCCACGCACACACACACATTTCCCCGTCAACTCACATATCCCGCACCTACCCACACACAAATGTGTGAGAGAGAGAGAGAGAGAGAGAGAGAGAGAGAGAGAGAGAGAGAGAGAGAGAGAGAGAGAGAGAGATTAGGATGAACCCAGGAGGTTCAGTACATAGCATCATCATCATCATCATCATGTGCCATGCCGGTAAGCGTGGGCGATCATGTTTTGCCATCTCACTCGATCACCAGAGTCGTGGATCAGCTCCGTGTTTCTGTCTTGACCATGCCACGAGGCCAAGCCATCCAGGTATTTGCTTCTAGGTCTTCCTCTTGGTCTGTTCCCTTCGATCTTACCAGTTGTCACCAAGTTCTCCAAATCATTTCTTCTCATAACATGCCCAAAAAGTTTTGACTGTCTGCATCTAATATCTCTAATCAGTTTACGATCTTCATTTGTTTCTTGAAGGACCTGTTCATTGGTTTTTCTGGCCGTCCATGGCACTCTTTGCATTTTCCTCAGAAACCACATCTCTACAGCCATCAGATGATTTTCAGCTTGACCGTTCATTGTCCAAGCTTCACATCCGTATTCTCATCCCTGTCTCACACCTCTCTTGATAGGCTGATATTGGCCTACTTCATTATCAACTCTTATGGCAGCTTGTTGTTTCCAATATATGTTGTTTTACAAGTCTAAGGTCTTTTCCATCAATTTGTAGATCTTCAAGCATCCTTATCATGTCGACATGTCTCACTTTATCGAAAGCCTTTGTCCACACAACATGATTTTCTTGGCATTTATAAAGAAGGTAGTTTGCCATTGCTTTCCTTCCTAGCAGTGACCATACTGGTCAGTGACCGTAGCCATTGTCTCCTCAAAAAAGAGATCCTCTGCCTACCGTCGTGAAGGTGAAGACCATAACCTACAACTATCTGTCGGCTGCTCTCCATTTTCATCCACCACTTGCACGCATGGCTTCACGTAACCCTGATCGGGGGGCTAAACGGGTACTCCACCTTGCCCAAGGGTGTCCCGTAGGCTAGCGGAGGGAAGGAGGCGCCTTACTTCTCCTTTTGATAGGGGATACCCCTACCCCTATAGCATACGGAATGTATGTAATTAGGCGTCGGTTGGTAATCATTCCTGTCTGAAGTTTAATCATCTGGACGTCAACAGACTTCAAACAATGTCCGATCATGCACCAGGTCCGTTCATCATAGCCCGTTGGGCCCGCTCCACATACCGAATACACCTGATACTTTATAAGACGGTCCTTTACTTGTACAGTACTTACTTTTATACCCTCCGTGGCGAAGTGGTTACGCCGAATGTCCTATGCTCACAATACTATGTGTTCGATTCCAGACTATGACTTCGTTAGTTTCACGAGTCCAATTTTCTCGGAGACACTTGGGGTCGTTGCTGGAGCTACGGAGCTCGTGCTGTGTACGACGCTTTTGGCAGGCCATCCTGCAGAAAGAAACAGAACCATATGGGATAACACCCGGTGTAATGAAGTTCCTCTTGTCTTGTACACCCTTTACTGACTTTTACACAATGAAGTCGTAGTTGTGTAGTGAACAATGGCCAGCTTACCCAGTTCAACCTATAGGATATCATTCTGAAGTTGAAGACGCATGGTTTTTCCAATCCCACGTGATTCTGGGATCTAAAACATAAAGTAATACTATTTATTTTCATTCATTTCTCTGGGAACGGAAAGTGGTCTGTAAGGGGACTGTTTACGCCATTTCTTATTCCCTGGCCTAGTACTAGTGCACGTGTCAAGAATTGCCTGAGAAGGAAAAGCGACAAGAAAGGAAACTGAATAAAGAATATAGAATAAAGTCAAGAGCCAAAGTTAGCTCTTGTCACGTTTTGGGTGTGCAATACTCTTTCAGCGAATTGCGCACTTTGAATGAACACAAGAGTAAACAAGACTGTTAAAAAACTACACTCGAGCTGACACCATTGTAGAGAACGAATAGCTCAGAATCAGGATTCGGCAATGGCAAAATATATATTGCCGCCGATATGTTATATGTTTGGAGTAGTATGACTTTAATGTATGAAGGCATAACCCATCCCACTCTTAATTTGCTATTAAGTGATCTATACCCGTAATGATCCCATGATCCACCAGCCGCATGGTTGTACAAGTCTGCCATTTTTGTTAATGTCCAGATGTCGATTTGTTTTTGCTGCCTACAGGCAATTGTTTTGCTGTCAAATTTTCTCCTCTTTCCCTCCTGGGAAAGATCGCATAATGGTTTCTCTGGATGCATTTCTGTTGTTGTAGCAGGTTTCCTCGCTGAAAGAATTCCGTTTATAAGTGGCGTTTTCTTGGCAAGGATGACTGAATAAACGCACGTGATATGGTGTAAAAAATAGATTAGTAGCCGTAATATTCTTCTGGGGGAGGGGGAAGGGAGTAATATGAATAATGTGACAAAGGAGAGATAAAATATTGATTAATCCATGAGGTTTTCGCATGATGTAAATTAACAGAAAAGATGGGCATTTTAAAGAAATGACAAGGGAGTTAGCGGCAAGCGGACAAGGGAGATAATGGCAAATGTGATCAGGGAGATAACTTCGACAAGACGAAAAAAACGAAGAAAGTTCATGACAATGGAAATACAATTCCAATGACAAAAGGAAGTAAAATCAACTTCACAAGGGAGATAATTATTTGCGACTTGGGAGGTATTAGTTTTAAGACAATTAAAAAGCACCAAAAACGCCAACGAAGCACTAGCAAATAGGATTGGTAAGAGAACATGGGAAGATTAAATCTTTGTTTTGTAAGCTCTTTGTTTATCGTTTATATTCTTCGTGTTCCTACACCTTCAGGCGTCAGTATGAATAAATGGAAATAAACTGGCGGTCGACTTGAGCTTGTTCAAATCTAAATAGAGTTTGTCCTCAAATGAAGTGGGAGTAAAGAAAAATGAATTTATTTGCTCGGCGTATGTTGGACACAACTGCAACAAATATTTAGATGTTATTTTATCAACACCACAGTTATATTAATCTGTATCTCCCATATTTAGTTGATGAAACATGTATAATTTCAACCTTTTGTGTTCTGTGTGGAGTGTGGAGTCTCAAGATTGGTACTTTATCTCCTTGGCGGAATTATATGTGCCATCTTTCTGGTGGCCTGGATTCTCTGATCTCCAACTGGTTGTATAACTGCCTTGTATACATCTCCTGGCCTTATCATTAGTTGTGTCTTTATCAGGCTGAGCCGGCTCCCTGGCCGACGGTTTAGCAGCTTTCTCCGTTAACCCCGAATGGTCTCGTGGTTGACGTGAGCGCACGAGAATTAGAAGTGGTTCGAGTCGGGCCAGTGACTTATGAGAGTATGGAGCCGGTCGCTCAGAAAGTCGTGGCGTGCTGATGAGTGTAGTTTAGCCTGGGAATCAACATACAGCTGAAAGATGCTGGTGTTGACCGCAATATCCTGAAACAGGATGGAAGCGCGGAAAAAAAAATATCAAGCTGAGATAGTTTTCTACCTTTCTTTTTCAGTCTGTCGGCTTCTTCATTTCCAGGCATGCTGCAGATGTATTGTATTACAGAACCTTTGGATTTCTGGCTTAGTTCATGTAGTGCTGATCTTAGGTTTGCTAGTTCTGCAATATTTGTGCTCTTCGGGATTGAAACAACTGACTCCGCATCTGTAGAGAGAGAGAGAGAGAGAGAGAGAGAGAGAGAGAGAGAGAGAGAGAGAGAGAGAGAGAGAGAGAGAGAGAGAGAGAGCTGTTTGTTTCTCTTTATTTATCTCCCTCCCCCACATTTCTGCTGCAGTTTTCATGGCCTCCATCTATGCTCTGCAGTTACTTAAGAACCTTCACGTTGTCACTGACTCGCTTCTAAAGAATCCATTTTTAAAAAAAAAATTCCGTAGAATACTTCCACGTCTATTATATATTTAGCTTTTTTTGTTGATCTTTCTGTATAAACATGTGTCCATGTGCTGCTTGGCAATGTTCTTATATGTAGTCTATTGTTCTTGCTTCTTTCTAATTCCATCTGGGTGTTCTTTTTTCAATACCAAGAATGATATTCTACAATCTCAGGTAGACGCAGTTATCTCAAACTTAGGAATCTGTTTCCACTGTTAATGAATTAAGCTGTTTATAAACAATAGAACAATGTCATAATGTTTCCTGTTGCAGATTCTACACAGATGTTACGCTTTGGTCTTCGATTTTAGTAAAGACATTAATCATCTGATACATGGGGTGGTCTATCAGTCTTTATAATGTTTTTTGCCTTTTGTCGGGCTCTGCTGTCTCTTCTGTCTTGCAATGGTTGTAGACATTTGATCTTTTACAACTTATTCATAAGTTTTGTTTTCATGCCTCGTGATGCTATCCGCATTCCTTGAGTTTGGACTTTAATTACTGTGTCAAGGTTAGGGTTAGGGACTTAGCTGCTGTTTCATGTCTATATACAGCATCCGCACATCTGCACATAAGACTAGTGATACACGTTTTTTTACTGGAGCCTTTAAGGGAAACAAAACATTGTACCATGTAATTTACCAAGCATGTCGTAAGAGGTCTATATGAAACGTTGGGTTAGACTGGCTACCTCGTCCCGTAGACAATAACCTACACAATCAGACACACTGTGAACACGTCTACAAACGGCTTGGAATTAGTTGATTGTAGACATGTGCTGCACTTGGGGAGCGAAGAGCAGAGGAACAAGAAGAAGTTCCCTGTATTTTTAATCTTTGTATGTTTCTACCTTTACAATCTCTCTCTCTCTCTCTCTCTCTCTCTCTCTCTCTCTCTCTCTCTCTCTCTGTGCGCGCGCGCGTGAGTGTATGTGCGTGTGTGGGTGTGTGTGTACGTATATCTGAGGCATTATTTGGAGCAATGTTGTAAGTTACATGTTCTCAAATATAAGAAGATCATGTGTGCGTGGTACATATTTTGTTTGATTTTGTTTCAATTGTTTGGTTATAATTTTATGTGGTTATGTAGGTTTATTTGCTTTAATATTTTTTTCCATGATGGTGGCTATAAGGGTGATATAAGGATGATAAGGGTGGCAATCAAGCTAACACAATCAATATATCATCGCCATCAAGTGCCCTGCCAGCTGGCGTAGGCGTTCATGGCTCTCCACAAATCTCGGTCTTTGGTGTTCTGGATCAACTCTGCTGATGTATCCCTCCAAGCCACCGTCTCAATCCATCCAGCATCATTTCTTTTGGTTTGCCTCGGCCTCGCCTCCCATTGATCTTTCCAGTTATCACATTGTTCTCCAATGCCTTTCTCCTGATAACACGATCAAAGAGAGCTGTTTGTCTCTTTCCTATTGTTGTATAAACTATTCTAGATTTATTAGTCTCTTTCAGACAATCGCTGTTAGTTACTCTGGCAGTCCAAGGAATTCGCAACATTCGTCTCAAGAGCCACATCTCTGTTGCTTCCAAGTTCTTCCTAATTTGTTTATTTACATTCAGCAAAACAGGTTCTATAATAAACAGATACCGCAGCATTAAAAAAATACCATCATGCTTCAATCAAGAAACGCTGAATAAATGGCAAGCGATAATATTTATCACAAGTAAGATGAAATATTTGAGAAAAAGAAACAACACCACACAAACAAACAATGCAAGCATCATTAAAAGTTGCAGAATTAGACATGATAAAGACTGAAACAGCATATGTCCCGGTTTAGCGTTACATGGTAGAGTAGTAACTAATATAGAGATTCCCATCTTCTCTGAGAAAGAAGCTCAGCTACCATTGTGTTTTCACAACCCAAGAGGCTTGGGCTGTAGAATTAGAACAAGACTCTGAAATCGATGAGTGGATGTTCTCAAGGGTATATCATGCAAACACACACTAAATGCGTGCCAAGTAATATAGCTGGCTCAAGCTGGGAAACCACAATATATGTTTCCTTCGTTATAGGAGGGAAGTCATTAAGTAACAGGAATTTTATTATAAAGCGCATTGAAGAGTACGGGCAACGAAAAATCTTTTTTCCGGACACAAACTGGTTTTTAAGCAATATTCCATATAAGGGTAGTGAGGATCGAGCAGTTTGCAAATGTGCAATAATTATTACAGAATGGCTGTCACACTATCGACTTGGACCGTAGTAGGACAACCAGGCGGTTTAAGTGTTTGTGTTATAAGACGATGTGAAATATGTGAGATCTGTAGACGAATGATGGTTCAGGCACTTATGGGGCAATTGTCTAAGTCAGTGTAGAATGTATGAATGGGTAGAAAGATGTCAAAGGAAACACCCGTTGTCTTCGGATAAGAAAAGATGCAGGATTAAATATCAAAGGCTCCGTATTTCCTGGAAACGGATGACAATGGATATAGTGCTCAATACAGCGACATGCTAGTGAACAAATTGAATCCCGCGATACGATTGAAATGCCGGGGACTTCTCTCATAAGCAGTATTGTTGCTGCACGACAATGATTGCCTTCATACGGTAGAGGATACAGTTAATACACTTCCAGCATACAGTCCAAGCTTGACGAAATTAGGACATTCACTTGTTTGGTAACTTAAAAGAACATTTAGGTGGTAAGAGGTGTGCAGATGACCACGGGGTAACGGAGGCGGTGCAAAATGGTTTAAGGCCACACTCATACACTTTTTCCTTCACGGCGTCAACAGGTGGACAAGTGGACCAAGAGTGCTGCTAGGCAGGAGACTAGGTTGATAAATAACACACACACACACACAATTGCTGGTTCGCACCATTCTGCAAAAGTTATTCGTAAAATTCATGTTACTTAATGACCTTCCCTGGTGTGTGTGTGTGTGTGTGTGTGTGTGTGTGTGTGTGTGTGTGTGTGTGTGCGTGTGCACACGCGTGTGTGTATACTTCTTACATAGCCGTCTGGATTTTCCATTTGATCTTGAACCGGCAGACTAAATATTAAATGTTTGTTCAGACTGACAGATTATGAGTTCTACGTACCAGATATCACATCTTTTAATTATGCTGAAATCACTATCCTTTCTTTTAATCAGTGTTCAGTGTTACAGAGCCGGTAGGTGGCTTAGGGGATAGTGTGGCGAGCGAAGTGTTTGATAGTTCCCCGACATACCATGTCCTGGGTTGGAAATCAACCCCGGGCGATTTGGAAGCACGCAGCTTTGCGTTGTTTTTAAAATAAAATATAGTATGAGGCGTCAGCAGTTAAATGGCAGTGGCAACCTACTGAACTAAGATTTCCTAGTAAATATCACAAACAGCCAATATGTATAGAACTAAAAAGGGTGTAGTTTTAACAACTGAGGGGTTTTTGAAAATATTGCCGTTCCAAGTCTTGTATTTATCTGTTATGTTGCATGAGTTCACAGAGGGTAGATACAAAACTTGGAACGGCAATATTTTCAAACACCCCGGAGTCATTAAAAATACACCATATTGTCAGCGACTTGTTCGCTACAGAGTTCTCAGGACGCCCCTACTTTCGCACTGCACGAAATAATAACTCGTGACATTTGCAAAAGGAATGCAATTTATTGGAGCTGATAATTCAATGGCTCTGCGAGCGTTATACTTCATCATCATTATACAACACGAATGCAATGAAGTGGTGAGAAATGATGCTAATAATCACAATCTAAATGTACATCCTAATGTTTGACTATTGCCTAGAAACTATAGCATTTGTACAGGACACGTCTACTCTCTACCGTCTCCAGTCGGGTCAGTCCGCACGCTACACATTGCGTGGTCAAGCACGGAGGCTGTCCTCTTCGTGCAGTAGCGGGTCTGGCGTGCATAGAGTCTCAAACACGCTGGCTTGTGAGCTTGAGTAACCGGGCACTTCACGGTTACTCGCAAGGCCAATGCTTCCCAATGGCTTGGGGAAAGCCCTTGCTCACTTGTACGCGTTGGCCCCTGGTCTGACACAAATGTGTCTCCTTGTGAGGCTATTTATAGCGCTGGTGTCTCTCCTGTCTGGTGTCTCCCTACTAGACTAATATTAACTCTCTAACTCCTTATTGGGGATGCTGACAGGCTCCCCTCCTCTCTGTGAAGTGTTACTTCCCTTTAACTAATGTTTGTAACACGTCTGGTCACAAAGATCAGATCTCCAATAAGTTTTAAATCTTTCGTTTGGGGATAGAACAGCTCTCTTCTTCCTTTACTCACACTGTTCTATTTTTTAACTTGGCTAATTAAGTAGCCCATGTATCATTATAGTTGGTTCTATAGATATCTTTGGGAATTGTTTTGAACCGGAACCGTTGTCTTATGACTTATGTCCTGGCTTCCGTCTTTTGACCCTTTGTCTTTTGACTTTCACCTATTGACTTCTGTCTTGACCTGTCCTCCAATTGCCCGAAATGACAACCCAATACAAGTTGACTCTGTTATGAGTGCAACGCATGAGCATAGAATGTTCATGTTCCCATTAATATCCCCTCCAACTTATATACACACAGTTATACTTTTCACCTTCTCGCTTCCGCTTGTGAAATGCTATTTCCAATGTTACATTAAGGTTTCTAAGACGTTATTGTGTCCCCTGAATTTAAAGTTGTAGTTCTTTGAACCAAAATAGTGTGTGCAACTTTATGTGTTTGTTTTCCTGTTTGTTTGTGTGTTTTCTAATAAACAACAGTGTACTTAACTGCTAACCATGTGTATGCGCTAGTGTACTAAATGTGTGTGTTCCTTCGAGCGCCGTAAATCGGTTTATTGTGGTTACAAACGTCTGTTATGCTTATTTGTGACCACAACTCCGCTTTCTGAAACTCGAAGTACATTCCCTATCTACTCTATTAAAGTATGGCAGTAACACACATAAAAAATTGACAACACATTGTATACACAGATGACACAGACAAGTCAAAATAAGACGTTTCCAGCGGTGGAAAACTTATCCCGCTATCTTTCTCTCTCGCTCTCTTTCTTTCAACGTTTCTCCGATTCTCTCCTCGCATTTATTCGTCTTGCATACATCTTTCACTCGCTTTCATACTCTCTTTTGCTCACTCATTCAGTCGTCATTAAAATATGTTTCATAGCATCAAATACATGAAAATTACATATTTACATTAAACGATTGGCTGAATTATAACAGTAATCACGCCAAATGACTGTGCGCTTTGTTTGCACGTGTCATGTCTATACACAATATACAAAGTTATGAGGATGGTTTGTTACCGATCCTGTAATAGTAACTAATATGATTTGGTGTGCTGACCTGAATTATCCCAAAGGGAAATAATCTAACTTACTTTCATTTAAGAGAATTAGGTTAATTACCGTAAAGTATTATTTGTAAAAAAAATTATGTTAATTCCTAAATGATTGGGTTAGTTTCGAAATGATATTTTAGATAAATGAATTTATAAATGGTTATGATTATGAGGTGATAAACTAATATAATATCTAGCAATTGTATTTCTATAATTGGTGTTATCTTAAATGGTTTATTAACTAAATGCTGGTGATTTCTAACTAACACATGACCTAAATAAAGTTATATATGCATTTATACAATTTGCAATGCAATACTCATAGAAAAATAAAGTTATGTGTACTGTTAATAAAATAATAATATACATATATCACAGTTACATGTCTATATCTAATTACCCTAACTCGAAGTCCTCCTTTGCAGTGTGAAGATGGAGCAATATTCTTTGTAGACTATTATAACATAGTTCATTTCGGCAAAGTCTTTTATGCTCTCCTTCATGGGTCGTGTATAAATATAGTTTCCTACTAACATATGTAGGTTCATAGCTAACACTTCAATGTTCTCCTAGCTTATCTATGTGTCAGCGCATGTTACTTATGCGTCTGTTCGTTACACTTTTCATAGCACTGTTAATTTCACAACGTTACATGTTTGGCGATGATAACGCACTTACAGTGTATCCTAATCACCACATACGGCACTGAGTTACTTCACATTTACAGTGTCACTGTTTTCTGATGATGGGTGGTCGATCCCTTCGTGCCAATCAGGTACTTTAATGGTTGACGGTCGACTTAAAATGTCTGCAACAGTGTTCAATCTCCCCTTTAAGTGCTGAAGGGTAAATGTGTAATTTTGGAGAATTAAAGCCCACCTGTAAACTCTGTTATTGCGGGGAACGCCTGATTGCATCACCGACAACGGAGAATTATCGGTTTCGATTACAAACTGTGCTCCTGCTAGAAATCTATGAAATTTCCTTACACAATAGATCAAACTGAGGCCCTCCAGTTCTGTTGCTGAGTATCTAGATTCCTCAGGGCTTATCTTGCGACTTACGAACATTACTGAGTGGAACTTCCCTTCGTAGAACTGTCCTAGTATCCCAGATATGGAGATGACACTCGCATCTGTGCGTAAGAAACAGGTAAGTTTTGGATTAGGCATACGAAGGATAGGTGGAACGCTGAAAAGATGTTTTAATTTTGATAACGCGCTAATTAATCCTGCATCTTGTACAGATAATTTAGCCGAAGCTTTTAAGATGTTAAAAAAAACCACTGGTAATTTCTGCCAAATTTGGAATAAATTTACTATAGTAGTTTACCAGACCCAGTAAACTTCGGACCTGTTTCTTGGTCGTTGGCATCGTCAAATTTAGAATCTTAGTGACGATTCTGTCATCAGTTTTTAATTGACCTCTGCAGATGGTATGACCCAGAAAGTAAATTTGTTCCATGCCCAACTCTATTTTGGTCGGCTTTGCTGTGAGCCCAAATACTCGCAACCTGTCGAAGACTTGTCGCAGTTTCAGTAGGTGTGTTGTCCAGTCTTCCGTATGGATGCATATGTCGTCTATATATGTAGCAATATTAGTCATCCCATGGAGAAGATCCCTAGTTAGACGGACGAAAGTTGCTGGAGCGTTCCGAAGGCCGAAAGGAAGAAAGCGCCACTCATAGAGACCTAAAGGAGTGGAGAAAGCTGTTAAATGAATCGAATTTACTTCCATCGGAACTTGCCAATAAACTTTCGTGAGGTCAATCTTGCTAAATATGCGAGATGTAGACATGTCCAAGATCAAATCCTCGCATGATGGTATCGGTTCAGCGTCAATTTTGCTTATTTTGTTTAAGCGGCGATAATCGACGCAGAGTCGAATAGTAGAGTCCTTTTTGGCGACAAGGACAATAGGGAAAGAATACTCTGACTGAGATTTCTGAATAATTCCGCTCGACTCAAGAGATAGAATTTCTTTGTCGAGGTTCGACCTATAGTTTAGAGGGATAGAATAAGGTCGACACTTGATTGGTGTGTTGTCAGTCAGAATGATAGAATGTTCTATTCTATCTGTCTTTCCTGGGATGTCTGAGAAAATGTCTCTGTATTCTGTTACTAGCTCTATGATTTGTCGTCGTTGGTCGTCTGTCAGTTTTGTTTCCATCGTTATACTGTCAATGGTCGCAGTCGCGTCTACAGTAGGGACTGGTAGTTCCATGTCGTCTTCTTCTGTCTCGTTCAATACTGTTGTGGTGCTAGCTGTGTGTGCTGTTACCTGGCTAAGTGTGTTTGCGTTGTCGCTGTCGTGCGTCGCCCTATCTAGTGGGGTTGTGCTGTATACGTCTGTCGTCTCATTACTTGGTGTTGGTGGAATTTGTTCGTCTGTCTGCTGTTCTTGTCGTGAAAAGTATGGTTTCAACATGTTGATATGAAATATCTTTAAGTGTCCTTTTATCGATATTTCATAATCCACATCTGATATTTTACGTTCAACGTTGAATGGCCCTTGTCAAGATGTTAGGAACAAATTTCGTTTATCAGGTAGTAGAAGCAAAACCTTCTGGTTTGGTTCAAGGTGGATAGTTTTAGCACCTTTATTTGCATAGTCGCGGTACCCATTGCTTGACACCTGTTGTAGGGGTCCAGCAATATTGACCGCTATACTCTCATGTGGTATAGATGCTAATACTGACCTAACTTCGGCCGTCACATGCTTTCCTTTTCGTACAAGATGTTGACAAGTAGTACAAGATCGACAGAAACATTTTATGTCCGAACAAAATTTAGGCCAGTAAAATTGTGACAGTACTCTGGCTCGTGTCTTATAATAGACCAAATGTCCAGCAAACGGTGACTCATGTGCGATTTTTAGCACATTTTGTCGGTATGTTACAGGTAACACCGTCTGCTGAATTTCATGGTTATTATATGTGTAATAACGCATGAGAATTCCGTTAACTTTTTTAAAGTACCAAGATGCATTCTTCGTCACTTTCGCTCGTTCACCCAAAAATTTAAAATAAGGTGTAATTGTTTGGTCGGTGCTCTGTGCCTCGATAAACTTTTGTCGAGTAGTGTTGGTATCTGCACCACTTGGTGTTAATAGCTGTAGCATTTCATTTTGTAGGTCAGTATAGTTTGTTTCTGTATCTGACCTTGTTACAGCGTTAGCCATATGTGTATGTTTCCAGGCTCTTATGTCGTCGTCTGTACATTCTTTCAATGAATCTAGGCATCCTAAAATGAGATCCGTGCATGGATCTTGCAGGATTGCGCAAGTAAATGTGCCGGTAAGGAACGGGGTATTGATATGCGCTTTTGCCAGTGGATATTTCTCAATGGTTCCCGAGAAAGTACGGCATTTGACAAATTCACCCGTATAGTCTTGTGGTCTAGCAAGTTCTTTCCTTAAATCCAGTAGAGTGCTCCTGCTATCGAGCAAACATTGGCATGGCTGATCGTTGACCAGTGCATAGTAGAACTTAAGTTTACCTCTGGAGGCACACGCTGTGTTAGCATCTTCATTTGAACATGATATTACGTGCCCACATTCTAATTTACCAGTCGCATGAAATTGGTGGCATACATTACATTTCTTAAAGTCTAAAATATCTGTTACTAATGCTACACTCTCACATTCATTCGTTGGCAACACATTTACAAGTTCCGGATCAATGTCACTCTCATCGTCTGATGATGTATCGATGAGTGCTGCATTGTTTGCCTTCATTCGTTGTCTACCAATACATCTATTACTATAGTGGCCATAACTGGAACAAAAATAACATTTAACAGCACGTTTGAACGATGATCTTTTGCTTTCTTGCTTCTTTAACACTGCCTCTAAGTGTGACGGATACGCGGGGTTCTTATCACACATCGAGTAAGTCGGGTGAAAAAGACTACAATAGTTACATCGAGGTGGTTTTTGATATGGTTTGTCCTTCTTACGGTATTCTTTTTGGTTGTAAGATCTATCAGGAACTTTGTTTGCAAAAGCAGTAATTTCTGTATCATGTGTTGTAGATTTAAATATGTCCCTATTAGATGAAAAATATGCAGATCCCCGTTTCTCTAATTGGTGAAGGGACTCAATATCTGACTGTTGTAAAAACGTCGCAAAAGGGGTAGGAACGGTAGATATTACCTTGTCCATTACCATAAGTTCTTCTAGTTTTTCATAGTTGTTACCCACTTTCGCCGCCTTAGTCCACTTTTTAAATGTGCTCTGCACGTTAGAGATGTAGTCTAAGAAGGTTTCAGTTGCTTTTGGTTTAATTTGGGAAAATTGAATTTGGTACCCAGTAGCGTCTAAAAGAAAGTGTTGCATTATCCTATCGTGTATGTACTGATAATTGTTTCTTAGCTCTGTAGGTATGGATTCTATTACTTTTAACGGCTCCCCACTGAGGTTCCTCATGTAGATCATTGCCCAGTCATCCAAAGGTATTTTCTGCGTTTTTAGTTGGAATTCTATGTTCTCAGTCCATGCGCTAATTGAATCCCCTACACTGTATGGTTTTATAAGGCCTTTGTACTTACTAAATTTGTTTTGTTCTTCTTGGCTCTTTTGTTTGCTAGAGGCTATTTGTATGTTAGAATCTACCTCCATTTCCTTCATCTTTAATTTAGTATCTGAGTCTACTTGTATCTGCTTTTGTTTGGTAGCCTCTTCGATCTCTTTCATTTCTTTTTGATGCTGCCTTTCTAATGCTCTTTCATCCCTGTCAAGAGCAGCTTTTTTCTGTTTCTTCTCTCTATCGAGCTGTTTCCTCTTTCTGTCGAGCTAATTCTTCTTTCTGTCGAGCTAATTTTTCTTTGTATTTTTGATCTACCCATTTTTCTAATTTTTCACCAGTATGGCCCATTTCCTTGCCTGCTTGGATATAATCATTTAGTGACGCCATTTTATGGCTTTATGTTAGTTCAAAATGATATCACAATAATATTCACACAATAGTTTGTAATAATGTGTTAGTAAATATACATATTTACTGAAAAAAGAAGATGCATGATTAATTTAGAGCATACCAAAATATTCTGAAAATATACTCATCTAATTCTTTGGAAAATACGGTTCTTGGGATGTTCCACCGCTGTCTTCCACACTCACAAAATGTTTGACTTGATAACCCAATGACTGCTTCTGTTTAGTAGAGCATCAAAAATTAGACACACGCTTATGTTGTAAATACGAACTTATTTTCCATGCGAATGATGAATGAAAAAAATGTGATAGATAGTGATAAAGGGTGTTAATGAATGATTGATATGATTGTCTGAATGATATGTTAGATGATATGTGAGATGATTCGTCGTATGACAGTCAATGTCGTCTTGTCTTCACTTTCTGACTATGGTGTAACTTCGTTCTAGTCTTTAGTTCAGTCGCTAATCTATTTACTGACTCCGTAGAATGGTGACATTGATGGCTGTATCACACAAAATGAAATGTACACGATGGTTACGTTGGTAATATTCACTGATGAATGTATACATTTCTATAGATTTCTTTATAATAACAAACTTTCAAAATTAATTTCCGTAGAATTTCACAATTTATCGATTTAATTTGGCTTCATTGTGGTACACGCTCCACAAATGGTATGATCGTATAATCACCAAAGAAAATTATTTCAGCCATGTATGGAAACAAATTTACATTATTTTCACACACATAACACGGCAATGATGTTAAATCGTGCAATTCACTGATGTTGGTTCAGAACTTCCTGATACCGATTGATAGCTGGCGTTAGTTCAGTGGTGTATAACACCACTTGCCTACTGGCGTTGGTTCACTAGTTTCTGACACCAATTGGCTACTGGCGTTGGTTCACCAGTTTCTGACACCAATTGCCTACTGGCGTTGGTTCACTAGTTTCTGACACCAATTGGGGTCCTGCCTGTCAGCGACTTGTTCGCTACAGAGTTCTCAGGACGCCCCTACTTTCGCACTGCACGAAATAATAACTCGTGACATTTGCAAAAGGAATGCAATTTATTGGAGCTGATAATTCAATGGCTCTGCGAGCGTTATACTTCATCATCATTATACAACACGAATGCAATGAAGTGGTGAGAAATGATGCTAATAATCACAATCTAAATGTACAGCCTAATATTTGACTATTGCCTAGAAACTATAGCATTTGTACAGGACACGTCTACTCTCTACCGTCTCCAGTCGGGTGGGTCCGCACGCTACACATTGCGTGGTCAAGCACGGAGGCTGTCCTCTTCGTGCAGTAGCGGGTCTGGCGTGCATAGAGTCTCAAGCACGCTGGCTTGTGAGCTTGAGTAACCGGGCACTTCACGGTTACTCGCAAGGCCAATGCTTCCCAATGGCTTGGGGAAAGCCCTTGCTCACTTGTACGCGTTGGCCCCTGGTCTGACACAAATGTGTCTCCTTGTGAGGCTATTTATAGCGCTGGTGTCTCTCCTGTCTGGTGTCTCCCTACTAGACTAATATTAACACTCTAACTCCTTATTGGGGATGCTGACAATATGTATTGGCTGTTTGTGTTGTTTACTAGGAAATTTTGAGTTCAGTAGGTTGCCATTGCAATTTGAACGGCTGACGCCTCATACCATATTAAAAGAATATGGGTGCCAAATGGTATATTAGATATAATAATAAACATCAGCAAACTCGTTTTCCAGGTGGAACCAAATGAAAAGAATCCGGAAGCAATGTGCCAAAAGCATTGACAACTAGAAGCCGGTTGACGTGTCCATTATGTCAATATTTATTTCCGGTGAACAGCTTGTGCTAAATATGAATCATAATACTAATAATACTAATAATCACCAGAATACCGTTCCAGTACAGCCGGGAGGGCCGGTATTGTAGCAATAAACATAATCACACAGCTGAAACTAACTATTAAAATCCCAAGACAATGTCTCATCGCCTAGCGTCGGTTCTAATGCCTCTTATCGGTTGACCGCACTGTCACCTTGGCCATTCTCGCCGAGTCCTAGTTGGTCCTGGCTAAGAGGAATAATGCTTTAATGATCTAGCTCTTCTACCAAGTAGTTCCTAGCTATCTCTGCCATGTCCTGAAGGTTTGTTGACAATCTTCTCTCCTTTTTTTAGACTCGTGCCGCCTTCCGTGCCGCAGCTCAAGCTCTACCTGTTTTTGCTAAACTAACCCCTGTGACGTTTTCTACCTTCTCACGTCACTTAGCGACTTTTTCTATCTGTTGGTTCGAGATTACTTCTCAGATTCTTTGTGACTTATTCATTACGTCATTCATTCTGACTCGCTACATGGCAATGGGGCCCTTTATATCTCACAATATGGTTCTCATGACTTTTCTCACTGGAATCCTGCACCTTTTCTCCATCGGATACAACGTGGGTTTCATTTTACATCTTTCTACCCATTCATACACTGTCTCTGACAATTGTCTTCATACTTAACCATCTTTGTTCTGTAGATTTTATAAGGTTTTACACACACTGATTAAAAAAAAGCACGAATAACTCATTGTGCATAATGTGTTGGTAACGAGTATGTTATGAGTCAAGAGAAAACACTACACTATCGTTCAAAACAACTTTACAACTGGTCACATACCAGAGTTCTAGTTAAGCACCTTACATTTCACTTCATCACAATTATGTGTTTTTCATTATTAAAAAAGGTCCCCTTTACACATGTAATGTGCATCACTGGGTATATAGATGCTAGATTCATCTTTATGTAGACCACACGGCACATAGTGGGTGATGTGGTCTGTGTCATATTGGTCGCCTTTACCTCCCAGATACTCATTTTAAGCTGGATCATCCTGGGAGACTAGGTTAATAGTTAAAAAAAAAATACTTCGTAACTGATATGGATCGAACCCAAGACCACCGGTACGGCACGCTGGCGATGTTGTATTGCATATTATTATTTCATTCGTGTTTTGTCGTCTTAATTGTCCAGTTTACCATCATAGTAAACACTCTTCAAATATTAAATGCAAACTCTCTATAATATGTGGAGATATTTAACTTTTAGTAGTTTGCATTTAAGGGTAAAATACATCATCATCATACAGCAGGTCCGTTGCAGAGCGTTGGTCTCATCACATCGTGTCTAAAAGGCTCTCGATCTCTGGCCATTTCTTCTGCCTCAAGCTCAATTATGGCAATGGTGTCTGCAATGTCCTGTGTCCATCTTCATTCTAGTCGACCCCAGCCTCTTCTGTCAGGAAGTGTGCTTTTCATCCCTGTTCTTTCCAAACCCCTGCCACGTTTATTATGGCCAAAGTATTTCAGTTTCTGAGACATGACACTGTCTATGAGCCAGGTTTCTGAGACATGACACTGTCTATGAGCCAGGTTTCTGAGACATGACACTGTATATGAGCCAGGTTTCTGAGACATGACACTGTCTATGAGCCAGGTTTCTGAGACATGACACTGTCTATGAGCCAGGTTTCTGAGACATGACACTGTCTATGAGCCAGGTTTCTGAGACATGACACTGTCTATGAGCCAGGTTTCTGAGACATGACACTGTCTATGAGCCAGGTTTCTAAGACATGACACTGTATATGAGCCAGGTTTCTGAGACATGACACTGTCTATGAGCCAGGTTTCTGACACATGACCCTGTCTATGAGCCAGGTTTCTGAGACATGACACTGTCTATGAGCCACGTTTCTGACACATGACACTGTCTATGAGCCAGGTTTCTGAGACATGACACTGTCAATAAGCCAGGTTTCTGAGACATGACACTGTCTATGAGCCAGGTTTCTGGGACATGACACTGTATATGAGCCAGGTTTCTGAGACATGACACTGTCTATGAGCCAGGTTTCTGAGACATGACCCTGTCTATGAGCCAGGTTTCTGACACATGACACTGTCTATGAGCCAGGTTTCTGACACATGACACTGTCTATGAGCCAGGTTTCTGAGACATGACACTGTTTATGAGCCAGGTTTCTGACACATGACCCTGTCTATGAGCCAGGTTTCTGACACATGACACTGTCTATGAGTCAGGTTTCTGACAGATGACCCTGTCTATGAGCCAGGTTTCTGACACATGACACTGTCTATGAGCCAGGTTTCTGACACATGACACTGTCTATGAGCCAGGTTTCTGACACATGACACTGTCTATGAGCCAGGTTTCTGACACATGACCCTGTCTATGAGCCAGGTTTCTGACACATGACACTGTCTATGAGCCAGGTTTTTGACACATGACCCTGTCTATGAGCTAGGTTTCTGACACATGACACTGTCTATGAGCCAGGTTTCTGACACATGACACTGTCTATGAGCCAGGTTTCTGAGACATGACCCTGTCTATGAGCCAGGTTTCTGATACATGACCCTGTCTATGAGCCAGGTTTCTGACACATGACACTGTCTATGAGCCAGGTTTCTGACACATGACACTGTCTATGAGCCAGGTTTCTGACACATGACACTGTCTATGAGCCAGGTTTCTGAGACATGACCCTGTCTATGAGCCAGGTTTCTGAGACATGACACTGTCTATGAGCCAGGTTTCTGACACATGACACTGTCTATGAGCCAGGTATCTGAGACATGACACTGTCTATGAGCCAGGTATCTGAGACATGACACTGTCTATGAGCCAGGTTTCTGACACATGACACTGTCTATGAGCCAGGTTTCTGAGACATGACCCTGTCTATGAGCCAGGTTTCTGAGACATGACCCTGTCTATGAGCCAGGTTTCTGACACATGACACTGTCTATGAGTCATGTTTCTGACACATGACACTGTCTATGAGCCAGGCTTCTGAAACATGACACTGTCTATGAGACAGGTTTCTGACACATGACACTGTCTATGAGCCAGGTTTCTGAGACATGACCCTGTCTATGAGCCAGGTTTCTGACACATGACACTGTCTATGAGCCATGTTTCTGACACATGACACTGTCTATGAGCCAGGTTTCTGACACATGACACTGTATATGAGCCAGGTTTCTGAGACATGACATTGTCTATGAGCCAGGTTTCTGAGACATGACACTGTCTATGAGCCAGGTTTCTGAGACGTGACACTGTCTATGAGCCAGGTTTCTGAGACATGACACTGTCTATGAGCCAGGTTTCTGAGTCATGACACTGTATATGAGCCAGGTTTCTGAGACATGACACTGTATATGAGCCAGGTTTCTGAGACATGACACTGTCTATGAGCCAGGTTTCTGAGACATGACCTTGTCTATGAGCCAGGTTTCTGAGACATGACACTGTCTATGAGCCAGGTTTCTGACACATGACACTGTCTATGAGCCAGGTTTCTGAGACATGACACTGTCAATAAGCCTGGTTTCTGAGACATGACACTGTCTATGAGCCAGGTTTCTGGGACATGACACTGTATATGAGCCAGGTTTCTGAGACATGACCCTGTCTATGAGCCAGGTTTCTGACACATGACACTGTCTATGAGTCATGTTTCTGACACATGACCCTGTCTATGAGCCAGGTTTCTGACACATGACACTGTCTATGAGCCAGGTTTCTGACACATGACACTGTCTATGAGCCAGGTTTCTGACACATGACACTGTCTATGAGCCAGGTTTCTGACACATGACCCTGTCTATGAGCCAGGTTTCTGACACATGACACTGTCTATGAGCCAGGTTTTTGACACATGACCCTGTCTATGAGCTAGGTTTCTGACACATGACACTGTCTATGAGCCAGATTTCTGACACATGACACTGTCTATGAGCCAGGTTTCTGACACATGACACTGTCTATGAGCCAGGTTTCTGACACATGACACTGTCTATGAGCCAGGTTTCTGAGACATGACACCGTCTATGAGCCAGGTTTCTGACACATGACACTGTCTATGAGCCAGGTTTCTGACACATGACACCGTCTATGAGCCAGGTTTCTGACACATGACACTGTCTATGAGCCAGGTGTCTGACACATGACACTGTCTATGAGCCAGGTTTCTGACACATGACACTGTCTATGAGCCAGGTTTCTGAGACATGACCCTGTCTATGAGCCAGGTTTCAGTGACATGACCCTGTCTATGAGCCAGGTTTCTGAGACATGACACTGTCTATGAGCCAGGTTTCTGACACATGACACTGTCTATGAGCCAGGTTTCTGATACATGACACTGTCTATGAGCCAGGTTACTGACACATGACACTGTCTATGAGCCAGGTTTCTGAGACATGACACTGTCTATGAGCCAGGTTTCTGAGACATGACACTGTCTATGAGCCAGGTTTCTGAGACATGACACTGTCTATGAGCCAGGTTTCTGACACATGACACTGTCTATGAGCCAGGTTTCTGACACATGACACTGTCTATGAGCCAGGTATCTGAGACATGACACTGTCTATGAGCCAGGTTTCTGACACATGACACTGTCTATGAGCCAGGTTTCTGAGACATGACCCTGTCTATGAGCCAGGTTTCTGAGACATGACCCTGTCTATGAGCCAGGTTTCTGACACATGACACTGTCTATGAGCCAGGTTTCTGACACATGACACTGTCTATGAGCCAGGCTTCTGAAACATGACACTGTCTATGAGACAGGTTTCTGAAACATGACACTGTCTATGAGCCAGGTTTCTGAGACATGACCCTGTCTATGAGCCAGGTTTCTGACACATGACACTGTCTATGAGCCATGTTTCTGACACATGACACTGTCTATGAGCCAGGTTTCTGAGACATGACACTGTCTATGAGCCAGGTTTCTGAGTCATGACACTGTCTATGAGCCAGGTTTCTAATACATGACACTGTATATGAGCCAGGTTTCTGAGACATGACACTGTCTATGAGCCAGGTTTCTGAGACATGACCCTGTCTATGAGCCAGGTTTCTGAGACATGACACTGTCTATGAGCCACGTTTCTGACACATGACACTGTCTATGAGCCAGGTTTGTGAGACATGACTCTGTCAATAAGCCTGGTTTCTGAGACATGACACTGTCTATGAGCCAGGTTTCTGGGACATGACACTGGACATGACACTGTATATGAGCCAGGTTTCTGAGACATGACACTGTCTATGAGCCAGGTTTCTGAGACAAGACCCTGTCTATGAGCCAGGTTTCTGACACATGACACTGTCTATGAGCCAGGCTTCTGAGACATGACACTGTCTATGAGCAAGGTTTCTGACACATGACACTGTCTATGAGCCAGGTTTCTGACACATGACACTGTCTATGAGCCAGGTTTCTGACACATGACCCTGTCTATGAGCCAGGTTTCTGACACATGACACTGTCTATGAGCCAGGTTTTTGACACATGACCCTGTCTATGAGCTAGGTTTCTGACACATGACACTGTCTATGAGCCAGATTTCTGACACATGACACTGTCTATGAGCCAGGTTTCTGAGACATGACCCTGTCTATGAGCCAGGTTTCTGAGACATGACACCGTCTATGAGCCAGGTTTCTGACACATGACACTGTCTATGAGCCAGATTTCTGACACATGACACCGTCTATGAGCCAGGTTTCTGACACATGACACTGTCTATGAGCCAGGTGTCTGACACATGACACTGTCTATGAGCCAGGTTTCTGACACATGACACTGTCTATGAGCCAGGTTTCTGACACATGACACTGTCTATGAGCCAGGTTTCTGAGACATGACCCTGTCTATGAGCCATTTTTCTGAGACATGACACCGTCTATGAGCCAGGTTTCTGACACATGACACTGTCTATGAGCCAGGTTTCTGACACATGACACCGTCTATGAGCCAGGTTTCTGACACATGACACTGTCTATGAGCCAGGTGTCTGACACATGACACTGTCTATGAGCCAGGTTTCTGACACATGACACTGTCTATGAGCCAGGTTTCTGAGACATGACCCTGTCTATGAGCCAGGTTTCAGTGACATGACCCTGTCTATGAGCCAGGTTTCTGAGACATGACACTGTCTATGAGCCAGGTTTCTGACACATGACACTGTCTATGAGCCAGGTTTCTGACACATGACACTGTCTATGAGCCAGGTTTCTGACACATGACACTGTCTATGAGCCAGGTTTCTGAGACATGACCCCATCTATGAGCAAGGTATTTGAGACATGACACTGTCTATGAGCCAGGTTTCTGATACATGACACTGTCTATGAGCCAGGTTACTGACACATGACACTGTCTATGAGCCAGGTTTCTGAGACATGACACTGTCTATGAGCCAGGTTTCTGAGACATGACACTGTCTATGAGCCAGGTTTCTGACACATGACACTGTCTATGAGCCAGGTTTCTGACACATGACACTGTCTATGAGCCAGGTTTCTGAGACATGACCCTGTCTATGAGCCAGGTTTCTGACACATGACACTGTCTATGAGCCAGGTTTCTGACACATGACACTGTCTATGAGCCAGGTTTCTGACACATGACACTGTCTATGAGCCAGGTTTCTGAGACATGACCCTGTCTATGAGCCAGGTTTCTGAGACATGACACTGTCTATGAGCCAGGTTTCTGACACATGACACTGTCTATGAGCCAGGTTTCTGAGACATGACACTGTCTATGAGCCAGCTTTCTGACATATGACACTGTCTATGAGCCAGGTTTCTGACACATGACACTGTCTATGAGCCAGGTTTCTGACACATGACACTGTCTATGAGCCAGGTTTCTGAGACATGACCCTGTCTATGAGCCAGGTTTCTGACACATGACACTGTCTGTGAGCCAGGTTTCTGACACATGACACTGTCTATGAGCCAGGTTTCTGACACATGACACTGTCTATGAGCCAGGTTTCTGAGACATGACCCTGTCTATGAGCCAGGTTTCTGAGACATGACACTGTCTATGAGCCAGGTTTCTGACACATGACACTGTCCATGAGAAAGGTATCTGAGACATGACACTGTCTATGAGCCAGGTTTCTGACACATGACACTGTCTATGAGCCAGGTTTCTGAGACATGACCCTGTCTATGAGCCAGGTTTCTGAGACATGACCCTGTCTATGAGCCAGGTTTCTGACACATGACACTGTCTACGAGCCAGGTTTCTGACACATGACACTGTCTATGAGCCAGGTTTCTGACACATGACACTGTCTATGAGCCAGGTTTCTGAGACATGACCCTGTCTATGAGCCAGGTTTCTGAGACATGACACTGTCTATGAGCCAGGTTTCTGACACATGACACTGTCTATGAGCCAGGTATCTGAGATATGACATTGTCTATGAGCCAGGTTTCTGACACATGACACTGTCTATGAGCCAGGTTTCTGAGACATGACCCTGTCTATGAGCCAGGTTTCTGAGACATGACCCTGTCTATGAGCCAGGTTTCTGACACATGACACTGTCTATGAGCCAGGTTTCTGACACATGACACTTTCTATGAGCCAGGCTTCTGAAACATGACACTGTCTATGAGACAGGTTTCTGACACATGACACTGTCTATGAGCCAGGTTTCTGAGACACGACCCTGTCTATGAGCCAGGTTTCTGACACATGACACTGTCTATGAGCCATGTTTCTGACACATGACACTGTCTATGAGCCAGGTTTCTGACACATGACACTGTCTATGAGCCAGGTTTCATAGACATGACCCTGTCTATGAGCCAGGTTTCTGAGACATGACACTGTCTATGAGCCAGGTTTCTGACACATGACACTGTCTATGAGCCAGGTTTCTGACACATGACACTGTCTATGAGCCAGGTTTCTGAGACATGACACTGTCTATGAGCCAGGTTTCTGAGACATGACAACGTCTATGAGCCAGGTTTCTGACATATGACACTGTCCATGAGCCAGGTTTCTGAGACATGACACTGTCTATGAGCCAGGTTTCTGACACATGACACTGTCTATGAGCCAGGTTTCTGAGAATTGACAACGTCTATGAGCCAGGTTTCTGACACATGACACTGTCTATGAGCCAGGTTTCTGAGACATGACACCGTCTATGAGCCATGTTTCTGAGACATGACACTGTCAATGAGCCAGGTATCTTACACATGACACTGTCTATGACCCAGGTTTCTGAGACATGCCACCGTCTATGAGCCAGGTTTCTGAGACATGACAACGTCTATGAGCCAGGTTTCTGAGACATGACACCGTCTATGAGCCAGGTTTCTAAGACATGACAATGTCTATGAGCCAGGTTTCTGAGACATGACACTGTCTATGAGCCAGGTTTCTGAGACATGACACTGTCTATGAACCAGGTTTCTGAGACATGCCACTGTCAATGAGCCAGGTGTCTGAGACATGACACTGTCTATGAGCCAGGTTTCTGAGACATGACACTGTCAATGAGCCAGGTTTCTGAGACATGACAACGTCTATGAGCCAGGTTTCTGAGACATGACACCGTCTATGAGCCAGGTTTCTGAGACATGACACTGTCTATGAGCCAGGTTTCTGAGACATGACAACGTCTATGAGCCAGGTTTCTGAGACATGACACTGTCTATGAGCCAGGTTTCTGAGACATGACACTTTCTATGAGCCAGGCTTCTGAGACATGACACTGTCTATGAGCCAGGTTTCTAAGACATGACACCGTCTATGAGCCAGGTTTCCGAGACATGTCACTGTCTATGAGTCAGGTTTCTGAGACATGACCCTGTCTATGAGCCAGGTTTTTGAGACATGACACTGTCTATGAACCAGGTTTCTGAGACATGACCCTGGCTATGAGCCATTTTTCTGAGACATGACACCGTCTATGAGCCAGGTTTCTGACACATGACACTGTCTATGAGCCAGGTTTCTGAGACATGACCCTATCTATGAGCAAGGTATTTGAGACATGACACTGTCTATGAGCCAGGTTTCTGATACATGACACTGTCTATGAGCCAGGTTACTGACACATGACACTGTCTATGAGCCAGGTTTCTGACACATGACACTGTCTATGAGCCAGGTTTCTGACACATGACACTGTATATGAGCCAGGTTTCTGAGACATGACCCTGTCTATGAGCCAGGTTTCTGACACATGACACTGTCTATGAGCCATGTTTCTGACACATGACACTGTCTATGAGCCAGGTTTCTGACACATGACACTGTCTATGAGCCAGGTTTCATAGACATGACCCTGTCTATGAGCCAGGTTTCTGAGACATGACACTGTCTATGAGCCAGGTTTCTGACACATGACACTGTCTATGAGCCAGGTTTCTGACACATGACACTGTCTATGAGCCAGGTTTCTGAGACATGACACTGTCTATGAGCCAGGTTTCTGAGACATGACAACGTCTATGAGCCAGGTTTCTGACATATGACACTGTCCATGAGCCAGGTTTCTGAGACATGACACTGTCTATGAGCCAGGTTTCTGACACATGACACTTTCTATGAGCCAGGTTTCTGAGAATTGACAACGTCTATGAGCCAGGTTTCTGACACATGACACTGTCTATGAGCCAGGTTTCTGAGACATGACACCGTCTATGAGCCATGTTTCTGAGACATGACACTGTCAATGAGCCAGGTATCTTACACATGACACTGTCTATGACCCAGGTTTCTGAGACATGCCACCGTCTATGAGCCAGGTTTCTGAGACATGACAACGTCTATGAGCCAGGTTTCTGAGACATGACACCGTCTATGAGCCAGGTTTCTAAGACATGACAATGTCTATGAGCCAGGTTTCTGAGACATGACACTGTCTATGAGCCAGGTTTCTGAGACATGACACTGTCTATGAGCCAGGTTTCTGAGACATGCCACTGTCAATGAGCCAGGTGTGTGAGACATGACACTGTCTATGAGCCAGGTTTCTGAGACATGACACTGTCAATGAGCCAGGTTTCTGAGACATGACAACGTCTATGAGCCAGGTTTCTGAGACATGACACCGTCTATGAGCCAGGTTTCTGAGACATGACACTGTCTATGAGCCAGGTTTCTGAGACATGACAACGTCTATGAGCCAGGTTTCTGAGACATGACACTGTCTATGAGCCAGGTTTCTGAGACATGACACTTTCTATGAGCCAGGCTTCTGAGACATGACACTGTCTATGAGCCAGGTTTCTAAGACATGACACCGTCTATGAGCCAGGTTTCCGAGACATGTCACTGTCTATGAGTCAGGTTTCTGAGACATGACCCTGTCTATGAGCCAGGTTTTTGAGACATGACACTGTCTATGAACCAGGTTTCTGAGACATGACCCTGGCTATGAGCCATTTTTCTGAGACATGACACCGTCTATGAGCCAGGTTTCTGACACATGACACTGTCTATGAGCCAGGTTTCTGAGACATGACCCTATCTATGAGCAAGGTATTTGAGACATGACACTGTCTATGAGCCAGGTTTCTGATACATGACACTGTCTATGAGCCAGGTTACTGACACATGACACTGTCTATGAGCCAGGTTTCTGACACATGACACTGTCTATGAGCCAGGTTTCTGACACATGACACTGTATATGAGCCAGGTTTCTGAGACATGACACTGTCTATGAGCCAGGTTTCTGAGACATGACACTGTCTATGAGCCAGGTTTCTGAGACGTGACACTGTCTATGAGCCAGGTTTCTGAGACATGACACTGTCTATGAGCCAGGTTTCTGAGTCATGACACTGTATATGAGCCAGGTTTCTGAGACATGACACTGTATATGAGCCAGGTTTCTGAGACATGACACTGTCTATGAGCCAGGTTTCTGAGACATGACCTTGTCTATGAGCCAGGTTTCTGAGACATGACACTGTCTATGAGCCAGGTTTCTGACACATGACACTGTCTATGAGCCAGGTTTCTGAGACATGACACTGTCAATAAGCCTGGTTTCTGAGACATGACACTGTCTATGAGCCAGGTTTCTGGGACATGACACTGTATATGAGCCAGGTTTCTGAGACATGACCCTGTCTATGAGCCAGGTTTCTGACACATGACACTGTCTATGAGTCATGTTTCTGACACATGACCCTGTCTATGAGCCAGGTTTCTGACACATGACACTGTCTATGAGCCAGGTTTCTGACACATGACACTGTCTATGAGCCAGGTTTCTGACACATGACACTGTCTATGAGCCAGGTTTCTGACACATGACCCTGTCTATGAGCCAGGTTTCTGACACATGACACTGTCTATGAGCCAGGTTTTTGACACATGACCCTGTCTATGAGCTAGGTTTCTGACACATGACACTGTCTATGAGCCAGATTTCTGACACATGACACTGTCTATGAGCCAGGTTTCTGACACATGACACTGTCTATGAGCCAGGTTTCTGACACATGACACTGTCTATGAGCCAGGTTTCTGAGACATGACACCGTCTATGAGCCAGGTTTCTGACACATGACACTGTCTATGAGCCAGGTTTCTGACACATGACACCGTCTATGAGCCAGGTTTCTGACACATGACACTGTCTATGAGCCAGGTGTCTGACACATGACACTGTCTATGAGCCAGGTTTCTGACACATGACACTGTCTATGAGCCAGGTTTCTGAGACATGACCCTGTCTATGAGCCAGTTTTCAGTGACATGACCCTGTCTATGAGCCAGGTTTCTGAGACATGACACTGTCTATGAGCCAGGTTTCTGACACATGACACTGTCTATGAGCCAGGTTTCTGATACATGACACTGTCTATGAGCCAGGTTACTGACACATGACACTGTCTATGAGCCAGGTTTCTGAGACATGACACTGTCTATGAGCCAGGTTTCTGAGACATGACACTGTCTATGAGCCAGGTTTCTGACACATGACACTGTCTATGAGCCAGGTTTCTGACACATGACACTGTCTATGAGCCAGGTTTCTGACAATTGACACTGTCTATGAGCCAGGTATCTGAGACATGACACTGTCTATGAGCCAGGTTTCTGACACATGACACTGTCTATGAACCAGGTTTCTGAGACATGACCCTGTCTATGAGCCAGGTTTCTGAGACATGACCCTGTCGATGAGCCAGGTTTCTGACACATGACACTGTCTATGAGCCAGGTTTCTGACACATGACACTGTCTATGAGCCAGGCTTCTGAAACATGACACTGTCTATGAGACAGGTTTCTGAAACATGACACTGTCTATGAGCCAGGTTTCTGAGACATGACCCTGTCTATGAGCCAGGTTTCTGACACATGACACTGTCTATGAGCCATGTTTCTGACACATGACACTGTCTATGAGCCAGGTTTCTGAGACATGACACTGTCTATGAGCCAGGTTTCTGAGTCATGACACTGTCTATGAGCCAGGTTTCTAATACATGACACTGTATATGAGCCAGGTTTCTGAGACATGACACTGTCTATGAGCCAGGTTTCTGAGACATGACCCTGTCTATGAGCCAGGTTTCTGAGACATGACACTGTCTATGAGCCACGTTTCTGACACATGACACTGTCTATGAGCCAGGTTTGTGAGACATGACTCTGTCAATAAGCCTGGTTTCTGAGACATGACACTGTCTATGAGCCAGGTTTCTGGGACATGACACTGGACATGACACTGTATATGAGCCAGGTTTCTGAGACATGACACTGTCTATGAGCCAGGTTTCTGAGACAAGACCCTGTCTATGAGCCAGGTTTCTGACACATGACACTGTCTATGAGCCAGGCTTCTGAGACATGACACTGTTTATGAGCCAGGTTTCTGACACATGACCCTGTCTATGAGCCAGGTTTCTGAGACATGACACTGTCTATGAGCAAGGTTTCTGACACATGACACTGTCTATGAGCCAGGTTTCTGACACATGACACTGTCTATGAGCCAGGTTTCTGACACATGACCCTGTCTATGAGCCAGGTTTCTGACACATGACACTGTCTATGAGCCAGGTTTTTGACACATGACCCTGTCTATGAGCTAGGTTTCTGACACATGACACTGTCTATGAGCCAGATTTCTGACACATGACACTGTCTATGAGCCAGGTTTCTGAGACATGACCCTGTCTATGAGCCAGGTTTCTGAGACATGACACCGTCTATGAGCCAGGTTTCTGACACATGACACTGTCTATGAGCCAGATTTCTGACACATGACACCGTCTATGAGCCAGGTTTCTGACACATGACACTGTCTATGAGCCAGGTGTCTGACACATGACACTGTCTATGAGCCAGGTTTCTGACACATGACACTGTCTATGAGCCAGGTTTCTGAGACATGACCCTGTCTATGAGCCAGGTTTCAGTGACATGACCCTGTCTATGAGCCAGGTTTCTGAGACATGACACTGTCTATGAGCCAGGTTTCTGACACATGACACTGTCTATGAGCCAGGTTTCTGACACATGACACTGTCTATGAGCCAGGTTTCTGACACATGACACTGTCTATGAGCCAGGTTTCTGAGACATGACCCTGTCTATGAGCCATTTTTCTGAGACATGACACCGTCTATGAGCCAGGTTTCTGACACATGACACTGTCTATGAGCCAGGTTTCTGACACATGACACCGTCTATGAGCCAGGTTTCTGACACATGACACTGTCTATGAGCCAGGTGTCTGACACATGACACTGTCTATGAGCCAGGTTTCTGACACATGACACTGTCTATGAGCCAGGTTTCTGAGACATGACCCTGTCTATGAGCCAGGTTTCAGTGACATGACCCTGTCTATGAGCCAGGTTTCTGAGACATGACACTGTCTATGAGCCAGGTTTCTGACACATGACACTGTCTATGAGCCAGGTTTCTGACACATGACACTGTCTATGAGCCAGGTTTCTGACACATGACACTGTCTATGAGCCAGGTTTCTGAGACATGACCCTATCTATGAGCAAGGTATTTGAGACATGACACTGTCTATGAGCCAGGTTTCTGATACATGACACTGTCTATGAGCCAGGTTACTGACACATGACACTGTCTATGAGCCAGGTTTCTGAGACATGACACTGTCTATGAGCCAGGTTTCTGAGACATGACACTGTCTATGAGCCAGGTTTCTGACACATGACACTGTCTATGAGCCAGGTTTCTGACACATGACACTGTCTATGAGCCAGGTTTCTGAGACATGACCCTGTCTATGAGCCAGGTTTCTGACACATGACACTGTCTATGAGCCAGGTTTCTGACACATGACACTGTCTATGAGCCAGGTTTCTGACACATGACACTGTCTATGAGCCAGGTTTCTGAGACATGACCCTGTCTATGAGCCAGGTTTCTGAGACATGACACTGTCTATGAGCCAGGTTTCTGACACATGACACTGTCTATGAGCCAGGTTTCTGAGACATGACACTGTCTATGAGCCAGCTTTCTGACATATGACACTGTCTATGAGCCAGGTTTCTGACACATGACCCTGTCTATGAGCCAGGTTTCTGACACATGACACTGTCTATGAGCCAGGTTTCTGAGACATGACCCTGTCTATGAGCCAGGTTTCTGACACATGACACTGTCTGTGAGCCAGGTTTCTGACACATGACACTGTCTATGAGCCAGGTTTCTGACACATGACACTGTCTATGAGCCAGGTTTCTGAGACATGACCCTGTCTATGAGCCAGGTTTCTGAGACATGACACTGTCTATGAGCCAGGTTTCTGACACATGACACTGTCCATGAGAAAGGTATCTGAGACATGACACTGTCTATGAGCCAGGTTTCTGACACATGACACTGTCTATGAGCCAGGTTTCTGAGACATGACCCTGTCTATGAGCCAGGTTTCTGAGACATGACCCTGTCTATGAGCCAGGTTTCTGACACATGACACTGTCTACGAGCCAGGTTTCTGACACATGACACTGTCTATGAGCCAGGTTTCTGACACATGACACTGTCTATGAGCCAGGTTTCTGAGACATGACTCTGTCTATGAGCCAGGTTTCTGAGACATGACACTGTCTATGAGCCAGGTTTCTGACACATGACACTGTCTATGAGCCAGGTATCTGAGATATGACATTGTCTATGAGCCAGGTTTCTGACACATGACACTGTCTATGAGCCAGGTTTCTGAGACATGACCCTGTCTATGAGCCAGGTTTCTGAGACATGACCCTGTCTATGAGCCAGGTTTCTGACACATGACACTGTCTATGAGCCAGGTTTCTGACACATGACACTTTCTATGAGCCAGGCTTCTGAAACATGACACTGTCTATGAGACAGGTTTCTGACACATGACACTGTCTATGAGCCAGGTTTCTGAGACATGACCCTGTCTATGAGCCAGGTTTCTGACACATGACACTGTCTATGAGCCATGTTTCTGACACATGACACTGTCTATGAGCCAGGTTTCTGACACATGACACTGTCTATGAGCCAGGTTTCATAGACATGACCCTGTCTATGAGCCAGGTTTCTGAGACATGACACTGTCTATGAGCCAGGTTTCTGACACATGACACTGTCTATGAGCCAGGTTTCTGACACATGACACTGTCTATGAGCCAGGTTTCTGAGACATGACACTGTCTATGAGCCAGGTTTCTGAGACATGACAACGTCTATGAGCCAGGTTTCTGACATATGACACTGTCCATGAGCCAGGTTTCTGAGACATGACACTGTCTATGAGCCAGGTTTCTGACACATGACACTGTCTATGAGCCAGGTTTCTGAGAATTGACAACGTCTATGAGCCAGGTTTCTGACACATGACACTGTCTATGAGCCAGGTTTCTGAGACATGACACCGTCTATGAGCCATGTTTCTGAGACATGACACTGTCAATGAGCCAGGTATCTTACACATGACACTGTCTATGACCCAGGTTTCTGAGACATGCCACCGTCTATGAGCCAGGTTTCTGAGACATGACAACGTCTATGAGCCAGGTTTCTGAGACATGACACCGTCTATGAGCCAGGTTTCTAAGACATGACAATGTCTATGAGCCAGGTTTCTGAGACATGACACTGTCTATGAGCCAGGTTTCTGAGACATGACACTGTCTATGAGCCAGGTTTCTGAGACATGCCACTGTCAATGAGCCAGGTTTCTGAGACATGACACCGTCTATGAGCCAGGTGTCTGAGACATGACACTGTCTATGAGCCAGGTTTCTGAGACATGACACTGTCAATGAGCCAGGTTTCTGAGACATGACAACGTCTATGAGCCAGGTTTCTGAGACATGACACCGTCTATGAACCAGGTTTCTGAGACATGACCCTGTCTATGAGCCATTTTTCTGAGACATGACACCGTCTATGAGCCAGGTTTCTGACACATGACACTGTCTATGAGCCAGGTTTCTGAGACATGACCCTATCTATGAGCAAGGTATTTGAGACATGACACTGTCTATGAGCCAGGTTTCTGATACATGACACTGTCTATGAGCCAGGTTACTGACACATGACACTGTCTATGAGCCAGGTTTCTGAGACATGACACTGTCTATGAGCCAGGTTTCTGAGACATGACACTGTCTATGAGCCAGGTTTCTGACACATGACACTGTCTATGAGCCAGGTTTCTGACACATGACACTGTCTATGAGCCAGGTTTCTGAGACATGACCCTGTCTATGAGCCAGGTTTCTGACACATGACACTGTCTATGAGCCAGGTTTCTAAGACATGACAATGTCTATGAGCCAGGTTTCTGAGACATGACACTGTCTATGAGCCAGGTTTCTGAGACATGACACTGTCTATGAGCCAGGTTTCTGAGACATGCCACTGTAATTGAGCCAGGTTTCTGAGACATGACACCGTCTATGAGCCAGGTGTCTGAGACATGACACTGTCTATGAGCCAGGTTTCTGAGACATGACACTGTCAATGAGCCAGGTATCTGAGACATGACAACGTCTATGAGCCAGGTTTCTGAGACATGACACCGTCTATGAGCCAGGTTTCTGAGACATGACACTGTCTATGAGCCAGGTTTCTGAGACATGACAACGTCTATGAGCCAGGTTTCTGAGACATGACACTGTCTATGAGCCAGGTTTCTGAGAAATGACACTTTCTATGAGCCAGGCTTCTGAGACATGACACTGTCTATGAGCCAGGTTTCTAAGACATGACACCGTCTATGAGCCAGGTTTCCGAGACATGTCACTGTCTATGAACCAGGTTTCTGAGACATGACCCTGTCTATGAGCCAGGTTTTTGAGACATGACACTGTCTATGAACCAGGTTTCTGAGACATGACCCTGTCTATGAGCCATTTTTCTGAGACATGACACCGTCTATGAGCCAGGTTTCTGACACATGACACTGTCTATGAGCCAGGTTTCTGAGACATGACCCTATCTATGAGCAAGGTATTTGAGACATGACACTGTCTATGAGCCAGGTTTCTGATACATGACACTGTATATGAGCCAGGTTACTGACACATGACACTGTCTATGAGCCAGGTTTCTGAGACATGACACTGTCTATGAGCCAGGTTTCTGAGACATGACACTGTCTATGAGCCAGGTTTCTGACACATGACACTGTCTATGAGCCAGGTTTCTGACACATGACACTGTCTATGAGCCAGGTTTCTGAGACATGACCCTGTCTATGAGCCAGGTTTCTGACACATGACACTGTCTATGAGCCAGGTTTCTGACACATGACACTGTCTATGAGCCAGGTTTCTGACACATGACACTGTCTATGAGGCAGGTTTCTGAGACATGACACTGTCTATGAGCCAGGTTTCTGAGACATGACCCTGTCTATGAGCCATTTTTCTGAGACATGACACCGTCTATGAGCCAGGTTTCTGACACATGACACTGTCTATGAGCCAGGTTTCTGAGACATGACCCTATCTATGAGCAAGGTATTTGAGACATGACACTGTCTATGAGCCAGGTTTCTGATACATGACACTGTCTATGAGCCAGGTTTCTAAGACATGACAATGTCTATGAGCCAGGTTTCTGAGACATGACACTGTCTATGAGCCAGGTTTCTGAGACATGACACTGTCTATGAGCCAGGTTTCTGAGACATGCCACTGTCAATGAGCCAGGTTTCTGAGACATGACACCGTCTATGAGCCAGGTTTCTGAGACATGACCCTGTCTATGAGCCATTTTTCTGAGACATGACACCGTCTATGAGCCAGGTTTCTGACACATGACACTGTCTATGAGCCAGGTTTCTGACACATGACACTGTCTATGAGCCAGGTTTCTGAGACATGACCCTGTCTATGAGCCATTTTTCTGAGACATGACACCGTCTATGAGCCAGGTTTCTGACACATGACACTGTCTATGAGCCAGGTTTCTGACACATGACACCGTCTATGAGCCAGGTTTCTGACACATGACACTGTCTATGAGCCAGGTGTCTGACACATGACACTGTCTATGAGCCAGGTTTCTGACACATGACACTGTCTATGAGCCAGGTTTCTGAGACATGACCCTGTCTATGAGCCAGGTTTCAGTGACATGACCCTGTCTATGAGCCAGGTTTCTGAGACATGACACTGTCTATGAGCCAGGTTTCTGACACATGACACTGTCTATGAGCCAGGTTTCTGACACATGACACTGTCTATGAGCCAGGTTTCTGACACATGACACTGTCTATGAGCCAGGTTTCTGAGACATGACCCTATCTATGAGCAAGGTATTTGAGACATGACACTGTCTATGAGCCAGGTTTCTGATACATGACACTGTCTATGAGCCAGGTTACTGACACATGACACTGTCTATGAGCCAGGTTTCTGAGACATGACACTGTCTATGAGCCAGGTTTCTGAGACATGACACTGTCTATGAGCCAGGTTTCTGACACATGACACTGTCTATGAGCCAGGTTTCTGACACATGACACTGTCTATGAGCCAGGTTTCTGAGACATGACCCTGTCTATGAGCCAGGTTTCTGACACATGACACTGTCTATGAGCCAGGTTTCTGACACATGACACTGTCTATGAGCCAGGTTTCTGACACATGACACTGTCTATGAGCCAGGTTTCTGAGACATGACCCTGTCTATGAGCCAGGTTTCTGAGACATGACACTGTCTATGAGCCAGGTTTCTGACACATGACACTGTCTATGAGCCAGGTTTCTGAGACATGACACTGTCTATGAGCCAGCTTTCTGACATATGACACTGTCTATGAGCCAGGTTTCTGACACATGACCCTGTCTATGAGCCAGGTTTCTGACACATGACACTGTCTATGAGCCAGGTTTCTGAGACATGACCCTGTCTATGAGCCAGGTTTCTGACACATGACACTGTCTGTGAGCCAGGTTTCTGACACATGACACTGTCTATGAGCCAGGTTTCTGACACATGACACTGTCTATGAGCCAGGTTTCTGAGACATGACCCTGTCTATGAGCCAGGTTTCTGAGACATGACACTGTCTATGAGCCAGGTTTCTGACACATGACACTGTCCATGAGAAAGGTATCTGAGACATGACACTGTCTATGAGCCAGGTTTCTGACACATGACACTGTCTATGAGCCAGGTTTCTGAGACATGACCCTGTCTATGAGCCAGGTTTCTGAGACATGACCCTGTCTATGAGCCAGGTTTCTGACACATGACACTGTCTACGAGCCAGGTTTCTGACACATGACACTGTCTATGAGCCAGGTTTCTGACACATGACACTGTCTATGAGCCAGGTTTCTGAGACATGACCCTGTCTATGAGCCAGGTTTCTGAGACATGACACTGTCTATGAGCCAGGTTTCTGACACATGACACTGTCTATGAGCCAGGTATCTGAGATATGACATTGTCTATGAGCCAGGTTTCTGACACATGACACTGTCTATGAGCCAGGTTTCTGAGACATGACCCTGTCTATGAGCCAGGTTTCTGAGACATGACCCTGTCTATGAGCCAGGTTTCTGACACATGACACTGTCTATGAGCCAGGTTTCTGACACATGACACTTTCTATGAGCCAGGCTTCTGAAACATGACACTGTCTATGAGACAGGTTTCTGACACATGACACTGTCTATGAGCCAGGTTTCTGAGACATGACCCTGTCTATGAGCCAGGTTTCTGACACATGACACTGTCTATGAGCCATGTTTCTGACACATGACACTGTCTATGAGCCAGGTTTCTGACACATGACACTGTCTATGAGCTAGGTTTCATAGACATGACCCTGTCTATGAGCCAGGTTTCTGAGACATGACACTGTCTATGAGCCAGGTTTCTGACACATAACACTGTCTATGAGCCAGGTTTCTGACACATGACACTGTCTATGAGCCAGGTTTCTGAGACATGACACTGTCTATGAGCCAGGTTTCTGAGACATGACAACGTCTATGAGCCAGGTTTCTGACATATGACACTGTCCATGAGCCAGGTTTCTGAGACATGACACTGTCTATGAGCCAGGTTTCTGACACATGACACTGTCTATGAGCCAGGTTTCTGAGAATTGACAACGTCTATGAGCCAGGTTTCTGACACATGACACTGTCTATGAGCCAGGTTTCTGAGACATGACACCGTCTATGAGCCATGTTTCTGAGACATGACACTGTCAATGAGCCAGGTATCTTACACATGACACTGTCTATGACCCAGGTTTCTGAGACATGCCACCGTCTATGAGCCAGGTTTCTGAGACATGACAACGTCTATGAGCCAGGTTTCTGAGACATGACACCGTCTATGAGCCAGGTTTCTAAGACATGACAATGTCTATGAGCCAGGTTTCTGAGACATGACACTGTCTATGAGCCAGGTTTCTGAGACATGACACTGTCTATGAGCCAGGTTTCTGAGACATGCCACTGTCAATGAGCCAGGTTTCTGAGACATGACACCGTCTATGAGCCAGGTGTCTGAGACATGACACTGTCTATGAGCCAGGTTTCTGAGACATGACACTGTCAATGAGCCAGGTTTCTGAGACATGACAACGTCTATGAGCCAGGTTTCTGAGACATGACACCGTCTATGAACCAGGTTTCTGAGACATGACCCTGTCTATGAGCCATTTTTCTGAGACATGACACCGTCTATGAGCCAGGTTTCTGACACATGACACTGTCTATGAGCCAGGTTTCTGAGACATGACCCTATCTATGAGCAAGGTATTTGAGACATGATACTGTCTATGAGCCAGGTTTCTGATACATGACACTGTCTATGAGCCAGGTTACTGACACATGACACTGTCTATGAGCCAGGTTTCTGAGACATGACACTGTCTATGAGCCAGGTTTCTGAGACATGACACTGTCTATGAGCCAGGTTTCTGACACATGACACTGTCTATGAGCCAGGTTTCTGACACATGACACTGTCTATGAGCCAGGTTTCTGAGACATGACCCTGTCTATGAGCCAGGTTTCTGACACATGACACTGTCTATGAGCCAGGTTTCTAAGACATGACAATGTCTATGAGCCAGGTTTCTGAGACATGACACTGTCTATGAGCCAGGTTTCTGAGACATGACACTGTCTATGAGCCAGGTTTCTGAGACATGCCACTGTCAATGAGCCAGGTTTCTGAGACATGACACCGTCTATGAGCCAGGTGTCTGAGACATGACACTGTCTATGAGCCAGGTTTCTGAGACATGACACTGTCAATGAGCCAGGTATCTGAGACATGACAACGTCTATGAGCCAGGTTTCTGAGACATGACACCGTCTATGAGCCAGGTTTCTGAGACATGACACTGTCTATGAGCCAGGTTTCTGAGACATGACAACGTCTATGAGCCAGGTTTCTGAGACATGACACTGTCTATGAGCCAGGTTTCTGAGACATGACACTTTCTATGAGCCAGGCTTCTGAGACATGACACTGTCTATGAGCCAGGTTTCTAAGACATGACACCGTCTATGAGCCAGGTTTCCGAGACATGTCACTGTCTATGAGTCAGGTTTCTGAGACATGACCCTGTCTATGAGCCAGGTTTTTGAGACATGACACTGTCTATGAACCAGGTTTCTGAGACATGACCCTGTCTATGAGCCATTTTTCTGAGACATGACACCGTCTATGAGCCAGGTTTCTGACACATGACACTGTCTATGAGCCAGGTTTCTGAGACATGACCCTATCTATGAGCAAGGTATTTGAGACATGACACTGTCTATGAGCCAGGTTTCTGATACATGACACTGTATATGAGCCAGGTTACTGACACATGACACTGTCTATGAGCCAGGTTTCTGAGACATGACACTGTCTATGAGCCAGGTTTCTGAGACATGACACTGTCTATGAGCCAGGTTTCTGACACATGACACTGTCTATGAGCCAGGTTTCTGACACATGACACTGTCTATGAGCCAGGTTTCTGAGACATGACCCTGTCTATGAGCCAGGTTTCTGACACATGACACTGTCTATGAGCCAGGTTTCTGACACATGACACTGTCTATGAGCCAGGTTTCTGACACATGACACTGTCTATGAGCCAGGTTTCTGAGACATGACACTGTCTATGAGCCAGGTTTCTGAGACATGACCCTGTCTATGAGCCATTTTTCTGAGACATGACACCGTCTATGAGCCAGGTTTCTGACACATGACACTGTCTATGAGCCAGGTTTCTGAGACATGACCCTATCTATGAGCAAGGTATTTGAGACATGACACTGTCTATGAGCCAGGTTTCTGATACATGACACTGTCTATGAGCCAGGTTACTGACACATGACACTGTCTATGAGCCAGGTTTCTGAGACATGACACTGTCTATGAGCCAGGTTTCTGAGACATGACACTGTCTATGAGCCAGGTTTCTGACACATGACACTGTCTATGAGCCAGGTTTCTGACACATGACACTGTCTATGAGCCAGGTTTCTGAGACATGACCCTGTCTATGAGCCAGGTTTCTGACACATGACACTGTCTATGAGCCAGGTTTCTAAGACATGACAATGTCTATGAGCCAGGTTTCTGAGACATGACACTGTCTATGAGCCAGGTTTCTGAGACATGACACTGTCTATGAGCCAGGTTTCTGAGACATGCCACTGTCAATGAGCCAGGTTTCTGAGACATGACACCGTCTATGAGCCAGGTGTCTGAGACATGACACTGTCTATGAGCCAGGTTTCTGAGACATGGCACTGTCAATGAGCCAGGTATCTGAGACATGACAACGTCTATGAGCCAGGTTTCTGAGACATGACACCGTCTATGAGCCAGGTTTCTGAGACATGACACTGTCTATGAGCCAGGTTTCTGAGACATGACAACGTCCATGAGCCAGGTTTCTGAGACATGACACTGTCTATGAGCCAGGTTTCTGAGACATGACACTTTCTATGAGCCAGGCTTCTGAGACATGACACTGTCTATGAGCCAGGTTTCTAAGACATGACACCGTCTATGAGCCAGGTTTCCGAGACATGTCACTGTCTATGAGTCAGGTTTCTGAGACATGACCCTGTCTATGAGCCAGGTTTTTGAGACATGACACTGTCTATGAACCAGGTTTCTGAGACATGACCCTGTCTATGAGCCATTTTTCTAAGACATGACACCGTCTATGAGCCAGGTTTCTGACACATGACACTGTCTATGAGCCAGGTTTCTGAGACATGACCCTATCTATGAGCAAGGTATTTGAGACATGACACTGTCTATGAGCCAGGTTTCTGATACATGACACTGTATATGAGCCAGGTTACTGACACATGACACTGTCTATGAGCCAGGTTTCTGAGACATGACACTGTCTATGAGCCAGGTTTCTGAGACATGACACTGTCTATGAGCCAGGTTTCTGACACATGACACTGTCTATGAGCCAGGTTTCTGACACATGACACTGTCTATGAGCCAGGTTTCTGAGACATGACCCTGTCTATGAGCCAGGTTTCTGACACATGACACTGTCTATGAGCCAGGTTTCTGACACATGACACTGTCTATGAGCCAGGTTTCTGACACATGACACTGTCTATGAGCCAGGTTTCTGAGACATGACCCTGTCTATGAGCCAGGTTTCTGAGACATGACACTGTCTATGAGCCAGGTTTCTGACACATGACACTGTCTATGAGCCAGGTTTCTGAGACATGACACTGTCTATGAGCCAGCTTTCTGACATATGACACTGTCTATGAGCCAGGTTTCTGACACATGACCCTGTCTATGAGCCAGGTTTCTGACACATGACACTGTCTATGAGCCAGGTTTCTGAGACATGACCCTGTCTATGAGCCAGGTTTCTGACACATGACACTGTCTGTGAGCCAGGTTTCTGACACATGACACTGTCTATGAGCCAGGTTTCTGACACATGACACTGTCTATGAGCCAGGTTTCTGAGACATGACCCTGTCTATGAGCCAGGTTTCTGAGACATGACACTGTCTATGAGCCAGGTTTCTGACACATGACACTGACCATGAGAAAGGTATCTGAGACATGACACTGTCTATGAGCCAGGTTTCTGACACATGACACTGTCTATGAGCCAGGTTTCTGAGACATGACCCTGTCTATGAGCCAGGTTTCTGAGACATGACCCTGTCTATGAGCCAGGTTTCTGACACATGACACTGTCTACGAGCCAGGTTTCTGACACATGACACTGTCTATGAGCCAGGTTTCTGACACATGACACTGTCTATGAGCCAGGTTTCTGAGACATGACCCTGTCTATGAGCCAGGTTTCTGAGACATGACACTGTCTATGAGCCAGGTTTCTGACACATGACACTGTCTATGAGCCAGGTATCTGAGATATGACATTGTCTATGAGCCAGGTTTCTGACACATGACACTGTCTATGAGCCAGGTTTCTGAGACATGACCCTGTCTATGAGCCAGGTTTCTGAGACATGACCCTGTCTATGAGCCAGGTTTCTGACACATGACACTGTCTATGAGCCAGGTTTCTGACACATGACACTTTCTATGAGCCAGGCTTCTGAAACATGACACTGTCTATGAGACAGGTTTCTGACACATGACACTGTCTATGAGCCAGGTTTCTGAGACATGACCCTGTCTATGAGCCAGGTTTCTGACACATGACACTGTCTATGAGCCATGTTTCTGACACATGACACTGTCTATGAGCCAGGTTTCTGACACATGACACTGTCTATGAGCCAGGTTTCATAGACATGACCCTGTCTATGAGCCAGGTTTCTGAGACATGACACTGTCTATGAGCCAGGTTTCTGACACATGACACTGTCTATGAGCCAGGTTTCTGACACATGACACTGTCTATGAGCCAGGTTTCTGAGACATGACACTGTCTATGAGCCAGGTTTCTGAGACATGAAAACGTCTATGAGCCAGGTTTCTGACATATGACACTGTCCATGAGCCAGGTTTCTGAGACATGACACTGTCTATGAGCCAGGTTTCTGACACATGACACTGTCTATGAGCCAGGTTTCTGAGAATTGACAACGTCTATGAGCCAGGTTTCTGACACATGACACTGTCTATGAGCCAGGTTTCTGAGACATGACACCGTCTATGAGCCATGTTTCTGAGACATGACACTGTCAATGAGCCAGGTATCTTACACATGACACTGTCTATGACCCAGGTTTCTAAGACATGCCACCGTCTATGAGCCAGGTTTCTGAGACATGACAACGTCTATGAGCCAGGTTTCTGAGACATGACACCGTCTATGAGCCAGGTTTCTAAGACATGACAATGTCTATGAGCCAGGTTTCTGAGACATGACACTGTCTATGAGCTAGGTTTCTGAGACATGACACTGTCTATGAGCCAGGTTTCTGAGACATGACCCTGTCTATGAGCCAGGTTTCTGAGACATGACCCTGTCTATGAGCCAGGTTTCTGACACATGACACTGTCTACGAGCCAGGTTTCTGACACATGACACTGTCTATGAGCCAGGTTTCTGACACATGACACTGTCTATGAGCCAGGTTTCTGAGACATGACCCTGTCTATGAGCCAGGTTTCTGAGACATGACACTGTCTATGAGCCAGGTTTCTGACACATGACACTGTCTATGAGCCAGGTATCTGAGATATGACATTGTCTATGAGCCAGGTTTCTGACACATGACACTGTCTATGAGCCAGGTTTCTGAGACATGACCCTGTCTATGAGCCAGGTTTCTGAGACATGACCCTGTCTATGAGCCAGGTTTCTGACACATGACACTGTCTATGAGCCAGGTTTCTGACACATGACACTTTCTATGAGCCAGGCTTCTGAAACATGACACTGTCTATGAGACAGGTTTCTGACACATGACACTGTCTATGAGCCAGGTTTCTGAGACATGACCCTGTCTATGAGCCAGGTTTCTGACACATGACACTGTCTATGAGCCATGTTTCTGACACATGACACTGTCTATGAGCCAGGTTTCTGACACATGACACTGTCTATGAGCTAGGTTTCATAGACATGACCCTGTCTATGAGCCAGGTTTCTGAGACATGACACTGTCTATGAGCCAGGTTTCTGACACATAACACTGTCTATGAGCCAGGTTTCTGACACATGACACTGTCTATGAGCCAGGTTTCTGAGACATGACACTGTCTATGAGCCAGGTTTCTGAGACATGACAACGTCTATGAGCCAGGTTTCTGACATATGACACTGTCCATGAGCCAGGTTTCTGAGACATGACACTGTCTATGAGCCAGGTTTCTGACACATGACACTGTCTATGAGCCAGGTTTCTGAGAATTGACAACGTCTATGAGCCAGGTTTCTGACACATGACACTGTCTATGAGCCAGGTTTCTGAGACATGACACCGTCTATGAGCCATGTTTCTGAGACATGACACTGTCAATGAGCCAGGTATCTTACACATGACACTGTCTATGACCCAGGTTTCTGAGACATGCCACCGTCTATGAGCCAGGTTTCTGAGACATGACAACGTCTATGAGCCAGGTTTCTGAGACATGACACCGTCTATGAGCCAGGTTTCTAAGACATGACAATGTCTATGAGCCAGGTTTCTGAGACATGACACTGTCTATGAGCCAGGTTTCTGAGACATGACACTGTCTATGAGCCAGGTTTCTGAGACATGCCACTGTCAATGAGCCAGGTTTCTGAGACATGACACCGTCTATGAGCCAGGTGTCTGAGACATGACACTGTCTATGAGCCAGGTTTCTGAGACATGACACTGTCAATGAGCCAGGTTTCTGAGACATGACAACGTCTATGAGCCAGGTTTCTGAGACATGACACCGTCTATGAACCAGGTTTCTGAGACATGACCCTGTCTATGAGCCATTTTTCTGAGACATGACACCGTCTATGAGCCAGGTTTCTGACACATGACACTGTCTATGAGCCAGGTTTCTGAGACATGACCCTATCTATGAGCAAGGTATTTGAGACATGATACTGTCTATGAGCCAGGTTTCTGATACATGACACTGTCTATGAGCCAGGTTACTGACACATGACACTGTCTATGAGCCAGGTTTCTGAGACATGACACTGTCTATGAGCCAGGTTTCTGAGACATGACACTGTCTATGAGCCAGGTTTCTGACACATGACACTGTCTATGAGCCAGGTTTCTGACACATGACACTGTCTATGAGCCAGGTTTCTGAGACATGACCCTGTCTATGAGCCAGGTTTCTGACACATGACACTGTCTATGAGCCAGGTTTCTAAGACATGACAATGTCTATGAGCCAGGTTTCTGAGACATGACACTGTCTATGAGCCAGGTTTCTGAGACATGACACTGTCTATGAGCCAGGTTTCTGAGACATGCCACTGTCAATGAGCCAGGTTTCTGAGACATGACACCGTCTATGAGCCAGGTGTCTGAGACATGACACTGTCTATGAGCCAGGTTTCTGAGACATGACACTGTCAATGAGCCAGGTATCTGAGACATGACAACGTCTATGAGCCAGGTTTCTGAGACATGACACCGTCTATGAGCCAGGTTTCTGAGACATGACACTGTCTATGAGCCAGGTTTCTGAGACATGACAACGTCTATGAGCCAGGTTTCTGAGACATGACACTGTCTATGAGCCAGGTTTCTGAGACATGACACTTTCTATGAGCCAGGCTTCTGAGACATGACACTGTCTATGAGCCAGGTTTCTAAGACATGACACCGTCTATGAGCCAGGTTTCCGAGACATGTCACTGTCTATGAGTCAGGTTTCTGAGACATGACCCTGTCTATGAGCCAGGTTTTTGAGACATGACACTGTCTATGAACCAGGTTTCTGAGACATGACCCTGTCTATGAGCCATTTTTCTGAGACATGACACCGTCTATGAGCCAGGTTTCTGACACATGACACTGTCTATGAGCCAGGTTTCTGAGACATGACCCTATCTATGAGCAAGGTATTTGAGACATGACACTGTCTATGAGCCAGGTTTCTGATACATGACACTGTATATGAGCCAGGTTACTGACACATGACACTGTCTATGAGCCAGGTTTCTGAGACATGACACTGTCTATGAGCCAGGTTTCTGAGACATGACACTGTCTATGAGCCAGGTTTCTGACACATGACACTGTCTATGAGCCAGGTTTCTGACACATGACACTGTCTATGAGCCAGGTTTCTGAGACATGACCCTGTCTATGAGCCAGGTTTCTGACACATGACACTGTCTATGAGCCAGGTTTCTGACACATGACACTGTCTATGAGCCAGGTTTCTGACACATGACACTGTCTATGAGCCAGGTTTCTGAGACATGACACTGTCTATGAGCCAGGTTTCTGAGACATGACCCTGTCTATGAGCCATTTTTCTGAGACATGACACCGTCTATGAGCCAGGTTTCTGACACATGACACTGTCTATGAGCCAGGTTTCTGAGACATGACCCTATCTATGAGCAAGGTATTTGAGACATGACACTGTCTATGAGCCAGGTTTCTGATACATGACACTGTCTATGAGCCAGGTTACTGACACATGACACTGTCTATGAGCCAGGTTTCTGAGACATGACACTGTCTATGAGCCAGGTTTCTGAGACATGACACTGTCTATGAGCCAGGTTTCTGACACATGACACTGTCTATGAGCCAGGTTTCTGACACATGACACTGTCTATGAGCCAGGTTTCTGAGACATGACCCTGTCTATGAGCCAGGTTTCTGACACATGACACTGTCTATGAGCCAGGTTTCTAAGACATGACAATGTCTATGAGCCAGGTTTCTGAGACATGACACTGTCTATGAGCCAGGTTTCTGAGACATGACACTGTCTATGAGCCAGGTTTCTGAGACATGCCACTGTCAATGAGCCAGGTTTCTGAGACATGACACCGTCTATGAGCCAGGTGTCTGAGACATGACACTGTCTATGAGCCAGGTTTCTGAGACATGGCACTGTCAATGAGCCAGGTATCTGAGACATGACAACGTCTATGAGCCAGGTTTCTGAGACATGACACCGTCTATGAGCCAGGTTTCTGAGACATGACACTGTCTATGAGCCAGGTTTCTGAGACATGACAACGTCCATGAGCCAGGTTTCTGAGACATGACACTGTCTATGAGCCAGGTTTCTGAGACATGACACTTTCTATGAGCCAGGCTTCTGAGACATGACACTGTCTATGAGCCAGGTTTCTAAGACATGACACCGTCTATGAGCCAGGTTTCCGAGACATGTCACTGTCTATGAGTCAGGTTTCTGAGACATGACCCTGTCTATGAGCCAGGTTTTTGAGACATGACACTGTCTATGAACCAGGTTTCTGAGACATGACCCTGTCTATGAGCCATTTTTCTAAGACATGACACCGTCTATGAGCCAGGTTTCTGACACATGACACTGTCTATGAGCCAGGTTTCTGAGACATGACCCTATCTATGAGCAAGGTATTTGAGACATGACACTGTCTATGAGCCAGGTTTCTGATACATGACACTGTATATGAGCCAGGTTACTGACACATGACACTGTCTATGAGCCAGGTTTCTGAGACATGACACTGTCTATGAGCCAGGTTTCTGAGACATGACACTGTCTATGAGCCAGGTTTCTGACACATGACACTGTCTATGAGCCAGGTTTCTGACACATGACACTGTCTATGAGCCAGGTTTCTGAGACATGACCCTGTCTATGAGCCAGGTTTCTGACACATGACACTGTCTATGAGCCAGGTTTCTGACACATGACACTGTCTATGAGCCAGGTTTCTGACACATGACACTGTCTATGAGCCAGGTTTCTGAGACATGACCCTGTCTATGAGCCAGGTTTCTGAGACATGACACTGTCTATGAGCCAGGTTTCTGACACATGACACTGTCTATGAGCCAGGTTTCTGAGACATGACACTGTCTATGAGCCAGCTTTCTGACATATGACACTGTCTATGAGCCAGGTTTCTGACACATGACCCTGTCTATGAGCCAGGTTTCTGACACATGACACTGTCTATGAGCCAGGTTTCTGAGACATGACCCTGTCTATGAGCCAGGTTTCTGACACATGACACTGTCTGTGAGCCAGGTTTCTGACACATGACACTGTCTATGAGCCAGGTTTCTGACACATGACACTGTCTATGAGCCAGGTTTCTGAGACATGACCCTGTCTATGAGCCAGGTTTCTGAGACATGACACTGTCTATGAGCCAGGTTTCTGACACATGACACTGACCATGAGAAAGGTATCTGAGACATGACACTGTCTATGAGCCAGGTTTCTGACACATGACACTGTCTATGAGCCAGGTTTCTGAGACATGACCCTGTCTATGAGCCAGGTTTCTGAGACATGACCCTGTCTATGAGCCAGGTTTCTGACACATGACACTGTCTACGAGCCAGGTTTCTGACACATGACACTGTCTATGAGCCAGGTTTCTGACACATGACACTGTCTATGAGCCAGGTTTCTGAGACATGACCCTGTCTATGAGCCAGGTTTCTGAGACATGACACTGTCTATGAGCCAGGTTTCTGACACATGACACTGTCTATGAGCCAGGTATCTGAGATATGACATTGTCTATGAGCCAGGTTTCTGACACATGACACTGTCTATGAGCCAGGTTTCTGAGACATGACCCTGTCTATGAGCCAGGTTTCTGAGACATGACCCTGTCTATGAGCCAGGTTTCTGACACATGACACTGTCTATGAGCCAGGTTTCTGACACATGACACTTTCTATGAGCCAGGCTTCTGAAACATGACACTGTCTATGAGACAGGTTTCTGACACATGACACTGTCTATGAGCCAGGTTTCTGAGACATGACCCTGTCTATGAGCCAGGTTTCTGACACATGACACTGTCTATGAGCCATGTTTCTGACACATGACACTGTCTATGAGCCAGGTTTCTGACACATGACACTGTCTATGAGCCAGGTTTCATAGACATGACCCTGTCTATGAGCCAGGTTTCTGAGACATGACACTGTCTATGAGCCAGGTTTCTGACACATGACACTGTCTATGAGCCAGGTTTCTGACACATGACACTGTCTATGAGCCAGGTTTCTGAGACATGACACTGTCTATGAGCCAGGTTTCTGAGACATGAAAACGTCTATGAGCCAGGTTTCTGACATATGACACTGTCCATGAGCCAGGTTTCTGAGACATGACACTGTCTATGAGCCAGGTTTCTGACACATGACACTGTCTATGAGCCAGGTTTCTGAGAATTGACAACGTCTATGAGCCAGGTTTCTGACACATGACACTGTCTATGAGCCAGGTTTCTGAGACATGACACCGTCTATGAGCCATGTTTCTGAGACATGACACTGTCAATGAGCCAGGTATCTTACACATGACACTGTCTATGACCCAGGTTTCTAAGACATGCCACCGTCTATGAGCCAGGTTTCTGAGACATGACAACGTCTATGAGCCAGGTTTCTGAGACATGACACCGTCTATGAGCCAGGTTTCTAAGACATGACAATGTCTATGAGCCAGGTTTCTGAGACATGACACTGTCTATGAGCTAGGTTTCTGAGACATGACACTGTCTATGAGCCAGGTTTCTGAGACATGCCACTGTCAATGAGCCAGGTTTCTGAGACATGACACCGTCTATGAGCCAGGTGTCTGAGACATGACACTGTCTATGAGCCAGGTTTCTGAGACATGACACTGTCAATGAGCCAGGTTTCTGAGACATGACAACGTCTATGAGCCAGGTTTCTGAGACATGACACCGTCTATGAGCCAGGTTTCTGAGACATGACACTGTCTATGAACCAGGTTTCTGAGACATGACAACGTCTATGAGCCAGGTTTCTGAGACATGACACTGTCTATGAGCCAGGTTTCTGAGACATGACACTTTCTATGAGCCAGGCTTCTGAGACATGACACTGTCTATGAGCCAGGTTTCTAAGACATGACACCGTCTATGAGCCAGGTTTCCGAGACATGTCACTGTCTATGAGTCAGGTTTCTGAGACATGACCCTGTCTATGAGCCAGGTTTTTGAGACATGACACTGTCTATGAACCAGGTTTCTGAGACATGACCCTGTCTATGAGCCAGGTTTCTGAGACATGACACCGTCTATGAGCCAGGTTTCTGGGGCATGACACTGTCTATGAGTTAGGTTTCTGAGACATGACCCTGTCTATGAGCCAGGTTTCTGAGACATGACACCGTCTATGAGCCAGGTTTCTGAGACATGACACTGTCTATGAGCCAGGTTTCTGAGACATGACCCTGTCTATGAGCCAGATTTCTGAGACATGACACCGTATATGAGCCAGGTTACTGAGACATGACACCGTCTATGAGCCAGGTTTCTGAGACATGACACTGTCTATGAGCCAGGTTTCTGAGACATGACACCGTCTATGAGCCAGGTTTCTGAGACTTGACACTGTCTACGAGCCAGGTTTCTGAGACATGACACTGTCTATGAGCCAGGTTTCTGAGACATGACCCTGTCTATGAGCCAGGTTTCTGACACACGACACTGTCTATGAGCCAGGTTTCTTCCTTGTTCAGGTCTTGTAAAATTTCTGTATTTGTATTCTTCTTGGTTCACGATATTCCATGAACTTTTCTATAGTATTTGGGCTCAAAATCTCCAATTTTCTTCTTTACTGATTGCGAAATTGTCCATGACACATCCATATGTTGCCACGGGAAAGATATACAATGGTATCTCGGATTACGAACGCCTCAGGTTACGAACAATTCAGGTTACGAACAACAACTTAGAAAATTTTATGTCTCGGGTAACGAACAGTGCCTCGGGTTACGAACGAAGGCGCGCGCGCGCGCGCGTGCGAGAGAGAGAGAGAGAGAGAGAGAGAGAGAGAGAGAGAGAGAGAGAGAGAGAGAGAGAGAGCAAGGTGTAACGTTGGAAACAAACGATCGCGTACAGTACAAACAGTACTACAGATGAGCTTGTGGATCTTCAGAATGAACAGCTAAAGACCTTAAAGGAGGAGCAGTCGTCCGATGAAGAGGAGTCAGTGACCGTTTTCTGCCAGGATTAAAGAAGAAATTTGCAGCAAGTGGGTAGAAGTCGAAGACTTCATTGTGAACCATCATCCAAACAAACCTGTTGCTAACAGGGCAGTAAACCTGATGAATGATAACGCGATGACCCACTTCAGAAAGATTCTCCAGCAAAGGAAGCGACAAATTTCTTTTGATAGTTTCTTGGTGCAGAAAGATTCCCAGTCGGCTGCCAAGAAACAGCGACAAGATGCTCCTGAAACTAATGATTCAGAATAACAAAGAAAGTGACAAATTTCTCATGATCGTTTTTTTGGTAATAAAGACAGATATCATTTTTTAAATTTTTTATTTTACATTTAATTCATTTGTTTGTTTTCTTTCTCTTTAGTTAATACGTGAAGTACACGTATTCTTTGCGTTTTGTCAGGTAAACGACCAGATGTTAATAAAAAAAAGAACGATTCTTTCATCTTGAAACGGATTGTCTTTATTTCATTTATTACAATGTTTCGGGTTACAAACGTTTCGGGTTAAGAACCGAGTTCTAGAACGAATTAAGTTTGTAACCCGATTTACCGCTGTACTGATTGTATGAAACAAAAGAAAAGAAATAAACTGCCATACCAACAGCATTATGTCTTGGAAATTGAAATAGTTTGGTTACATTAAATATCACAGTGGTTTAGAAGCAATATCAAAGGAAGACATCTCCTAAAGAAGAACACATTGACACTTAAGACCCACTGTCACGAAAATACACTGGGAAGGGGAACTGGCGAATGATCGAGCGTCTTTACGACTTTCTACAACGGACTTGCCACACGACGATGAAGAAAGACAGAAAAACGTAAAAACAAAAAAGTCAACATTATAAGCAATTGTTATCACCGAGACTTCTGCGTTATAGTCTTGTCTGACTTTGCGAATAGTAGATTACCATAGTTGGAAGCAGCTAATACCATTCATGTGATTCTCCACACGACTTTCAATTTGCACAACGAAATATATATAAGACATAACTGCATGCCATACATACCTAAATGTTTATTTTCTGAGACGTATGACTGCCCTGTACTATAACCGAGATAGATTGTGATCATGTTAGGTAATTCAGAAGCACACCGAGAAATTATACATTGTCAGCTAATATTGAAATTCTCCGGAAAACAACTCTAAACAGTCCCTCCTGGGATGTTGAATCCCATGTTAACATAAAATAGTTCGGGCTGCGTGGCACAGAAGTTCGTGAACTTAGCTTGGTAAGGCAGCAATACTGGTTGAACCACCAGCATAACAGGATTCTTTATTCGGATAGTACAGCTCGGACTGCCGAACCGGATTTATAATATGGGAACTGGTTACGTGTCAGATTTGTCTCAGTATTGTCTGGGATGAGAGAGAGGGAGAGAGAGAGAGAGAGAGAGAGAGAGAGAGAGAGAGAGAGAGAGAGAGAGAGAGAGAGAGAGAGAGAGAGAGAGTGAGAGAGAGAGAAAGAGGGTTTAGGGTTTACGAGGCAGAGAACTGATCATCTCACCTTATATGCCTTTACCCAGAATCTGTAAAATGCCACGATATACAAATGGTGTCCGAACCACTTCGCTTCTCCAGCGGCAGTATCTGACATCGGATTACTTGTACCCTTACAGTGAGTCAGACAACCAAACAGACATGTGTGGTGTGTGTGTGTGTGTGTGTGTGTGTGTGTGTGTGTGTGTGTGTGTGTGAATTATATACGATTCCCCCTCCCATTGGTGGGATGTGTGTTCTATAACTCGATAAAAATTGGTGTCATCTATCTATTTTCTTCTTTTGTTCGCTTGAAATGTGTCTATAACTGCAATGTTGTCTGTTGTATGAATTTAATTGTCTTTTTCAGTTCACTCAGTGGCTCATAGAGTTTATCTTCCACTGTTGTCTCTCTAGGCCAGAAGGTTTGCCTAGATATTTCGTATTTTGGACAGTCTTGGAGTATGTGATCTGCTGTCTGCGACGCCAATGCACATGTGGACATGGCTGATTCACCTATCCTGAATTTTTATATACATGTGGTTGTGTAATCTTTTGCATCCTGTTCTGAGGTGCAGAATAATGATTTGTTCTGGTCTGTTCATAACGTGGTAGTCGACCCGAGCAGGTTTTGGTGGCATTCTTACTGATTTAATCATTCTATTCTTTTGGTAGTATGTAATGGAGACACCAGGTTGTTCTTCTATTGCTCCTTCCTTAGCTAATCGATCAGCTCTGTCGTCTCCGGGTACTCCGCCGTGAGAGGGTATCCTCTGTATGGTGACATTGCTCTGGAAAGTAGTTATCTGTCTGTTATCATCAACGTGTTGTAGATCATTTGCTGAATTGTGTTCTGGTGACACGTCGCCCAAGAGTCTCTAGATCATTTGCTGAATGGTGTTCTGGTGACACGCCGCCCAAAAGTCTCTAGATCGTTTGCTGAATGGTGTTCTGGTGACACGTCGCCCAAAAGTCTCTAGATCATTTGCCAGCTCTACCGCCTCATACTTTGGTATATACAGCCTACAATATTCTGTGTCCATCTTGGTACTGCATATTTTTCTAGGAGCCATGTCTTCCATCACATTTCTTGTCAAACAACCGTGACGTTTAATACAGCCAGAATATTTCTCTCTATAAACGTATTTCCAATAATTACCCCATAATGCGTGTATAGGATCCTCTACATTTTTAGTTACTATTCTATTGGCTGTAATATACAATCTTATTCTGCACATTTAGTGACGACTGATTGGACATGGTCTCTGTATTACTCAACCATAAACCCCTTTATGCAGACACCAGGACTGGTATAAATACAGAAGTGAAAATATTAATATGCATATAATCCATCACAATGGGGCGTGCAATGATCTGATATTTGGCATACAATTTCAATTTCAATTCACGGCATCATTTTAATGCAAGTTTACATTCAAGAGTGTTCTGATGGCATTATGGTATAAGCAAGCGATCATCATGATGTCACAGTAGGTTTATAATTATGACTGTTACATTAATGGCATCCATCACAGAGAAACTGGCTGCTGTTTTCTTTGAATATATTCATACTAGCTTCTGCAGATGAACGAAGAAGAAGAAACAAAAGCCAGAGTTCAAATAATGAAGCTAGAAAAGGGGACGCCGTGGCTGAAAGATCACGGTGTCCACATTAGGCCCAGAAGGTACCGGGTTCGTTATAAACATAGGATTGACAATTTTGTTCAAGGACTACTTTTATCCAAGAGTGTTGTTTATTGGGTGGGCGAGTTCTAATAGCCTTCTCGAATAAATTAGAGTACTAGGACACCCCGTGTACAAGTTAGGCACGTTACAAATCCCATTGCAGTTCGAAGTCGCAAATAAATGGCTGTGGGACCACTGTCTTATTTAACAAAACGAAGGAAATGAAACCTAACCGCGGATAGAGAGAACCGGTTTCCTTGGATGGAACTGTGTAGAGGAAACCTAGCTACACCAACACACTGACCAATTTCCCCCTTAGTGGCAGAATGCTTTTTCCCCTACCGTTGCCGCCATGCTGGTGATCGGGTGTAATAACACTGACCGATTCATTTTCAGAATGTTATAGAAATTGTTGGGAAGGAACTGCGATGGGGAATAGTACTCAGCACACCACGCCATTATGACACATAACTATTATATATGTGGTGTCAAGTCTTAGTCAGATATGACTGAGCTACCGTATAACAGTAGACGGTACAACCTGTTTTCTGCTAGCGCCGAGTGTTGGCGGCGCTCACCAAACCCGACATCTTGCATTGTGCATACGACTTTGGTCAGAGAGCGCAGTTGGGAGGGCACACGCCTTATGCTAGTGCAAGGAAATGCAACCTAAAGACAAAATGTCATGGCAGGGCAAACGAGGCCCTGAGCCTTGGTCGGCAACTGGATAAGGATAGAAGCTCCAACAGGCGGACAGTAAGAGCATTGTTTTGCCGATCCGGCAGCTTCTGCAGCTTGTCTTGTTCCTGATGTATTGGTGTTATCTTTCCTCTGGAGTAAACTAAGCAGGCAAGAGAAGGATCGTACTGCATGGGCAACACATGGTCTCTACAATTCAGCCCAGGCTTTCTGCAATAGAGAGGTATAACTCCATCCATAGTCCCCACTTTGGGTTGTAGTTAATGTCATTGTTTGAAGCACGATGCAAAAAAGCTATCGTCTGTCGAGAAGGCAAGGTTCCAGTTTGTATTATATATGAAAACCTAACACTTTACCGTCTGCTGTTTCATTACTTTTACTATTTAAATGACAATCGTAATTGTTTCGCATTTCCCTCGCAGAATTAAGGCATTCATTTGACACCTCGTGGTACAATGATACCCAGTATTACGCGAACCTAACACTTAGATGGATACGGCATTCAAAAATTTACGGCAACTTGAAACTCGTAGTTTTTAATGAGGCTCGTCATATTTTTGATTCACTGACATTAAAGATTCATGTGTCATTTAAAGAAATACTGCAACATTTATTTTGTATAGGATCACTTATTTGCAACATTCTACTCCCATAATTCACACAGAGATCCCCAAACGAGCGCGCATTTCAAGCAACACGGGTAAGTGTCTATTTATATGCCAACTATAACCGCATCATCATCGTCATGCAGTAGGTCCTATGGACCACGTCACTCTCATCTCGGCCAGCCAAAACACGTTTCCATACTTTGTTAGTTCTGCTGCCTGGCGCACCACAATCCCAAGGTGTTGACATATCCTGTGTCATTCTTTCTGCTGGTCGACAGTGTGTCTTCTTATCTTAGCTATACTCGCCAAGCATTCCATGACGTTTAATTTGGTCAAAGTATTTCAAATATCGATATTGTTTTTGTGACACTTTGGCACAAAGCTACACATGCTGTAAATATTTTATGTATGTAGGCTACTTGCAATATGGAATGCACTCTAGATAACTGCTTTGTTCGATGTCCTACTACCGAGAGGCAGTAGTGGTAGCACTGTAGTTAATACGCGTATCTGTCTGCCAGCCCGGTAGTCATGCGTTGAAACCCCACTTCGAGGGAGGTATTTTTCCACGGACTTGGGGTCCCAGTTAAACCCAGCCTAAATGAGTGGCATAAAATCTCGTGGGACCTAAAGGCGGTAGGCGTGATACTAACCACATCACTTGAGTGCCTACGTGTGGTTAGCATCACTCATCAATTGGTGCCTGTGCGGATCAAAGGGACTAACATGGTATGGGGGATTCATCAATATGGAGCTAATGAAAAGAACCAAATAAATACCAGCGAATTAAGGTGTGAAAAAAGATGCTGGCGCTGGATGGGACACATAGTGAGAAAACATGAGAATAATATAGGACAGTGAGAAAAAATGAGAATAATATAGGAGACATGGTGACAAAACATGAGAGTAGTATATGACACACAGTGAGAAAACAAGAGAATAATATAGCTAGAAAGCCATTTATTTGGAATCCACTAGACAAACGAAACAGATGAAGACCTAAAAACAGACGGGAAAGAAAAAGACAGCCAAATTAATATAGGGTGGACATGGGCGGAGCTATATGCGGTAGCAAAAGACTGAAGTGCATAGGTGAAGTTTATATTCTCAATGGGGGATATAGGACAGAACAAGATGAAGCACCATATACAAAATACACATCAGAGCATGTAAAGGGGTTATTTATTATGCTTTACTGATTGTCAGGGTCTTAAACCTGGCTCGTTAACCTAACACATGTGAGACAGTACAAGTACAACGTGATTTGACTTGAGACTCAACGACACGAAGTTTCGGTGGATTTATTTACAGATCACGATCTATAGATGATCATTACAATACATAAGTTATAACAATACACTTACAGGCAACCCACAGCTTACAGTCTATCTCACAAGATGTACAAGCACTCGACTTTCGGGCCACAGAACTACACGAAACCTTTCTCCCATCATACGTCCAGTCGAGTCCGAGTCCCAGAGCTGTCTGGCTATTTCTCGCAACGCGCCTGCCCACCTGAAGTGGCTTCACGAGGCCTGCGTGCGTCCTGCTTTGTCCTTGCCTGACCGCTGGCTGTCTCGTCAGCCGGCAACCTCGCAGGCAGGTAACTAATACTCGCCTGGCGGGCGTAACGATGTTACAGCATCCCCGCTAGGGACTATTCGCCTGGCGGGCGTAACGATGTCCCTGCATCTCTGCTGGCAATACTTTAGACTCTGACATGCTCCCCCGGGGCTTCTTCATGAAAGATGTTATCTTTCATGTACACCCTATATACAATACTGGTTAATATTTTTAACCTGTCAGAGTCAACCTTTCTGTTATATACAATTATTTTGGTGTAGAACTACAAAAACACATATCTTGGCATAGAAACACATAAGAAATGGACATTGTATCTAAAGACATGTGGTGTTCAACCTTTAACACTCGTCAAGCTTCATCCTCTCGGTGGCTGATTACCTTAATTGCATTATTGACCCAGTCAGATCGGTAGTAACAGCTTCCCAAGCAACTACCTCGCAGCCTTTCAAAAAAAAAGTAATAATATGCTTTTTGAGACAAAAAACATCTGGCAAGACTGTAATACGGCTTTATATAAGCCGCATTCAACGCTCAAACTCTGACCTCATTTGGCCAGGAGTTCTTGTGTCGGTCTGCAATGTCGGTAACACTCTACCATGCCCAGTAGATGGCTTCTTGGCGTGTTAACAATCTGGCAACAACATGGTTATTTATATACAACACATCATCATATACATTTCAATTAACGCCCTTTGTGTAATAATGTAATAACAATTAAATGAAAGGGACATAACTTCAAAAATTAAGAAATATAATATCTCACAATAATTCTTCTATTTCTCAGCGTCATAGCTTGATGTTTCTCCATACTAGTGAGAAAAAAAGTCGGTAGTATGAATAAATTAATCAAGATATGATTCTAAGATTACACTAAATGAAAAATCTTAATACACAATTTGTGTATTCGAAATTATTGAATCGTAAATAGTTTAGAAGTGTTATAACTTTTTAAGCTTTTGTTTGTCGTCTGCTACTTTTAAACTAAATTTCTAAATCATCCGGAAGTACACACGAACAGATAATGTTGAAATATGTAGAACACACTTGTTCCGGTCTGATGTAGTAAAACGGAATGTGCAATGTTCTGATCGTTCATGTGTTGGTTGTTTCACTGGAAAACCTTCTGGATTTCGCTTGACTGAAGTGGTGTAGATGTCACTGTTCAGGTCACACTTTCACACACGGAGTTAAAATATCACTGGATAAGTTCCAAATGCAGATACCACGGATAAATTGGATAGTTCGCTTGCGGTAAGTTCATAGCGAATGTGGCACTGTTCTTGTTTCGTAATATATACAATTAATAAAGTTCTCTTTCTATCACACACTACACAATTATTCACGACAATCAATTACATTAATAATAAAATAAGAAAACTATCTATATTGGGAATAAACCCTATCACATCATATAGACATACACAGCTTTCGTGAAAAAAAAAACTTCACTGATGCATGGCTGTGTTTGTTCTAGTGTATTTTACACACTGCACTCAGACATTGGTGCTTACTGGGTCGGTCGGACAACGGTACAAAAGATCGGCAATCGTGTTGGTTCTGCCCGCTATGTGTCGAACTTCAAAGCTGTAATCTTGAAGCTTAAGAGACCAGCGAGCTATCATTTGGTTGGAAGGTACACCTGAATTGATAAATCTCAATGGACTACTGTCAGACTCCACAATAAAATGACGTCCCAGGAGGAATCTGGACAATTTAGTTATACCCACCACTAGAGCTAGGGCTTCCAACTGTGGTGTTGACCAAGCACGTTCTCTCGGTTCTAATTTTCGGGAGACAAAGTACACAGGATGTAGGATGTTATTGTGCTCCTGTAACAAGACTGCTCCAATCGCCACGGAGCTCGCGTCTGTGCGTAATCTGAAACTGATTTGTAAATTGGGCAATTTTAGAATGGGATTGTTTAAGCTATTATCAGAAAAATAAGATAATACTTTCTGGAATGCAAATTTTAGGCATTCATTGCTTACAATTTTCTCCGGTTGATCTTTTGTTAGTAAGTTAGTAAATACTTCGGTCAGTTCAGCAAAATCTGGTATGAACTGCCTATAATAATTTATAAGTCCCAACAAACTTCTGACTTGCTTTTTCGTAGTCGGAAGTGAGAGTTTTAGTATCTTGGACACAATGTTATCGTCTGTCGTGACAAAGCCATTAGATATTTTGTACCCCAAGAAGGATATTTCCTGATAGGCTATGTCTACTTTTGCAGGCTTTACCGTCAGTCCATGCTGTCTAATGCGTTCAAATGTCGTTTCTAATGTCTTTATGTGGTCTGTCATCGTCTTTGTGTGAACACAAATGTCGTCTATGTAACAGATAATATTCGGTATGTCTACTAGTAGAAGTCGTGTCATACGTACGGATGTTGCTGGGGCATTGACAAGCCCAAATGGAAGTTTGCACCATTCGTACAGTCCCCAAGGTGTGGCAAAAGCTGTCAGATGTCTGCTCTGTTTTTTACTGCTATTTGCCAGTAACCTTTCGTCATGTCTACCTTCGTAAAGAACCTAGCGTCTTCAGTTCTGTCAATAGGTCTTCAGAGTTGGCCATTGGCTCTAGATCTAAAAGAGTTATCTTATTTAGTTTCCTATAGTCGACACAGAGTCTTATTGTGTTGTCCTTTTTGCGTACTATGACCACTGGAGATGAGAAATTTGATTGGGATCGCCTAATGATGTTGTTTTTTCCTAAGCTGATGATCTCCTGATGTAAGTGTTCTTTGTAATGCAATGGAATGGTGTATGGTCTGCATTTTATGGGTGTATTTGACGTGAGTGTGATGTGATGTTGTACTAATTCTGTTTGTCCTGGGTTGTTGGAGAAGATGGTGTTGTACTGTTGTATGAGCTGTTTGCAACTGTCTGTTTCTGCTTGAGTTAACTTTGGGTTGATCTTAATTTCCTTCAAGCAGTTTGTCGTGTCTAATGCAGGTGTTGGAATTTCGTCACTAGCCTCGTCATCTTCATGGTCTATTATCACTGCACATGCTATCGTATCGTCTTGTTCGTTGTCTCTATTGTAATATGGTCTTAGCATATTGACGTGGAATATTTTGTGTTTGTCTTTTATTTGAATCTCATAGTCTACAGGTGAAATCTGTCTCGTCACTTTAAATGGTCCTTGCCAAGAATCAGTCAATAAGTGTCTGTCACTAGGTAGGAGAAGAAGAACGTCCTGTCCAGGTGTCAGCGTTATTGTCCTGTTACCTTTGTCAGCATATTGTCTATATGTAGCACCAGATAATTTTAGTGCATCCTTTGCAATTATACAAGATTTGATGATTCTTTCACGCAATGATGTAACGTATACGTATGATGATATGGGTTTCAGTAAAGGAGTGGATTCAGTTAACATTTGGTGGTAGATGCTTAATGGGCCACGTGGTTTGGCACCATAGATGAGTTCAAAAGGAGAGAAACCTGTACTAGCATGTGGCACCTCGCGGTAAGCAAAGAGAATAGCAGGTAAATATACGTCCCAGTTATTGGGGTGCTCTTGCGTGACTTTAGCAAGCATATGCTTTAAATCACCGTTAAATTTTTCTATAATTCCACTCGAGTGAGGATGGTACGGGGAATTGAAACATTGCTTCACTCCTAACATTTTGGTGAAAGCTTGAGTAGATGCGGCGATAAACTGACTTCCCCTGTCTGATTGGATAGTGTCTGGAAATCCTATCCGTGAAAATATATGGAAGAAAACTTCCATTATGTCATTGGCAGTTATGTTCTTTAGCGGAATCGCTTCAGGCCAGCGGCTACATTGATCAATAATGGTTAATATATATTTATTCCCTCTGGTTGTTATCTGATTAAGAGGGCCCACTATGTCGACAGATATTTTCTCAAAAGGTCGACTGGCTAAGTCAGTAATTTGTAACTTTGCCTGTGGGTTTTTTCCTTTCTTTACAAGTTTTTGGCAGATGTCACAACTCCTGCAATATTGCTTAATGTCATTGCAGAATTTGGGCCAATAAAACTGTAATAATAATCTTGATCTGGTCTTAGCGTATGCCATATGCCCTGCAAGAGGTATATCATGGGCAAGATGTAAGGCTTGCTTACGATACTCAATTGGCAAAACAGTTTGCTCTGTTGTGGTGTCACCTCTGGTATAATACCTGGTGAGGATACAATTTTTCAAAGCAAAATGCCATCTTGAATTTTTGGTTAACTTTGGCTTTTGGCCGATCAGATTAAAATAGTTTGACAATGAAGGATCAGCCTTTTGGGCTGTTACAAAAGTCTCCTTCATGGTTTTAGGAGGTAGTAATATTGGGCTAAGCATTTCTATAGCCTCAGTTTTATTAATTTCATCTTGCATTCTAGCAGTAGATCTGGTTACTGCGTTCACACATTCAATGATATCAGATGGTGATGAAACAGTGTTATCAATGATGTCATGAGATCTTAGTGCTACATTAGCTACCATACATTCATTAGGTGGTACAACATTATCAATGATGACATTTGATGGTGATGTTGTGATCTCATTAATGCAAAGAGATGTTATGTCATGAGGCATATCATTCACCTCTGGTAAATTTCCAATTATAATATCACACACCGGGTTTGTTAATGCTGCGCATTTTACTTTCCCAGTGAGGAAAGGTGTTTGAATATATGCCCATGCTAGTGGATACTTTTCAATATTGCCGGAGAATGTTCTGCATGTTACGTGCCTGCCTGTATAGTCTGTAGGCATTATGAACGTTCTCTTCAGTCCAATCAGTGAACTTCCCGTGTCCCGATGGACTGTAGCAGGCTTGCCATTCACATATCCTTGATGGATGTTTATTCTGCCTTTTGAATCTACTACCAAATAAGCTTCTTCATTGGCAATAGGGATGGAGTGGCCGCATGTTAAAATACCATCTTCATAGAAAGTATTACAAACAGTACATTTATTTGCGTTAAACATATCAAAAGCCTGTGCTGAGTTCACAGGGTGTTTCTCTGATTCTTCTTCATCTGATGATGAACTATCAAATAAGGCGGCATTTGCTTTATTGGTCACTTGCCTACCTTTACAATCATGGCGATAATGTCCATACGCCTTACAGAGAAAACATTTACGCAAATTTCTAAAGGATTTACGCTCCTTATCTTGTATGTTTACGATGTTCTGTAAATATGTAAGATATGCGGGGTTCTTGTCGCACATCTCACCTTGATGATGTGAAATTTTACAATAGTTACAATGGTTGTACTTCTCAGATGTAGGCTTATAGGTTTTTGCCTACTATAGGGTTTGTCATAGTTGGCCGATGCTACAAAATTGGTTTCAGTAGCTTCACTGGCAAAACAATGTTTGTTGGCTGTGTAATAAGCCGAACCACGTCTCTCAATCTGCTCTACACTCGTACATTCATTCTCTTGCAAACATTTCGAAAATGCTGATGGAATAGATGAAATGACTTTATCTCTGATGATAAGATCTTCTAACTTTTGATAGTTCTTATCAATTTTAGCTGCTGAAGTCCATTTGGTAAATATATCTCGGACTAAGCAGAGGTAGTCAGAGAACGTTTGAGTCGGTTTGGGGCTCAACTTGCTAAATTGTTCTCTGTAACCTGCCTCATCTAACATAAAATGTGCCATAATCTTTGATTTTAGATAATGGTAATCTTTTCTGAGGTCTTTGGGGATAGTCTCTATGACTTTCAGAGGCTCCCCTGATAAACTTCTCATATAAATTATATTCCATTCAGACAATGGGACCTGGTAATGGTCCATTAACGTCTCAAAATTTTGGGTGAAGGCTGCAATGCAGTCACCCGAGGTATAATTTCTTACGATACCTTGGTATTTCTTGTACTGGTTTTCTTTCTCCAGTCTCTCAGATTTCTCAGACTCTTTGTTTATGGCAGTCTCAGTATCAAGTTGTTTAATCTGTAGCTGTACTTCCAACTCTTCCCGTTTACTTTGAGCTGCTATCTCAGCTTTCTTTAGTTCCATATCTAACTCAGCTTGTTTTGTCTTTGCAGACAGTTCTAATTCTGCCTGTTTTGCTGCGGTTGCTGCCTCAGTCACTGTCTGTTTTAATGCTCTTTCAGCTGCTCTTTCATCGCGTTCATTTGCTTTCTCACGCAGGTGTTAAGAGTATTTCTTCTCACTCCACTTCGTTAACTCATCACCTGTTAACTTTAACTTTAACCCCATATCGATGAAATCATTTAATGACGACATGATGGAAAATGCAAATGAAATATCAGACACACAATTTGTTACAAGTTGTTAGTAAAGTGAACAATTTACAATTGTGTTCTATTTACAATATTTGCCTAAATTTGCATCCGAAAGTATATAGAAAGAAAAATATACTCAAGTGTCCTGGATGCGGTGAAGAACGGTTGAAATTCGGGCTAGGAACTGTAGGGTCGCTACTTCAAAACAAAAATGACCTCTACGGGCAAGGGTTTCAGATGGCACAGAAAACCTGCTTTGTTTTTGGAGGAAATAAATTAACGTCTGTTTGATGTGGTGTGTATGCTTGTCACTAAGTTTTGATTAGGTTTGTATGGCGTTGAGTGTAATTGTAGGTCGTAATGTTGTTAGTCAACAATTTTTTTCAAAACCACAAGTCACTTTCTTTCCGAAACTTTCCGCTTTCCACAATTCACTTTTCAAAGACAATCTAACTATATCTCAACACTCTACAACATTCATGACACATCACTTACATCAAGATGACATTCAGTAAGGAAATAGACATCAAGTTTACAAGATGGCGACAAGGTCACAATGGCGACAACTTCTAGGGGTATGATTCTCGCTTTAGGTGCGAGAGGTCCCGGGTTCAAATCCCGGACGATCCCCCACGTCCACACATGTCAGGGTCTTAAACCTGGCTCGTTAACCTAACACACATGAGACAGTACAAGTACAACGTGATTTGACTTGAGACTCAACGACACGAAGTTTCGATGGATTTATTTACAGATCACGATCTATAGATGATCATTACAATACATAAGTTATAACAATACACTTACAGGCAACCCACAGCTTACAGTCTATCTCACAAGATGTACAAGCACTCGACTTTCGGGCCACAGAACTACACGAAACCTTTCTCCCATCATACGTCCAGTCGAGTCCGAGTCCCAGAGCTGTCTGGCTATTTCTCGCAACGCGCCTGCCCACCTGAAGTGGCTTCACGAGGCCTGCGTGCGCCCTGCTTTGTCCTTGCCTGACCGCTGGCTGTCTCGTCAGCCGGCAACCTCGCAGGCAGGTAACTAATACTCGCCTGGCGGGCGTAACGATGTTACAGCATCCCCGCTAGGGACTATTTGCCTGGCGGGCGTAACGATGTCCCTGCATCTCTGCTGGCAATACTTTAGACTCTGACACTGATTCTAATTTAAACGAAATAAGTGCTGGGCAACTACAGAGGCCATGTAAATAACTGCTGGGCAACTTCCGAGGCCATGGAAATAAATGCTTAGTAACTACTGAGACCATGAAAATAACTGCTGGGTAACTACCGAGGCCATGGAAATAACTGCTGCGTAACTACCGAGGCCATCATAACTGCTGGGTAACTACCGAGGCCATGGAAATAACTGCTGGGTAACTACCTAGGCCATCATAACTGTTGGGTAGCTACCGAGGCCATGGAAATAACTGCTGGGTAACTACCGAGGCCATCATAACTGTTGGGTAGCTACCGAAGCCATGGAAATAACTGTTGGGTAACTACCGAGGCCATGGGAATAACTGCTGGATAACTACCAAGGCCATGGAAATAACTGCTGGGTAACTACCGAGGCCATCATAACTGTTGGGTAACTACCGAGGCCATGGAAATAACTGCTGGGTAACTACCGAGGCCATGGAAATAACTGCTGGGTAACTACCGAGGCCATGGAAATAACTGCTTGGTAACTACCGAGGCCATCATAACTGTTGGGTAGCTACCGAAGCCATGGAAATAACTGTTGGGTAACTACCGAGACCATGGAAATAACTGCTGGGTAACTACCGAGGCCATCATAACTGTTGGGTACCTACCGAGGCCATGGAAATAACTGCTGGGTAACTAGCGAGGCCATCATAACTGTTGGGTAGCTACCGAAGCCATGAAAATAACTGTTGGGTAACTACCGAAGCCATGGAAATAACTGCTGGGTAACTACCAAGGCCATGGAAATAACTGCTGGGTAACTACCGAGGCCATGGAAATAACTGCTGGGTAACTACCGAGGCCATCATAACTGTTGGGTAACTACCGAGGCCATGGAAATAACTGCTGGGTAACTACCGAGGCCATGGAAATGGTGAAAGATGCAATACATTTCATAATATGCACTTTATCTCTTATCCGCAAATTATATACCGCATATAAACAAACATTGATATCTGCTGTACAGTCTCCAGAATAACATTTTTTTTTTTTTTGTTGGGTGTACTTTATTATAAGGTTATATATTAAATCTCATAATTTTGCCTCAGATGGTTACTGAGTTGTGGAATTTTATACAGGGAGAAAACATTTGTGAACCACTATAATTATCTAATTCACAGAGAAGGGTAAGTGTTCTAATTTCTGTGTATGAGTATACAATCATCATGTTTTACTAAGACTGTCAGTTGTAAAGTAGAGAGGCGCGTTTATTGAAGTGTATCTGATATTCTAACATACCATTTATAACATAAGTTGAATCACTGGAGGATACACGCTTTCCTTACTGCTTTTCAGATTACACATTATGTTCATCGTAGTGCCAATTTGAGAATCTGCAAGAATATTTGTTTCATTCGTGTGTTTTCTTGTTGTTGTAGAATGTGTCAGTCATAGCTTTCAACAGAATTTATTTGCTTCTGCTTATGTTGTTATTGCTGTTGCTGTTGCTGCTGTTGTTGTTGTTGTTGTTGTTGTTGTTGTTGTTGCTGGCGCGTGTGTGTTAGTCACCGTTTTCAACAGTATTTGTTTGCCTGCTTGTGTTTGTTGTTGAACGAACGAACGAACAAACCTTATTTTCAAAGTGTAACAAATTGGGCACGCAGGCCAGGCTTACCTTAGACCCTTCCAATCATTCATCTTTCGTTCACCAAAAGTGCATGATGCATTCACATAGGGAAAAAAAAACATTGTCAAATAAATGTTATAAACAATGCATATTACCATGTTATGAGACACATCCACCACCCACCCACACATTCGCACCACACACACATCCCAAACCCATCCACATATACCCCCATCCACACACACACACACACACACCCAGGCACATATACATTCCCCCACCCAGGCACACATACATGACCCCACCAACCCACCCATACCCCTCCCACACATCCCCCACCCAATCACATCCCCACCTAAACACATCTTCCCACCCACACAC